>BSBN01001171.1:0-600000 GCA_027924645.1 Cunninghamia lanceolata
GTTTGATTTCCCAAGCACCTTGTTTAATGATTACCCCCTTTCTTATTTCTTCGTTGATTTTGTGGGAGGTGTCACGTGTGAAGCTCTTGCGCCGTAGTGTGTATAGGGGTAGAGAAGTGTGGGTGGAGTAAAATTTAATATTAAAAATGTGAGGAAAATCAAATACACGGAAATGGACATGTGAGATGCGGGTTGACTGTTTCAACAGCAGAGATTAACGGGCAAACAAAAAAAAATTGTATTTGGTAAATCACGTTTTTCTAGACGTATTAATATGATAATGATAAAAGATATTATTCAACGCTATCGAATTTTTAACATATATTTATAAGATGGGATTCCTCGCGAACAATGTGATTGATAAGATGTATTCGTCGTCTGCAATGATTGATATTGTAATTGCACTGGACGTTTAATGGCCAAAAATCAAACAGTTACACCCTCTAACTGTTAACAACCTCTTTGCTTTTATCCAATTAAAAAAAACCTGTTAACCACCCTAAACCTAAACTATAGACTTTTAAAAATGCCATTAACATTGTTCACTTACCTTGAGCTAAAGTTTTCCCATGCATCTAAGACATCCTTGTTGACGGGAGCAAGAGAAAGACATAAATTGTGGAATGTTGAAGTCACTCTGTATTAAGGCATATTAAGTTCTTACATCTTCCTTTCGGAAAACATTTTATTGTTTATTGTGGCACTGTAATATAGAAACAATTTTCTTTAGATCATTCATTTGATCCAGTATACTTTTATTTTAAGGCAATGTATTATAGTCGTGAGAACAATGCTTAAGGGTATTTATCAACTATAAGGAGCACAATGTGTACAGTAAAATCTTCTTATGACAAAAAGGTACTTCTTTTAAAGATGACTATGGTGGTATGCTACTATATTGTTTTGGGGTTAATGTTAGTGGATGCAATTACATGTTCTTCATATGATGTAGTTGCACACAATCAAGGTTTTCGATGTTGAGATACGTAGGTAGCCCACCAAATATTTGTTAAATACCAAATTTGATTAGAGGCACTGATGGCACATTCTACATCTCTAGATGTAGTTGTACCATCAATAGGGTTTGCATGCAAGGTGTTACACATATGTTGTCTTTGCATCATCAAGTTCACCTTGATGACATGCTTGCACGTGCATCCTTGAATTGGAAAGTTGTAAGAGCACATATGCATATCAAGAGAAGAACCACACACCTCGTAATGAAAACAAGGATCACTTTCACTTGTCACCCATGCTATGTGATTGTCAATGTCATTGAACATGTTGGTTTTTTTCCAGACTGGATGCTTATTCCCAGATTTCCCTACAAGGTAGCCATCAATGATCAACAGGATCTCTGGGCCAGGGGCCAACAGTGTAGGAGATAGACTCTATATTTTATCTCCTCTTCTTCTTCAGGCTCTGCAAAATCTAGGGGGGTATTCCCTACTCAACATCCATGAGGATATACATACAAGGCTGGGATGCTGACAGAAAGCAGATAAGTCCTCCTATAAGTAGACCAAAACTGTAAGATAAGAGCAAAGGGGCTAGCTTTGGGCCTATTTGCAGTTGTAGACAGAGGACTTGGATCCTAAAACTAATTCTACTGTCCTAATGGTTGTTTTAGAGTTTGATTTTGATTTTAAGTTTGGATGCAAAGCTGGACATGGTTGTAACACAAACACAAAGCAAGATTGGTGCCTATCCAGGGCCTGGAGTCAGTAGACATACACCTGTGAATGATATGCATGAACAACTAAAACTGGATTTCAGGGGGATACATATGATACCTGTCTTACAGATATCTCCCAATACAGAGTGTTAAGCTATCTATACTTATGGCATCCCTATTACAGTATACCCTTCCCAATGTTCAATCTGAAAACAGTTTAATCTACCCCTTGAGCAGAAGTTAAAATATCAGACATTCAACACAGGAATTCTATGTTCTCGAATTTTAGACATTCCTTGAATACCTAGACTCAGAAGAAAGATACATGCAAAATTGGAGACAGAATTAGCATAACACATACAAACATAGCATTATTCATATAAAATTGACCATGAAATCAGTGGATTCATGCAAAAACATACAACAGGAGATACATAAACTCACAAGTTTTGCTGCACAGAGCAACCAAATCAGCTGTATTGTATTACAGAGCCAAATGTTCAACTTTCAACAACCAAAACAATGGTAACACAGTCTGCCTATATCGGCCAAAAAGTGTACCCACAGCAATTAATTACATGATTTTTACAAAAAACTGCCAGATACAACCCATGAGAGATGGCGCCCATAAGTTATCAATGCAGTAGGCAGGAGAGTTGACAGGGGTGGCCTCGAGCCCTGTGCCACCATCTGGAAGTCTTCATGCTAAAAATCGAGCAGTTTAATCACTTGTACTGTCGCCCACACCCCTGCTACAATCGCCATTGATGGCTCAACCACCCGCGGCCTACTTGGAAACCGTCGCACTGTTCAAAATGGAGCTTCCCGCCAAGAAGCGCTTCCTCGCAGGTTCAAAATAATGTAGGGAGATTAATCCCACATGCATAGTGAGAAGACCACTTCAACGTTTTATAAACATGGCCACAAACATACTAAGTGTCGAGCGCTTTTGCCGCGCTCGACACACAAGCCCTCGCCCAAAGCTAAGCCATCGGCTTGCCCCAAAAAACTCTCGCCGATCTATCAAGTCTCTCCGATGGCAAACAAAACACACCCTCCGTCGCCATGACTCCCTCCATCGGAGCATCCAAAAATCCTCTGGCTGACCTCATGTGTTACACCGATGAAGCCCATCGCAATCCCCTGTCGGCCAGACCAATCCCATCGGCCAACCTGAAACTCCTCTGACCGACCTCAATAGTCTCGCCAACGCCATCGCAAACTCCATATTTCCCATCATCGGCCAAAGATAGACCATCGGGTCAACTTCCATCGACTAGGCCGATAAAACAAGTCTCACCGATGGCCAAGCAAAAAACACCCGTCGCCAAGACAAAAACCATCGGCCAACCCAAAAGCAACGCTCGCCGACAACAAAAGTCACGCCGATGGCAACTTGGCTTCCCATCTCCGTCGGTGTGACTTAGACCGTCGGAGCAAGACCACAAACCTATGCCGATAGCTGCCATCACGCCGATGAAACCAAAAACATAAAGCTTTGAACCATTGAACCGGTTCAAACAGATGGTTCAATGGCAAGGTTCAACACTGAGGTTCGCCGGCGAGGTTCAAACCGAAAGTTCAAAGACACAATCGGAGCACTCAAAAAAACAAAACTTTCGCTGATGGACAAAACATGATGACCCCTTCCTCAGGAAAGATGAAGGGGAGCCAAAACTCAGAACCTTTTGGATTTTTTGGGAAGGTGCCTGCATGAAAAATTGCTCGGAAACTGACAGTCAATTCAGGAACCAACAGTGGCTCTGATTGGGGATGTGCAGGTGCAAGACTGCAGCGAGAACCCCAGATCTCTGGGATGCAGACCAGTCCCCTATCCATTGGGCATAGAGTCAAACTTGCACCAATCTGCATCACCAAACACATTATTTTAAAATAAACATGGTGGCCCAGGGCCACCAAAAAGGAAAAACCACACTTTTCTTTTGTCAAACACCTGATTTTCTTTTGATTTCTTCAAATGAAGCCTAAAAGCATTTAATTGTCTGCAGCAAGCCCCTTGGCAATTATTTGTGATGCTGCTCATTTCTTTTTCTTCAACAAATCTACAGCTAGCTTCATCAACATATATAATTATCAGTTGTAGAATGTCATCATCATATGAGTCACTGATGTTGCTTGGAAAAATAACAGACTCACATGAAACAAATGAATCCACATCAGAATTTTGCCCTTCCTCAAAAAATAAGAGCTCCTCTGTATCAAACATGCAATATTCAGGCACAAGCAACATCTCATAATCAAATTTATCTTGATGAACATATAGATATCCATCATCATCATGCACGGTAGTTTTGTCATTAATGTCCACCTGAAATTTCTCAAGAGAAGGCAGAAATAACTCAGAATGTAGCCCTACACTGAAAGCTTCATAGTCACCCCTGCAATCAACACTATCCCCAACTGTATGAGCACACACATCTACAATTTTCCCATCCACCTCTGAATAGTGACCTTGTTTTTTATCTTCACCAGTGCCCTGATAATCAAAAGCAAAGTTTTCAACCTCTGCACTATGAAGGTGGCCAAAATCTTCAAGGAAACATTCATAATCAGCATCTAAATATATTTCATTAACTGAAAGGCTCACATATGCATCTGAATGCTGGCAATCACTAGCATATTCACTGCCATCCCTTGAATCAATGTTTTCTATATTCAGAGTGAAGCTTTGCATATCCACTTCATATAAATAATTAGGCATAACTGGGATATGCACACTGCTGCAAAACACAACTTCATGTATGTCTCTCATTTGATCAATTGGAGGGCACCTTGTGTCTGCAGGCTTGTCTTCTAAAGGCTGATAACAATCTTTGTTTTCATTATTACAAGATGTGCTTACATTTTCTACAACATTTTCTTCATGCATCACATCATGGCTGCACACATTATTCTGAAATATATTTCCCTCTATACAATCATTTCTCAATGCACATACTAGGAGAGCTGAAATATATTCACTTTGATAACTGCTTTGACAACTTGCAGCCATGAAACCTACTGGCATTCCATATTTCTCATTGTTTTCTATGTCCATAGCAAATTGGAAAGCCTGGTGAAGTGTGACTGGTTCTTTATCTCTCAACAGATAACTCATTTCTTCATCAAATGCAGCCAAATAAATTGTCAAGCACAATGCATTATTAGGTCTCATATATTCAAGGATCTGCCTGAGCAATTTAATAAACCTAAGATTAAAGGCTGAAACCAGCTCCTCATCTTCCCTTTGGATATTCATAAAATGTATGATTAATGAGGCCACATCAAACCTTTCACCAAACTGCCCTAGGAAGGCAACTTCTAAATCTATCCATGAAGAAACTGAACAAACAGGAAGGTCTGAAAACCATATCCTAGCATCATCTTCCAATGACTGAACAAAGAGTCTCATTACTACATCTTCATCCTCTACCTCATAATCTTCTATTAAATTACAAAATCTTTGCAGATGTTTGTTTGCCGATTCAGAATCTGATCCACTATATTTTGGCAAACATATTCTAATTTTATTGGGAATAATATTTGGGTAACCATATATCCCTGTGAAATTTATTGCTTTATATCTTTCAATAAAGAATGGTCTTCTCTGAGAGCACGACCAGGCTTGCTGTTCTAAACTCAACATTTTGAATCAAAGATGAATACCTGGATATATGTTGCAGCATTGATAGGTTCTTTCAACAGAGTTGCCACCTCTCAGAGAGAGGACAGAATGTCAACAAGGCACTTTTGTTTTCTAGATTCATCACCCCAGCAGAGCACCACATGGTTCCTTTTTGCTGCAACAACTTCACTGGAAACTAGATTTTCCAGCCCTCAGGTTACTTGACTCTCTCTCTCCCCAGCAGACTCGCCAATTTCTATTGGTTTTTTTCCAGACTGGATGCTTATTCCCAGATTTCCCTACAAGGTAGCCATCAATGATCAACAGGATCTCTGGGCCAGGGGCCAACAGTGTAGGAGATAGACTCTATATTTTATCTCCTCTTCTTCTTCAGGCTCTGCAAAACCTAGGGGGGTATTCCCTACTCAACATCCATGAGGATATACATACAAGGCTAGGATGCTGACAGAAAGCAGATAAGTCCTCCTGTAAGTAGACCAAAACTGTAAAATAAGAGTAAAGGGGCTAGCTTTGGGCCTATTTGCAGTTGTAGACAGAGCACTTGGATCCTAAAACTAATTCTACTATCCTAATGGTTGTTTTAGAGTTTGATTTTGATTTTAAGTTTGGATGCAAAGCTGGACATGGTTGTAACACAAACACAAAGCAAGATTGGTGCCTATCTAGGGCCTGGAGTCAGTAGACATACACCTGTGAATGATATGCATGAACAACTTAAACTGGATTTCAGGGGGATACATATGATACCTGCCTTACAGATATCTCCCAATACAGAGTGTTAAGCTATCTATACTTATGGCATCCCTATTACAGTATACCCTTCCCAATGTTCAATCTGAAAACAGTTTAATCTACCCCTTGAGCAGAAGTTAAAAGATCAGACATTCAACACAGGAATTCTATGTTCTCGAATCTTAGACATTCCTTGAATACCTAGACTCAGAAGAAAGATACGTGCAAAATTGGAGACAGAATTAGCATAACACATGCAAACATAGCATTATTCATATAAAATTGACCATGAAATCAGTGGATTCATGCAAAAACATACAACAGGAGATACATAAACTCACAAGTTTTGCTGCACAGGGCAACCAAATCAGTTGTATTGTATTACAGAGCCAAATGTTCAACTTTCAACAACCAAAACAATGGTAACACAGTCTGCCTATATCGGCCAGAAAGTGTATCCACAGCAATTAATTACATGATTTTTACAAAAAACTGCCAAATACAGCCCATGAGAGATGGCGCCCATAAGTTATCAATGCAGTAGGCAGGAGAGTTGACAGGGGTGGCCTCGAGCCCTGTGCCACCATCTGGAAGTCTTCATGCTAAAAATCGGGCAGTTTAATCACTTGTACTGTCGCCCACACCCCTGCTACAATCGCCATTGATGGCTCAACCACCCACGGCCTACTTGGAAACCGTCGCACTATTCAAAATGGAGCTTCCCACCAAGAAGCGCTTCCTCGCAGGTTCAAAATAATGTAGGGAGATTAATCCCACATGCATAGTGAGAAGACCACTTCAACGTTTTATAAACATGGCCACAAACATACTAAGTGTCGAGTGCTTTTGCCGCGCTCGACACACAAGCCCTCGCCCAAAGCTAAGCCATCGGCTTGCCCCAAAAAACTCTCACCGATCTATCAAGTCTCTCCGATGGCAAACAAAACACACCCTCCGTCGCCGTGACTCCCTCCATCGGAGCATCCAAAAATCCTCTGGCCGACCTCATGTGTTACACCGATGAAGCCCATCACAATCCCCTGTCGGCCAAACCAATCCCATCGGCCAACCTAAAACTCCTCTGACCGACCTCAATAGTCTCGCCGACGCCATCGCAAACTCCATATTTCCCATCATCGGCCAGAGATAGACCATCGGGTCAACTTCCATCGACTAGGCCGATAAAACAAGTCTCACCGATGGCCAAGCAAAAAACACCCGTCGCCAAGACAAAAACCATCGACCAACCCAAAAGCAACGCTTGCCGACAACAAAAGTCACGCCGATGGCAACTTGGCTTCCCATCTCCGTCGGTGTGACTTAGACCGTCGGAGCAAGACCACAAACCTATGCCGATAGCTGCCATCATGCCAATGAAACCAAAAACATAAAGCTTTGAACCATTGAACTGGTTCAAACAGATGGTTCAATGGCGAGGTTCAACACTGAGGTTCGTTGACGAGGTTCAAACCGAAAGTTCAAAGACACAATCGGAGCACTCAAAAAAACAAAACTTTCGTTGATGGACAAAACATGATGACCCCTTCCTCAGGAAAGATGAAGGGGAGCCAAAACTCAGAACCTTTTAGATTTTTTGGGAAGGTGCCTGCATGAAAAATTGCTCAGAAACTGACAGTCAATTCAGGCACCAACAGAACATAACATGGCTATTGGGTATCTTTGAGGCTCAAACCTAGAATGTGTTTTCAGTCTGCACAATGTTAAAGTTCCTATAGAACCCACGCTTCTTGCTAACTAGAATCCACCAATAATAGACATACCCCTGTGTTGTTAGTTGATGTACCAACCAACTAACACGATGATTTGAGGCATGTTGGATTGTCTTCAGGAATTGTCTCTTTAGATGCAAGTGGTAGGACTCTGATGCACTATTTGTCTCTAGGCCCACATGCTAGAGTGTATGGCCACATCTAGTCCACATATGTGATCTGCCAATCCTTCATTCCTCAAAATATTCCATGAATGAGGGTTGTGTATCTCTAAAGTCCCCAACAAACATGTGAATCTCATTCTATGTGTTCTCTTTGTCTATTGAATGATGCATGAAATATTCAAGTCCTTCAAACATCTCCCGCCTAGTTACACCATCTTTGACCTTCATGATCAAGTTCTTTAGCCACACACTTCTGACATGCCAAGATCAAGATATATGTTCTATTGAAACCCCTCCTTGAATCATGAATGCATTTAGTATCCATTCAATATTCTTTCATTGGATATATTGAAAGATTTACAAAAAAAAGGTTTCAATGATAGATTAAACACCTAATAGCTCTGATCTCAGTTCACCTACATCATCCACCATGAATGTGTTTACTCTCCATTCAATATTCTTCAGGCAAGCCTATTGGAGAAGAATGCACATCCAATATACAATATCATATGCACAAGACTTGGACACAACAACCCATGTTGCATGTACCCCCATATACTTCGAGTTGAATACAAGTATAATATACAATTGAAACTATCATAAGACACATGGCATAGTGTATCAATACTACATCTTATTTTAGTGTAAACATTTTCAATTAACTCTATTAAGGAATGTGCAATGATCCTTCATTGTATTCATTCCAAACATAGAATCCACGGCCAATATGTTGGTGTGGCTATATTGAAGCATCCATTCAAGTTTCTCTAGAATTTGAATTTCCAAAATAAATGGGATATGCCCATCTGTATTAGCAGCAGCGGTACTATACTCTAGGAATATGCAAACCACTTGTTAGGGCTCACCCAAACCAATTTTTTCACCAAAAGAGCATCATTATCATCAAACATGTAGCTGGACAACTTGATCTTATGCTCAATGTTCACAATATCATTCATGGTAAGGAAATCATCCCTAGATGATTGACCCTCAAACACGGTCATCTTTCCATGCACCATTTGCCTATGATTTCTATGCACTTCATATATGGGTATGCTAAGTAATAACAATTACTCCACCCATCCATGCAATTGTTTGTTGATATATGACACAAAGAAGGACCTCATTCCCAAAATCTTGTCATTATTTTGACCATGAAAAGGTATGCTTGCCTTGTCCACATGTTGAACTTGGTAGTACCATACCAATGCATGGTTTGGTCTATGAGCCATGACTCATTCTAAAATGATAATTGCAGCCACATTGTGTATGTTTGTAGCCAGACCTACTACCCTTCCCTAATTTGAGCATTGAGGAAGGATCATAAGGCACTACATCTTTTTCTCTCCAGTCCTTTGGTCCATACATGCACCGATACCTTAAAAAATTTAAAGAATCTTCAAGAAATAACATATGTACTTAACCAATGATTCTATCAAGTTACTATGCTTAATAATTATGACTACGAACATTTGTAGTTAACCAATTATTCTTACATGGTGTATTTTAAAAAGCTATTATTCCTAGTTTTTCCATTATAATTTTAAGAGGAGATTTCCTTGTATGACTCATGCAGAAGCGGGTTGGGTAGGAGTCCATCATACTTTATCACTTGATTATTTATTTCAATCTATTAGCCTCAATATGGATGCTAAAAATAATTGCAAGCCTTGAAGGGTATACATCTTCCATGAAAAGTCTTGGTAGGAAAATGTTCCACTAGGAGGGTGTTGAACAACTTCCTCCATGATAGGAGATCAATTGACATCCATCTAGTAGACAAACACAAAATGGTAAGATTTGATTACAAAATGTCAACACATGATATAGCATACTAAGTAGAAATTCTTGAGATGTTTGACAAGTATTTGAAACATACTACATATCATTATTGCAATTCTACCCATTGTTAAGATTAGAGGTCAAGGATGCTTGAAAATGAAAATGAGGAAATTACAAATATTTTGAACTAGGTTGTTTTACCCAAGTGGTTTAATGTTTCATTTGTACAAGCATTACAATCTTAAAATTAAATATTACAATCTTAAAATTAAATAGGGTAAAATTAGACATGGACAAGCATTACAATCTTGAACCAAACATTCTAATGTGAAATGCAATACATCCTTTATTATTTCCCAAAACCCAAAAATTTCTTCATCCTCTAAATGCTAATTTTTAAGAGCGAATGAAGAGCAAAAAGTGGGGATACTATTATCCACGTTGTTAGAACTAACCGCGCCGGGTTTCAAAGCCGGTTAGTGAATTTAACATCGATGTCAAAGTCTGAAAGTTAGTTATATTGTTAATGCGGTCAAAGTCTACGATAACAAATGGTAACAACGCGGTCGACGGGAGTAACTAATGAAAGTAAAGGGGATCCCTTGGAACGTAGCTTATTTTTGATCTCTCCTAAGTACTTGGTTTTGTATATAAGCGCAGGCATGTCATTCTTTCTTTCAAGTCTTGTTTTGCTTGCCCCATCGGTATGTCATATCCATATGAGCCACAGGAGCCCAGAGTGAGGCTCAAATTCAAGAGGATTTACAAGGAGAAAGGAGTATGGTTATTGCCCAATGGGTACCGATTGGCAACAGTTGAAGAATTCACAAACAATTTAGGCATCTTTAAGAAATGGGAGCTGCCCATTAAGACGACTGGAGATTCTTTGGAAGGGAGTACTTTCGGATGGATTTTTAATGATGGTAACTTTGAAGTACAAGAAGGCCACTATTTGTGTAGTTGTGCCGTAGTGGTTAAGAAAAAAGAGTGGGATAGATCGAAAAAGAAATGGCGGAACTGCTCAGGTATAGAGATCCGATAGAATCTATTCGAGTTTTTCAAATGTTATTTTAATCATCAGATTGAGTTGCCAGTTTTACATTTATATCATTTCATCATCTCATGTTATGCAATGTGATATTACAGCTTTTTACTCATCAAATGGTAATTCGTTGAGAAAACAACTCTACGATGGAATCACTCTCCCAATGACAAAAGGTATAGAAGCTGCATGGATCCACGCAACCATGTATCAAGATGTGGAGCTGGTGTATTGGTGTATACAACATGATTACATTACATATCATGAATGCTGCTGCATTCTGTTGATCACTTGATATTGCATGACTTGACTTGACTTGACTTGCTTACTTGATCACTTGCATTACATTATGCCTCTTTTATAGAGCGTTTTGGTACATCCCTATGCCTTCTAGGCTTTTCCATTTCTCATCTAGAAATCTTATCCTCTAGAAGCTTTCTTATTTAGAACTCTCCTCTTTTTGGAAACCTCCAAATCTTATCTAAACTCCTTTAGAAACTTTCTATTTTCTTCTTTTGTCTTTTTGCCTTTTTGTCTTTTTTTCTTTTACTTAATTACAATTTTGTTTATGGGAAAATTACTCTCCAACAATTTACAGGTCCAAAGAAAGAATAAAGTACATTCAAGAAACTGATTTCTCTGGTCAAACAGCACTCCAAATGGCAGCAGGTGAAGGCAATGTACATTCAGTCCAAACTCTTCTAGATAATGGGTCCGACCCACTAGAAGAACGTGATAGCCTTAGAAAAACAGCATTGCACCATGCCGCTCAAGTGAAGGATCCAAAGCTAGCACTTGCCACGTGCAAAACACTAATAAACTATTTTGCAATACAAAATCATGATCCTGAAATAATGGGGAGACAAAAACGTAACCAGTCACTTTTGTTGTGGGCGTCTGCTCCTGACATTGGCACTGCAGACGAGATGGAAGGTGTGAATCGTGTTGTTCAATCCTATCTTCTAAGCCAAAAGGAAAAAAGCAGACAAAATTTGCTAAGAGCAACCGCACTGAATAACAATGTTGAAATGGCATGGGAGTTTCTAAATAGAGGCTCTGACATCGCAGACATTCTTGATCCCAATTGGAGAAAGACTTTGTCCCCATTAGAGATGCAGTCCGTTAATACATTTGGTATGTCTGATCGAGGCCTCATCTCTTTTATTTGAAATTGTTTTTGTGTTTATGCCTTGTTTTTCAAATGCTTACCTTACTGTATACACAAATTGCTATTTTAGAGTACAAAACATGTATATAAACAGAATGGGCCAGACAGACATACACAGAAAATTATACATTCTGCTGTTATTTTATTCATCTTTTCTCTCTAATTTTTTTTCTCTGTTGCATACATACATACATAAAAATGCCTACATACATTTTAAGAAATCTGCAGACTTTGTTTTTTTAAAATTAAAACTATTTAATTATTTCTACCTATATGTAATCTACACGATTCTATATTATAAAACCAAAACTTCTGTGCATGATTAGATTTAAACATTTAATATTTATGTATACAATATACAAGTGATAGATCATGTAGTGTGATTGCTACACCCTTAATATTGGTGTACATAGGGTTATGAATAGTCGGCTTGTGGCTATCTTAACTCCTAATTAAGTCATGTTATCATTATTATATTATTATTTAGTTAGATAGGAAGGACTAGGTGTTATATAGGGGTGTGTCTATTCATCCTAAGCATAATTAGGTATATATAGAAGGATGTGAGTCTTATTTCATGATCATATTGTGAAGTGTGTTCTCATTGGAAATATTTGGAGGTTGCCCCCTCGAAGTGGCCTGTTATTCTCAGTTATTATCAAGTATTTGCAGAATATTTCATATTATCTTCTTCCATTGTGCAAGTTATTTCATTACAAGTGGTATCAGAGCATGATCTTAGCACCGTAGAGGCAAAAAATTTTCTCAACATTGGAAGCGATTTTGGGAAGAGTATAACTTTTAGATTTTAGCGAATTTTTTAAATATTTTTAAAGGGTTTGTAAAAACCATATTAAAGAAGCTATATAGTCCAGATTTTAGAGGAATTGGAGTAGATTTGAGCGAATTATTGCAGAATTATGATTTTTACACAATTTATTTGAGATCTACATATCTCTCACATCTTGATGAATTGGAGAATAATTTGTATTGGGTTTTTGAATAAATTATAGAGGAGCCTACAGTCCAAATCTTGGAGAAATTGAAGCAAAAATAAGCGAGTTATTGCAAAATTAGGGTTTCCAATAAATTCACTCTCAAGGCAGCAAATTTGCTAATATTTTAGAGTTTTTTCTGGGTAAGTGGTATCTTGGCCCTAGTAAGTTACAGTAAAAATTTTAGAGAATTTACATTTCATTTGTGTAATTTATTTCAAAAATATTGGTTTCCATCATGAAGGGGCCTACAACAAGAGGCAAAAAGAATGCCACACTGGGGAAATCTTCTGATAAGGATGGGGAAACAATAGAGGATATTAATCCCAATGAGGAAATAATTAAGTTCAAGGAGGAGGTTAAGAGGGATATGTGTGACCTAAGAGGAGATATATCAAATATACGAAGCATGTTAAGCGCCTATATGAATGAACCAAGAAAGGAGTTCTCAAGAAACCAAGGTGAAACCTTCAAGTCGGCTAATAATGACACAAATTTTAATACTCCTATGGGATCTAGAAATTTTTTTCCAAAGGTGGATATGCGCAAGTTCGATGGTAAGGATCCTCTAACATGGATAAACCAAATGGAGAATTTTTTTGAAGTACATCAAATCCCATATGGACAAAAGGTCACGATGGCTTCCCTATATCTAGAACCAAATCAATTCATTTGGTATCATTGGCTTTGTACTCATCGGAAGAAAAAAGGTCTCACCGTCTCATGGTCAATTTTTACAGAAGAACTCCAAGCACAATATAGCAATAGTGTGACAGACAACTTCTTTAGCCAGCTTGCTAAACTTCAACAAACAGGATCAGTTAAGGATTATATTCAAAAATTCCAAAATCTATCCTTAAGAGTGGATACAATTACAGAGGAGAACTTGAATGATTTATTCTTGGGTGGTCTCAAGGATCACATTCAACATGAGGTACGCATGTTTAGTCCTAGCTCAGTAAATGAGTCTTTTATCTTGGCACGCAGGGTAGAGGAGAAGTATTTGATTCCTAGAAAGCAAGGGACTAATGTGACAAGAGAGAAAGGATATTCAACACCTTCTCTTCCTCAACCTACTAGGTTGACTCCACAGCAAATTGAGGAGAAAAGAGCAAAAGGGTTGTGTTTCAATTGTGATAGCAAATACAGTCGAGGACATAAATGTAGTGAAAAGAAATTGTTCTATATTGAAGGCCCAAGTGAGGAAGAAGAGGAGGAACCCATATTAGAGGAGGATAGGGAGTCAAGTGAGGAATCACATGATTCTCAACCAATCATTTCTTGTCATGCACTCTCAGGTTTCAGTGCACCACAAACTCTCAAGGTAGTGGGTTTCTTAAAGAAGCAGAAAATAACAGTGTTGATCGACTCAGGTAGTACTCATAATTTCATCAACAAAAAATTGGCAACTCATCTAAATTGTTTTATATAACCAGCCCCACAGTTTCAGGTTTTGATTGCAGACGAGGGTACAGTTAGTTGTTCAGGGAAGTGTCATAGCATTAAATTATCCATGGGAGATTATCAACTTGATACCCCGATGTATGTGATATCCATGGGTGCAGCAGATCTTGTTTTGGGAGTACAGTGGCTTACTACATTGGGAACAATTGAGATGAACTTCCAAGAACTATTCATGAGATTTCAATCAGAAGGAAAGGTAGTGGAGCTAAGGGGGTTGAAGGCAAAATCACCACAGATGGTAAGCTCTCATCAAATGCAAAAGTTGCTTAAGAAAGGAGCGGATGGATTTGTGGCCCAGCTATGTTCATTAGAAGTCTCTCAATCTAATGCTCCTACTCATCCAGATTTACAAGCAATAATTGATCGTCACTCAATGGTTCTTGGAGATATGCCTAAAGGACTTCCTCCTAAGAGGGATCATGACCATGCCATACAACTAGTTCCAGGGAGCCAACCACCAAACATCAAGCCTTATAGGTACCCACACATACAAAAAAGTGAGATAGAAAAGTTTTTTGAGGAGATGCTAGAGGCAAGAATTATTAGGCATAGCCAAAGTGCTTACTCCTCGCCTGTGGTGATGGTGCGTAAGAAGGATGAAACTTGGCGCATGTGTCCAGATTATAGAGTGCTCAACATGTTCACCATTAAAGATAAGTTTCCTATTCTAGTCATTGATGATTTGCTAGATGAATTGAATGGAGCTATGTATTTTACCAAGTTAGATCTTAGATTTGGTTATCACCAAATTCAAATTAAGGAGGAATATATTTGTAAGACAGCATTTCGAACTCATGAGGGTCATTATGAATTTTTGGTGATGCCATTCGGCCTTACCAATGCACCATCTACATTCCAAAATTTGATGAATTCCATTTTTAAGAAGTTCTTAAGAAAGTTCATGTTAGTGTTCTTTGATGATATATTGATTTATAGCAAGACTTGGGAAGAACATTTGCAGCATGTAGATCAAGCATTACAATTACTCGAAGATCATCAACTCTATGCTAAGCCATCCAAGTGTGCTTTTGGTCTTAAGGAGGTGGAGTATTTGGGACACATAGTTTCACATGAAGGAGTAAAGGTGGACCCTAACAAATTAAGGCTATCATGGAATGGCCTATTCCAAAAACCATTAAGAAACTAAGGGGTTTCTTGGGATTGACAGGGTACTATAGAAGATTTGTGAAGATTTATGGTTATATAGCAGCACCCCTCACCACTCTATTGAAGAAGGATTCTTTTCATTGGAATGAGTCTGCTAATGTAGCATTTGAGCAATTGAAGGAGGCTATGTGTACAACTCCAGTGCTTGCCACTCCAGACTTCACCAAGGAATTCATTGTGGAATGTGATGCTTCTAGAAATGGGATAGGAGCAGTTCTCATGCAAGAAGGTCGACCAATTGCTTTTGAGAGTCGTCAATTAAAGGGTAAGAATCAGCTCAAACCTATTTATGAGAAGGAAATGCTAGCAATCCTTCATGCATTTAAACAATGGAGGCCTTATTTAATGGGTCAAAACTTTACGGTTAAGACAGATCATGATAGCCTAAAATATTTTTTGGAACAAAGACTATCCTCTGAAGAGCAACAAAAATGGGTCACTAAGATGTTGGGATATGACTTTGAGATTGTATATAAGAAAGGGAAGGAAAATATTGTGGCCGATGCACTTTCTAGGAACGATGAGAAAGATGAAGCCTTATTGTGTGCCCTTTCAATATTACAAGCAAATTGGGTGGAAGAAGCCAAAGTAGAGTGGCAAAATGATGTTGCAACAAGTAATCTCATCCAACAAATAAAAAGTGATCCTAGTAGTTCAGATAAGTTTTGTTTGAAGGGGGATATTCTTTGGTATAAAGAGCACTTGTATCTCTGCAAGAATTCCACTCTTAAACACAAGATTCTCACAGAGCTACATGAGTCCCCAATTGGTGGTCATTCAAGATTTTTGAAGACATATCATCGAGTCAAGCAAGATTTTTTTTGGGAAGGGCTAAAAGGTGATGTTCAAAAATTTGTGGCTGAATGTTTGGTTTGTCAAATAAATAAGGGGGAGACAATTAAGACACCACGCCTCTTGCAACCCTTATCTATTCCTAGCCAGCGTTGGGAAGAGGTATCCATGGACTTCATCATAGGGCTTCCCAAATCTAAAGGTCATAATGTCATCATGGTAGTAGTTGATCACCTTACTAAATATGCACATTTCATTGCATTATCACATCCTTTTACAGCAAATGCAGTGGCAAAAGTTTTTTTGGAGAATATCCAAAAGTTACATGGTACACCTAAGGTTATTGTCAGTGATCGTGATCCTATCTTTACTAGTCACTTTTGGAAAGATTTATTCTCATGTTTGGGTACTCAATAGGCTCATAGTTCTTCATACCATCCTCAATCAGATGGGCAAACTGAGGTTGTTAATAAATGTTTGGAAGGATATCTACGTTGTTTCACTTCAGAGAAACAGTCTCAATGGGTAGATTGGCTACCATTTGCAGAATGGTGGTATAACACTTCTTTTCATAGCTCATCAAAAATGTCTCCATTTTTGGAACTTTATGGATATCATCCTCCTTCTATCACATCATCATTAAAGGTGTCACCGAGAGTTTAAGCAGTAGAGGACCACTTGCTTCATCAACAGCAGGTACTTTCAAGACTTAAGGAGAATTTAGCTATGGCACAAAATCGAATGAAACAACAGGCAAACCAACATCGTAGTGAAAGAAATTTTGAAGTTGGGGATTGGGTCTTCTTGAGATTGCAGCCTTATAAACAAATCTCACTGAAGCAACAAAAAAAGAATAATAAATTGTCTCCAAGATATTATGGGCCATACCAAATCATGCAAAAGATTGGTAGTGTTGCCTACAAGCTAGAGTTGCCACCAACAACAAAGATACATCCAGTTTTTCATGTTTCTTGTTTGAAGAAGGTAATTGGGCAGAATATTCCTACTCAAACAATACTACCAGAGCTTGATGAAGAAGGAAGAATAATTTTGGAACCAAAGTGCATTCTTCAAACACGCACGAAGAAGCTAAGGAATAGAACCCTTACTAAGTATCTCATCCAATGGAAGAATTTACTAGTTGAAGAGGCCACATGGGAGGATGAGGAGTTCATTCAAAAGAATCCAGACTTGGTTAGCATTGAGGATAATGCTTCTTTGAAGAGGGGGGGCATGCTACACCCTTAATATTGGTGTACATAGGGTTATGAATAGTCGGCTTGTGGCTATCTTAACTCCTAATTAAGTCATGTTATCATTATTATATTATTATTTAGTTAGATAGGTCGGACTAGGTGTTATATAGGGGTGTGTCTATTCATCCTAAGCATAATTAGGTATGTATATGAGGATGTGAGTCTTATTTCATGATCATATTGTGAAGTGTGTTCTCATTGGAGATATTTGGAGGTTGCCCCCTCGAAGTGGCCTGTTATTCTCAGTTATTATCAAGTATTTGCATAATATTTCATATTATCTTCTTCCATTGTGCAAGTTATTTCATTACAGTGATCCCAAACATTAATAATTAAAAAACACAGAGTTTAATCCAGAAACACTCAATTTCAAATCATAGATGAAAAAATAATATAATAGTAGACATGATGTTTCCACAGTCCATGATATGAAATTGTAGAGTTTCTGGAAAAAACTGTGTATTGCTTTTTCAGATCGACATTTCAGATCACACTCTGTGATCCATCATCAGGAAGAAAAGAAGAGAAAAATCAATACAAAGTTTTTTCCAAAAACTCTACAATTTCAAAATAATACAAGTTTATTTGCAACAGAATTGCTCTTTATTTTTCTGTAGAACATTTTACTCTTTGTTTTTTTTTGTCGAAGTAACAAGTCAGATGGAGACTGCGAAAGAGCAACGACGAGTAGGATGAGATCAACCAAGTATGGAGGACAGACTTGGTAAATTGAAATTCTCTAAAGCTATAAATTTAAGTCTTTAAATGCATCTCACCTAGCTTTATACTTTAAAATGCATCCATTGGCACGACAAGATGGTATGCTCGAGTTGGTACAGGAAGACATGTTTTTGCCAAAGGTCTAGCTGCTCTGTTTTTAAATCAATTTATTGAATGCCCAATTACAGTGGGCATTTCTGGGGAATGGGGTATGGGAAAATCAAGTCTCATGATTCAGGTACATATAATTATACTTTTATGTGAAAAGAGTTTTTATAATTAATGATTTCAATGTACTGTGATTCATGTTAAATGTTTTCAAAACTCAAATTAAAAACAAATCTAATATGGAAAATAATAATAACTTGAACGTGATTTTGTAGACCAAAAAGATTCTACTCATTACAGCAGCCCAGCTAACATTTCCAAATCTTCTTCCACTTGAGCAATTTGAAGGAGCTAAAAATATCTCTCTTAGTAGAAGAGGCGGAAAAATATATTGTCAGATTATAAGAGGGGTTCACAATTTATTAGCTCAATCAAAAGATAAACCCCCAAAAGAGATACAAGAAGAAGAGATACGGGAACTAACAAGAGCTAAGAAAATTGATCAACACATTAGTAGATGGGTGAACAACTTTTGACCTCTGTCAAAACATGAATTAGAGGTATATGTTCAATTTAATAGTACAAATTATTTATATGTATTTTCAAAAAAAAAAAAAATTGGTTATTTGAAACAGAAGTCACTTGTGACTATGCTTGAGGAATATCAACCTCGATATCATGCTATATATAAGTCACTAGCATGTAGGGATAATAACCAGATGGTAAGTGTGGACTCTGTGGAATCACAACCCAATTTATATAACAAGTTCATTAATAGCATATGAATTGATTGGCATTGTTCTCTTGGCTCTTGTTCAGTTACCATCATTGAAGTCAATATCACAACAACAAGAGCATGCATTGAGAGGAGTCCCTCGAATCTTGACAATTCGATACAATGCATGGCATTATAGAGATCGACATGAAGCTTGGGCAGGACTAGGAGTCACAATCACCAAAGAAATTGAGGAAGCAATGACAAGAGGTCAATGGATGAGTACATGCTGGAGATATACATGGGCCAAACACCATGTCAACATTTGGAAACAAGTATTCTTACCTTGTCTTCTTAGCATATCTCTTGCTGGATGGGTTGCCTAGATATTCTGGATGCTACTAAAGCAAGCAAATTTTCAAGGTTTAATATACGGATCCATACCTTTTATTATAATAGCAATTGGATGGGTTGTATTAAAATTGGTTATTTCTATTGTCTAACCCGTGAGCACACAAATGTTGGGGTATATCACTTCACTAGATCATACAAGTCACCTCGGTTATCAGGAAAATGTTATTGATGACATTAATTTCTTGAAAAAAGAGCTTGGAAAAAAACCACATTGGTCTTTCTCTTTCATTTTAGGGGTATGGTGTTGGAACTGGTTTGGTTTGTTGGCTACGTATGAAGCCAAGTTCATTTGTAACGGTTGGCTGGAGTTTATCAGAGAATATGCTATGTAAGACTATTGCATCAGTCCTTCTTTGTAACTGTAGTTTCTTGAAACCGTTAGACTTCCACGGTAAAGGCCAAAACTATTGGCATCTTCTTTGTAGAAGGAAACATATGAAGTTTGAGGTGGTATTGAGAGTGTGCGGTATGCATATGTAAAAACAGTGAATTTAATAAGAGATTATCCCTATGAATGTGGACGTAGCCTTTTTTTGGTGAACCACTATAAAAAATTTTGTGTTCTGGTCTGTGTGTGTGTTCTTGTTCATTTTTATTATTATCTGCAATCCTTTCTTTTTTTTCTGCTGTTATTTTAGAATTAACAATTGGTATCAGAGCCTGGTGGAGAAACCTGGTGGAGAAACTTGGTGGAGAAACTTGGTGAAGAAGCTTGAGACATGGAAGAATTTTTTAGAGCTATGGATGAAGCAGATATGGAAGAGAGTCCCAACTAGGATGATTGGGTTCAAGTTCACATGTCCATGTTGTTCAAAGGTTGGTCTCATGAAGAAAAGAAAGAAGAACACTGCAAGAAGGAAATAAAACAGTTTTCCTTTGAAGAAACCCTGTTTTCATTGCATTTTGACTATTTTTTCTAAAATACAGCAAGAAAACACTGTTGTACGGCCTTGTACGGTACAGATATAGCCTGAAAGTGTATGAAGTTTGAAGAAAATTTTGTTACAGGTCTAATGCAATTGATTTTGAGTGATTTCATGAAGGTTTGTTCAAGAAATAAGTAAAAACCTTGTTGACTGCCTATGACAGAATTAGGGTTTCCAGCACCCAAGTAAAAAATTCATATCTCTTGTTGTCTCTAGTGAAAAATCATGAAATTTGGTGAAAACCTTCATTAGGATATTGGTCAAGTCTCCACCAAGTCTCATCCCTTTAAACCTCCACATGTGCGAGATATCCTTGACTGTGTATGTTCCTTGTTAAATAGAACTATTAAAACCCTAGAGTTATTGAGGGTTTGTGAAAACTTGTCTTGATTGAGTTCATTATTGGTTAAGGAGGGTTTGATGAGAGCATGTGGAGTGTGTTAAAGATTTATAAAGCCCAAGGAGGTTCAAGCAAGAGAGAGTTGTCATATTGTCATACCAATAGGTCTTTGGAGGGTTTTAAGGTCTAGAGAAAAAGGTTTGTAGGAAGAACTTGCAAAGTACAGTTGAAGGTACCATAGGAAAGTTGATAGAATCTTGAAAGATTGTTTTCTAACCTTTGTTCATTCTCTACATCATAACCTAAGAAATTACATAGTCATATATGCAATTGCAAAATAAGACTTTATATAATCCAAGTAGGGGCCATTAGAGCAAAATATCCCAATAGTAGTAGTATGTTAACAAACACAAATGCATAGTAGAATTTGACAATCAGTGGTGTAAGTAAAGTCTTATAAGATTTTACCTTCATTAAGTGCTCGCAATACAAGGTGCTCTTCAAACTGCTCACACAGCTACAAACATAGAAATCATATGTCGGGTAGTAATCTAGGTAGTAATGAACAAACATCAAATTATCCGAATAAATTCAAGCACTGCATGTACATCCATCTTAAGACATTCACATAATAGAAAAAAATGTAATACAATCTATGTGCAATGATACAACTATATATTGCACACATATATAGTTATACATATACATATATGTATACATATAAAAAATATATATATGTATATATATATAATCTATAATATATACAACGTGGACTTAAATCATATTCATTCCTCCACTAAATAAGTTATACAATTGGTCCTTATTGTACCCCTAAAAAAGATTAATTAACACCCCACCTTAAATGAAGTTGGTGGGTCCTTCAATCCTACCGACCCGTTAATATTTCATATTGACACCTTTTCATTTTGAAAGTACATCTAAAGGTGAATGCGGTGGCACGGATGACAAACATGGCGTGTTCCAATATATATATATATATATATATATATATATATATATATATATATATATATATATATATATAGCATATGTATTCATTTTTTACAGTGCATTTTCAACGTTTGAGGGTTTCATCATTTTGTGGTCTGGGTTATCATAGACCCCAAAAAAAATGCATTTATACGTCTGCCTTAAATCAGATTGAGGCATATACATATATATATGTGGGTGTGTGTATACAGTACATTAACAGACATGATTTAATCATTTGAATGAAGCTGCATAATGTTAACATTGTCTACATTACATAATGTTCCTCTTATAATTGATTCAAATTTGAAAAAGGAATGCATTGAATTTGGTTGTTGAGCTTGAATTTGTATAAATGCGTAGAATCTATTGTATTTGATGATGCAATTTTGATTACTAGTGTATGCTTTAAACATGATTTTGTATTGTAATAAACATGATGAATGCCTAATTTTTATTTAATTTTATGGACCTGGTTCGGGAGCCTAACGTCATTGAGTTTTTGTGCAAGAAATTTTAGGAGTACTGGAAGTTTTAAATATATATATATAAGAATAGATATATATAGATATGTATATATATACATGTAGAAAATGAAAACCTGGAAACCTGATTATAAAATAGTATATTCATGTGTACAATGAAAGAATCCCAATTGAAGGGTTGTTTCAAACAAATGAGGCAAGAATCCCACTGAAAAATGATTGCTTAGACAATGTTGTAGGAATCAAAATATTTGAATGAAACCAGTACTAAAATCATTTGTAAAAATGATGTCTTCGTTACCTACATGGAGGATGGCAATCGCCGATATGAAGCAGGCCACAAAATTAGGAAACCCTCAAATGTTGAGAATGCACCTTTGAAAAGGAATTCAAAACCTTCAATATACAAAATCAAAATGAAACACTCAATATATTATATAAAAACATAGGAAACCATTTGTAAATATTTAATGTAACCCTAATTAAAAATTAGTATATTCAACTGTACAGAGAGAACTCCCAAATCACGAGTTGTCTCGGTCAAAACTGGGAAGAATCTGACTGTAAAATTATTACAGAGACAAAGTTGTAGGATTGAAAAGATTCAAAACCTGATATGATGAAACCCTTAACCCTACTATGATTTGAAAAGATGAGAAATAATGAAAGCATACCATGATATGATGAAACCCTTAACCATTGATAATGCACCCTCGAAAATATATACCCTTAAAAATATACAAACCCATTTGTATGTATAAAATAAAACCCTCATTATAAAACAGTGTATTCTTCTGTACAACGAAATAATCCCAGCACAAGGGTTGTCTCAGACAAAACAGGAAAAAATCTGAATGTAAAATGATTGCAGACAAAATGTTGTAGGTTCATGAAAGATTCGAATGATACCAGTACTCAAATCACGGGTTGTATGAGACAAACGCAAAGGAAAATGACTGTATAATGAATGTGTAGACAACACCATATGAAACCAAAAGATTGGAATGAAAGCAGTACTGAAATCAACTAGAGAAATGATGTAGGTATTCGTTACCTGCATGGAGAACGAGCGTAGAGGAGGGTGACAGCCGGCAGACGAAAATGTTGAAACGCTCAGATGACTGCCCATGCACCGTGGAGACTGCTCACGAAAATTAAGTTTTTGGTGTCTCCAGAAGGATATGTATTCTAACATGAAATAAATTAAAATGGAACGTGTTGTGTTTGACATCCGAGCCACCGCATTCACCTTTCGATATGCTTCTGAAATAAAAAGGTGTCAATAATATATCGTAGGGTGTAGTTGTGTATAGGGCAAGGGGTGGGTATGTTTGAAGGCCCCGCCAACTTGGTTTAAGGTGGGGTGCTAATTAAATTTTTTTAAGCTACCCTACGTACAATAGGGACCAAGTGTATAACTTATTTAGTGAGAGGTGGATTTTTTGGGGGGTATAAAATAAAACCCTCATTATAAAACAGTATATTCTTCTGTACAACGAAATAATCCCAGCACAAGGGTTGTCTCAGACAAAATAGGAAAAAATCTAAATGTAAAATGATTGCAGACAAAATGTTGTAGGAATGAAAGATTCGAATGATTCAAGTACTCAAATCACGGGTTGTATGAGACAAACACAAAGGAAAATGACTGTATAATGATTGTGTAGACAACACCATATGAAACCAAAAGATTGGAATGAAAGCAGTACTAAAATCAACTAGAGAAATGATGTAGGTATTCGTTACCTGCATGGAGAACGAGCGTAGAGGAGGGTGACAACCGGCAGACGAAAATGTTGAAACCCTCAGACGACTGCCCATGCACCGTGGAGACCGCTCGCGAAAATTAGGTTTTTGGTGTCTCAAGAAGGATATGTATTCTGACGTGAAATAAATTAAAATGGAACATGTTGTGTTTGCCATCCGAGCCACTGCATTCACCTTTCGATATGCTTCTGAAATAAAAAGGTGTCAATAATATATCGTAGGGTGTAATTGTGTATAGGGCAAGGGGTGGGTATGTTTGAAGGCCCCACCAACTTGGTTTAAGGTGGGGTGCTAATTAATTTTTTGTAAGCTACCCTAAGTACGATAGGGACCAAGTGTATAACTTATTTAGTGAGAGGTGCATTTTTTGGGGGGTGATGGTGAGCGGGTACTAGCACATCCTTGCGCTTGTATGGGGTGACACGTTGAAATCACACATTTTGGACCCCTATGCACATAACGTGTCGTAGAGTGATATGTATAAGTACCCACAAGCTGAAAGAATAGCTTTAAGCTCTTCGGTCGCATAAGGAGAAACCCAAAATAAATCATCAAATTCTGATATGTCTAGCTATGAGCTTGACGTGCGCGAAGTTAGTGTGGACGGCTACTGGCGCCTTTGCCCTAGTCCTTGGTTTTATGCATTGTAATTATTCATTGAACAAGCTGGATCAGTAAAAAAAAGTGTGCAAATAGTATCAGCAACATTAGAAATCATTGCATTGACCTTTATGACTACTGGCCTGTTATGATTAATCTCCCTTTCCTACAACCTCTCTTTTGAGAATTGTTTTCTTATTTGTAATCATGCTCAATAAAAAGAGTTATATGTTTTTATTGTATTTTTTAAATAATTTTTTATTGTCAAATGTATTATTTATTGTAAGATTATTAATTGTAATTTTTAAAAAAAATTAATAGTTTTATTTTAAAATTTAAAAAAAATTGCAAATTTTTAAAATGTTATAAATTTAAAGGTTTTGGGAACGGGAAGTAAGACATATGTCCCAGCTCAAAATGTTTTGCGGTCTGCAACTACTAAAATTTAAGTCTCCTCTCTAGGTCAAAAGGTAAGTGCAGGTAGCAAATGCCACCTCTCTACTGCGTGATTCTTGTGTGACTATATTTGTTGTTATTCTCCTGAGAGCTAAACTAAGCAAACGAGTTAAGATCGGAAGTAAATTGTTGTAAATTTTATTGCTCAAAGCATACGATAACTAATGGTAACAATGCGGTCGACGGGAGGAACCGGTTAAAGTAAATGGCGTTTGAGGGCCCTACAACCACTTAAGCAGGTCAAAACTTAGCGTGTCGACGATAAGGGGAGCCCTTGGAATGTGGCTCATTTCTAATCTCTCGTAAGTAGTTGGTTTTGTATATAAGCGGAGGCTCAAATTTAAGAGGATTTACAACGTGAAAGATGTATGGTTGTTGCCCAATGGGTACCGATTGGCAACAGTTGATGACTTCACAAACAATTTAGACATCTTTAAGAAATGAGAACTGCCCTTTAAGACGACTGGATATCCTTTTGATTGGCATACTGTTGAGAACATACGTCTTTTGGACGGATGGATTCCTGCTGATGGTAACTTTAAGTAAATGAAGACGACCATTTGTGTTTTTAGGCCGCAGTGGTTAAGGAAAAAGAGTGGGATGGATTGAAAAAGAAATGGCGGAATCACTCAGGTATAGAGATCCGATAGAATCTGTTCAAATTTTTTAAATGTTATTTTATTCATTAGATTGATTTGCCAGTTTTGCATTTATATCATTTCATTATCTCATTTTATGCAATGTGATATTACAGCTTCCTACTCATCAAATGGTAATTCGTTGAGAAAACAACTCTACGATGGAATCACTCTCCCAACGAGAACAGGGATAGAAGCTACATGGATCCACACAATCAATCAAGATGTGGAGCTGGTGTATTGGTTGTGGCAAAATTATCTAGGAGGAATCAAGTCAAGCCACAGGAGGGGATTTTTGTTGGGGTTACATGACTTTCCAGTGAGCACACTGCTGAAAAGATTGCTTTCTAATGTTGAGTCGCAAATGGAAGATCCGTGGGAAGATGTAGTAGCTATGGTTGAATTATTGAAAGCAGCATACGGGCTGCCCTTCGTTGGAAAAGCCGCTGATATCACATTCGCAAGTGTAGAAAGCGTACCCATTTTTACAAAGCGCTTGTCTCTATCGCTACATCAACTAGAAGACCAGATACCTGTTGGAGAATTGAAAGCAAATAAAAATACAAGAATGCAAATAATAAAACAATCATACAGATGAAAAGAAAAGACGCAAGTTTTTAACATGGTTCACCTTATAGGTTACGTTCACAAAGAAGCAAGGGAATATCTTTATTAGTCTTTGTTTTTCTGTCATATATTATGCTATAGCAATTACCATATTCAGCAAAAGCTTTTATCAATTACATAGTTCGAATGTATTCACTAAAAGAAAGAATGTGAAAAGTCATGTAAAGAACTCCAGCAAGAGAAATTGAAAAGTCGGGTGGAAATAAAAGGACAAGATGTCTGTTGGGCTTCAAATACCCAACAATCTTCCACTTGAAGTCCAATGACTGCTACAACATATCAAACATTCCCCTTCTTCGATCTTATTGTCACATCTTGGCAATGTCGAGAGAAGCTCTACAAAACTCAAACTTCTCCCTTGGTACTACCTTCGTCAACGCATCAGCTGGATTCATTTTCGTATCAATTTTCTCCACCTGCAGCATACCCTCTTCAAGTACATGTCGAATAAAATGATATCGTAATTCTATATGCTTGGTTCTATTATGAAATGCAGAGTTCTTTGCCAAGTGAATAGCGTTGTTGCTATCATAAAACAAAGTGAAAACAAATTTCTTACACTGCAATTCTCTCAATAATCATTGTAACCACATCATCTCCTTTGCTCCTTCGGTGAGAGTAATATATTCAGCCTCAATAGAAGAAAGTGCAATCACTTGTTGCAACCATGAAACCCAACTAATTGCATCCTAGCAAATGTAAACACATAACATGTTGTAGACCTCCATTTGTCCAAGTCTCCGGCCATATCGAAGTCAACATAACCTCGTAGCTGAGTATTATGTCCTCCAAAACACAAAACATGATCTGAAGTACCTTTCAGGTAATGTAATATCCATTGTACTGCTTGCTAATGAGATTTACCCAAATTGCTCATAAATTTGCTCACAACTCCCATTGCATGGGCAATATCCGAATGAGTACAAACTATAGCATACATGAGACTCCCAACTGTTGATGAACAAGGAACACCCTTAATGTGTTCTTGATCTTCTAGAGTTTTTGGACACATTGTTGATGACAAACGAAAATGATCCGCCAAAGGAGTACTAACAGGGTTAGCATTCTTCATGTTGAACCTGTCCAAGATTTTGTTAATATACTTCTCTTGAGACAATATGATTTCTCTCTTCTATCTGTCCCTTATTATAGTCATGCCAAGAATCCTCTTAGCTGCCCCTAAATCTTTCATTACAAACCGTTGAGTCAAATATTGCTTCAATTCACAAACTACCCTCATTCTAGTGCCGGTAACCAACATGTCATCAACATAAAGCAATAGTAGAACAAACTCACCATTAGCAAGCTTCTTGTAGTAAAGACATGGGTCAGATTCGCAAGTGTAAAGTGATGCTCAGCCATGAAGCTATCAAATTTAAGGTACCACTACCTCGGGGCTTGCTTAAGCCCATACAAACTTTGCTTCAACTTGCAATATAAATGCTCTTGCCCTTATTTTGTAAAACCTTTAGGATGCTCCATATATAATTCCTCTTCAACATCTCCATGTAGAAATGTAGTCTTCACATTGAGTTGTTCCAATTCAAGATCATAGACTGCTGCCAATCCTAAATTTGTGCGAATGGTGGTCAATTTGATGACGAGTGAGAAGATTTTGTTGAATTCTATCCCTTTTTGCTGATCATAGCCATTGACAACCAGTCTAGCCCGATACTGTTTCCGGCCTCCTTCTTCCTCTTCCAATCAATACACCCATCGATTTTTCAAAGCTCTACAATTTGGGAAAAGTTTTACCAAATCCCAAGTGTGATTAGTCATTAAAGAATCCATTTCTTCTTGCATTGCTGCCATCCATTGTGCATTATTTGTGTCTCTGCAAGCATCTTTAAATGTTGTTGGCTCGGTTTGATCAAATAGCAATAACTCTGGATGATCTGAAATTAATAATTCAGAATCATGAAATTTTGTCAGAAGGCTTTTCTGCCAGATAGACCTCCTCAATTGAGGTGCTTGCTTCATCAAAGTACCCTATTCAAGTATAGTGCTCTATTGAGGCAAACTGCCATGTTCCACATTTCTCTATGCCGAACTCCTTAAATTTCTAGGTGCCAGACTTGGCACACTCCTATGATCTAATGGAGGCAGTGTATTACTTTCAAATAGCTGCATTGAGTTGTCAATAGGCAGTGTTGAAGTATTAATGGGTTGAGTGGCACATTCCTCTTGCAATGTAGGATTTTTAAAGGACTATGGGATAGTCAAAGGCTACGTAGAAATTGGATGTGGCAGCGTTAAACCTAAAGTGAATAGAGGTTGGGGTTGATTTTGAAAGGGGAGCGATGAGCACAAACTAGGCTGCATTGATTGTATTAGAGGTTGCGTAATATGTTGCATAGGTTGTGTTGAGATAAAAGACGGCAGCGTGGAAAAGTTAAATGCATGCGTGGAAGATAAAGTAGGTTGTGTTGAATCTTTGAGAAGCTGCGTTGAAGTTGAAACTTGGATTGAGCCCTTTCCAGGCTGTGTTCGCACCACATGTTGTATAGAAGGGTGCGTTTCAAGGGAAGGTAGCACCAATCTTGGTGCATATAAATCTGCAGTGCTTTAGGCTTGGCTATGAGGCCTTGGATCTACATGTCTAGTGCCAGTGTCATGATCATCTTGCTTTTTAAACATATTAGTGTTACTTCCAATGTCATCAATTGGCACATACTCTTTTGCCGGTGTCCCCTATATTTTCAAACCTGGGAAAACTTGCTTATTAAATACCACATCCCGACTGCAGGTAAACTTTTTGGCAATTGGATCCCAAAGATGGAAACTAAATTGTTTCTCACCATAACCGATAAATATACACCTTTTTGATTTAGGATCTAACTTCGTTTGTTGCTCCTTTGGAACATGAATAGAGGCTTCACAGCCAAACACGCATAGGTGATATCAAAACCCAATTGAGATGAAGGAGCTCAATTGATCAAATAGACTGTTGTATTACAAGCCTCTACCCAAAATTCTTTCCCCAATCCAGCATTAGAGAGCATACACTGAGCTCTCTCAAGAATCGTTCTGTTCAGCATTTCAGCTGCACCATTCTCTTGAGGGGTGAAATGAACTATCTTAATCCGTCTAATGCTATTATCTGCACAAAATGTATCAAATTCCAAAGAACAAAATACTCCCCTATTGTTTGTTTTTAAGCATTTTATTTTGTGCCCAATCTGATTTTCAACAATGGCTTTAAAAGTTTTAAATTTTGAAAACACTTCTAATTTTCTACTCATCATGTAAATCCATACTTTTCTAGTACAATTATCAAGAAAAGTAATGAAGTAATTAGCTCCTCCAATGGAGGTTACCTCAGTAGGACCGAAAACATCTGAGTGCACGAGCTCCAAAGGTGTAGATTTCTTGTCATGACTGGTTGTCAAGAAGTTGGTCCGAGTTTGTTTTCCATAGAGGCAATGCTCACATAACTTCAAATCAACAAATTTTAGACTTGGAAGTTGATCTCTCTGAAGCATGACTTCAAGTCCCCTTTTGCTCATGTGTCTGAGCCTTTTATGCCAAAGCTCTAATCCACTATCCACAACCGCCATTGCAACTCCCACTTTAGCCTTATTCTCTAGCACATATAGACTGTCTAATTTGTTTCCTTTTGTAATCACCAATGCTCCCTTGGTTACCTTCCATGAATCTAAGGAGAATTTGATGTTACACCCTTGAGCAAACAATTGGCTTACGGATATCAGATTTTTTTTCAGCATGAGAACATGTCTTACATGCCTCAAAATCTATTTGTTTCCATTTTTCAGTTGCTTGACACCACATCACCTTTGTCGATTATTTCACATGCTTTGTTATCACCAATAAAAACTCTTCCAAACTGACCTTCTTGATAGTTTGTGAAAACCTCCCGACATGGAGTAGTATGGAAAGAGGCATCGGAATCCAACACCCAGGAATCCGTAGTAGTGTCACTTGATGATAAAACCAGAACACCTTCATGTTTGTCATAAGTAGTGTTGGCATCGTTGTCCTTTACCTTTTTTTGTGCCTTTTTGTAATGCCAACAATTATTTTTAGTGTGACCCGCTTTGCCAGAAAACCAACAATCACCATTTATGCCCCTAGACTTTAATCTTCTTGCAGATTTGGACCTTCTTTTGTTGTTATTTTTGTCTCTATCTTGACTCACTTCCTCTATTGACAACAGTCAATGCACCACTGGATGTTTTGTTTTGCCCTCTTCTCATATCTTCATTGAGGAGTGTTGCAGCAACATCATCATATCTCAACCTTGATTCCTTTTTGTTGTCATTGGATCCCCTTCTTCCGGATATTGAATTGTTGATTATCATTATCACACTGTCCTAGCTATCAAGAAGAGAGCATAAAAGAAACATGGCTCTCATTTCTTTTTCAAAGTTGACATCCACAGAGGCTAATTCGCTAATCACAACATTGAAATCATTTAAATGGTTTGAGATGTTGTTACCTTCTTTCATCTTCAAATTGACCAATTTCTTCAACAAGAAAACTTGATTTGTTGCTAAGGCTTTTTCATACATATCACACATCTTATCCCAAATTTGTTTTGCTGTTGTTTCTGTGGCAATGTTGAAAAGAACATTGTTGGACAGCGAAAGAATGATAGTTGCAATTGTCTTTTGGTCCAAAACATCCCAATCATCATCTGACATCTTCTCTGGCTTCTTAGTCTTCCCTTGCAGTGTAATAGCGAGATCCTTCTGAATCAGCAAAGCACGAATTTGAAGCTTCCACAAACCGAAGTTCTGTCCTGAAAATTTTTCGATCTTCCATTTATCCACTTCCTCCATCTTTCTAGAAATTCATCACAATATTTTTAAACAACTTCGTCACCAAGCTCTGATACCAATTGTTAGAGAATTGACAGGAGATAAAAACACAAGAATGTGAATAATAAAACAATCACACAAATGAGAAGAAAAGACACAAGTTTTTAATGTGGTTCACCTTATAGGCTATGTCCACAAAGAAGTGGGGGAATATCTTTATTAGTCTCTATTTTTTTGTCATACATTATGCTATAGCAATTACCATCTTCAGCAAAAGCTTTTATCAATTACATATTTCAAATGTATTCACCAAAAGAGAGAATGTGAAAAGTCAAGTAAAGAACTCCAGTGAGAGAAATTCTAAGGTCAGGTGGAAATAAAAGGATAAAATGTTCGTTGGGCTTCAAATACCCAACAATTACCATTGTTAAACCTCACTTTGCAGGGGTTTTGATTGAGGCAGTTGAGAGAAGGTACAGTCCGCTTGTTGAAAAAATGTTGGAGTTCAACGATGATATTGCCCAGATCACCATGTTGAGATTCCTTCACATTTTAATAAATAAACTTAAAACTTAGAATCTTATAATATTTTTTTATGGATAAATAGTTGCCCGTATGACAGCTAATATATTATAATAAAGCATAAAATAAGTACATATCAGACCACGAAGTAGTTACATAGAAGAAAAATAGTTATTTATGCCAGAGGGTCCTCAGCCCTTCTGATAGTTCCATAGCACTCTCCAACTAGGAGGAAGACAGTAGGTCTCCATATTGACCAATTATATATGTGAATGTCTCCATATTGTGATTATGAATGCCCTCATTGAGCAGCATCGAAAACCCTTGCCATAAGTCCATATTTGGAATGCTTGTTGAAGTTTGAAATCCCGGTGGAGGTAGCTTGGTACATATGATCTTTGATGTAACTATTAGCCATAACCTTCCTGTTCTTCTTCCTTCTCAAAATGAGGATAGAATTCATCAAGAATTCTTCGTAGAGGACCCCATCGTGGATATGGCCACCACTGAAAACTTTAGAACCTCTGACCTTGTAGATTGCATTCGTGGTATCATCAGAGTCAGCCTTCAAGAGGTTTTTTATCTAATCTATTTCGCTCTCATCATCTTCTCCTTCTTCTGCATCCAGTTCAACCTCTTCCTCTGAGTCGTCACCTTCCTCCTCCTATTGACACTTGCAAATGCACTCAATGTTAATCTGGTTCACCATTGCTTTGGCAAGCAATTTTCAGTCTTCCGCTATAAATAGCCTAAAGCAGGGAGGTCAGATATAAGGCATTTTTATTTAGGAATTGATACGCGGGTCCAACTTGGGGATGAGTTGCCATAAAAGGACAATCAAATACCCAGGGAATCCTTGGTAATTCTTGGCTAGATTTGCAAAATGGTCATTTCGGCCATAGCACTAAATCTATTTTCAGAGATCTCAAATCTTATTCAGTTGTTTACCAATGTCTTCTAGCTCTCACATGTCACAGGGTTTGCATGAACTGGTGGATTCAAGAACGTTTCCTATTTTTATTTTTGAGATCTCAGAGTTCGAACGAGGCATGTGACTCTCAAAGTTGGGAATGTAAAGATTGCTTTGTCCCTCAAGATATAAGTTCTCTGAGGAGTACTGATCCTATATTTGAATCATCATTTTGTAACATATCCGACTGAAACACGGGATTGGATCTCTCTAGAGTCTTTAGTGCATTGGAACGCCATAGACAAGGCTATTCATCCCCCTAATTCTTTTTTCCTGATGAGTCTTTTGGCACCCCATCTTGGACACCCCTAAGAAAATATGAGATTTTCATATTGATGATGTGGTTGCCAGTCTCATGTGGCTTTATTACAGTTAGGGGTATTGAATTATTCTTTGGGCCCTCCATCGGTTGCTTTGTAGTCTTGTCCTTCGATCGATCTAGATTTTTTTCAAGTATCACATTTGTTCTAGTGGCTTGGGGGTTGTCGAGTGACAAGATTGGATTCTTAATTTCTTTTTGGATGTGAGTTGATTTCTCCAAGATTGGCGGTCTAGGTAAGCTTACGGCTTGAGTACCATCAACTTCAACTCCCTGAGAGGTGAATGTTTCCTGATTCATGGAGGCTTGTGTTTCTCTAGCCTTAGTAGTGTTGCATTGTGACCCAATTAAGTCTTCTAGCTTTATATCTATGGCTCTTTTCTTAGGGCACAGGTCTTGAGTTCCTACGACGATGGAAGTTGAGACAAAAGAATAAGTTTTCCTCAATCTCCAACTTTTGAATCCTTTGGTAATCCTGAGTTTGAAGAATGACCTCTATTGGTATTTAGTAAACCGCTACCACTTGAATTCTTGCAAACAAGAACGAGTCGCTACCGAACAGTTCTTCATCTATGGCTAGCACAGTGCCGAGAGAGTGTCTGATTCTAAGCAAACATTCCTCTATCTAGCACTCTGGTAGTAAATTATATAATCGAATCCATTTTGGCTCTTCATATAGATCGCATTTGGTTGGGTTGAAGATTGGTATCCACTTCCTCATGTATAGTGGAGAACCATTTCTAGACCAATTCTTCCCCTCAAGAATCAGGTCCCAATCAGCAGGAGAGACGAACGTTGTGACAAAAAAATCTTTAAAGGGAGAAATTCAATGATACAGGGTACCTGCCAAATTTCCTCTGCCCAGATCTTGATTTGGTTTCTGCTGAGTTTAGGACTGATAAAATGACATATTAGGGTTGTTTCTATAAGTGCTTCTCTCTCCTTTCTGCTTTCCTACGAAATGTCAATACTAATGTGCAAAGTTTTCACATAACAACTATTGGTTGGATCAGCCCTGCGCTCTCCCTACTTGATCTTTTCTCTTTGAATGTCTGCCTTCGAAATTCGCTCCTCACTCTACTTAATATTGGCTCTTTTTTCATATAAATGGACTAGATCTTCAGAATCTTATAATATTGTAGCACAAGTTAGTTGCAAAGAAAAAAGAGACAGTAAAAGAATAATGAATAAATAGAATATATGATCACACATCAATAACGCAAGGATTTATGTGGTAAAACTCCAACAATATGCCAGAGAAACATCCACAGGGCAAAGTATCGGTATTCTTATTGTTCAGAAAAAAAAAAAATTACAATCCTCACACAACTGCAATTACAAAATTACTTGACTTTCAAAAGGCTACAAAGATTAAAAAACATCTTTAGCATAACTAGCTCCATCAAATTTAGAAGAAAGTAGATTTTCCTTTCTTTAGGAAAAAACTAGATTTAAAACAAAAGATTTTTGTTTTCTTTCAAAGATAAGCTTCTTGCTTTCTTTGCTAAATATCTTGTTGTCACAAATTCAACAATCTCCACCTTGACAACAATTTACCTGATACTTGTTCATGCCCATTCATCACATTTTCTACAAGCCAAGAGAAGCCAAACTTCGCCTCAACTTCTCTAACAATACTGGTTTTGTAAACATGTCCGCACAATTTTCTTTTGTATGGACTTTCTCAAGAGCTACTCCACCTCCATCAATAACTCGTCTTACAAAAGGGTATTTAATTTCAATATGCTTGGTCCTGTTGTTATAAGTTGGATTTTTAGCTAAATGAAGAGCACTCTGACTATCACAGAAAACATTCAACTTATCCTGCATTTTTCCAAACTCAACCAAAACACCCTTTAACCAAATTGCCTCTTTGCATGCATGTGAGACAAGCATGGCTTTTTCCTCGGTAGTGGACAAAGCAATTGTTTCTTGAAGCTTTGACATCCAACAAACATGTCCTCCTGCAAGAGTAAAAAGATAACGTAAGGTAGATCTCCTTTTGTCCAAATCACCTGCAAAATCTAAATCAGAATATCCACAAACCAAATCACTACAACCATTAAAGGTAATACAAAATCACTTGTGCCTCTGAGATAGTGAAGAACCCATTTCACTATTGCCCAATGATCTTTACCTAGATTTGTCATGTATCTACTTGTTACCCAAATTTTTGAATCAAAAAAATTTTGAACATTTCACTGCTGGCAAATGTCACCATGTTGATGTTCTTCATCCCAAACTATTACAAATGGTTGGTATATTGTGTTCCTTGGAAGCTAATGCATCATTTTCAGGCCATCATACAGTTTTACCAATATATTCGTGGAAACAATTAAAAATGAAGATCTGTGGGTTCTAGTGCGAAATCACTTTACAAGCGGAATGCATCTGTAGAGAGCTTCGTGGAACCATTTCACATCATGTGACCGGTTTTCGAGTAAACATTCTTCTTTAGTCAAAAGTTGTTGAAGTATTTATCTTCATGGAAATTTGATTTTCAAATACCGTGGAGCATAAATATATATATTTTTAATGAATTTTCTTAATGCCAAATAATTAAAACTATAAATATTATTAAAATCAAATTGACAGAAAGTCCATTATGGAAGTGAAAGGTTATTTGTCAAAAGAAGGTGCAAAGGTAAATCTTATATTGACTAAAATAAATCAATTATCGCTGATGGTGAAAGTTAGTAAACTTTATTTACTAGTGTTGTTGAAGTTGGCAAATCTATCAAGATTCACTTTGTGCAGATATTAAAAGTTAAAGTGATTTTATAAAGTCTCTTTCGACCATTTGCTTATAGGGGAAGGGTGAAAAACTTTATAAAATTTAAATAATACTCAATCTGCAGGTTTGGAAGTTTTAAAACCTGTTGATAAGCCGATACTTCTTGGTCGGAAGGTTTGAAAGTTTTAAAACCTGCCGATGAGCCAAAAAACTCAAATGTTTATTTAGGGTTTGCTGGGAATATTCCCATAAACATATGTGCAAATGCGAATTGCCCAGGTGATTATATATGCAAAGGTTGAAGTAGACTGTGATCATGTTGTTCCGAATAGTAATCAATAATGTTTTGATCAAAGTAACATCTCCAGTTAGGCTGATAGTCATGAAGATAATGAAACCCATTTACATAAAAGTACAAAACCCCTGGAACTAGAGAGAATCAAATTACATGGAAAGACTGGTGTTTTCACAAATGCTCTGGCCTCTGGGCATTCTCTTCTTGAGAAATTGATGTCAAGAGAGCAGTTCTTGTTATCTATTTCCAATTCAAGCACAACCAATTCTTCTATGGCTTCAGTTTCTAAACATTTGAGTGATGATAAACACCAAGTGATATGGGGTAAAGCAGAAGGTGAATCCCAGGTGGTATCAAGAAAGCTCCTAGAAACTTCAGATGACTCTACTACAACAGTTCCTCCTATGGCAGCTCCATCTTTAGATGCTTACAAAGAGGACTTCTAGAAAATACCAAATCTAGTTGCAGTCTGAATCTAGGTCATCTAAATTGAGAGGAAACATTCCCAATCATTAACCATGGTGCTTCAAGCATTATAAACACCATGCTAAGACAAACATGTTGCGTGAAGATACTATCTGGCATTCCACAATCTCTTTGGGAAAGCATTTGCTTATCTTTGGTGGATACACTGATAATGGCAGGTTATATTGCTGGAAACACAAAGCAGCGTATGCCATCCTCATCTACAGCTCACCGAAGGTCATCACTTTCAATCTCCTCAAAACTGTTGGGTCTTGTAAGGAGTTCATCCCCACTGAATGCTTGTAGATGTCGTCCTCTGAATGAAATTAAGGCATCTGAAAAAGATGAAATCTGTAATGAAGCTAAAGTTCATGTTCCATATCCTAGAGCTCAGATGATTTCCAGATAATCGCCTCCACAATTTCCAAGTTTAGGTTTTAAAGAATTTTTAGATGTTCCAACTCGGTGCTCTGTGCAGCAAGATCCAGCAGAAAATTTTCATTCACTTGAGTCCTAGAGAATGTCAAGACACATTGATCCTCTTATTAATACCGATATGTGATATGCATGATTTACATTGAATGACCTCTACTGATGTCTCTGGAGAAACAAGAAAAGAAATGTCTCTGCATCTTATTGAATCTCAAGTAGTGTCTATCAGTTCAAGCACTTCTTCTATCCCTATAATTTCTGCCTTGAGACCTTGTGTACAAACTCAGATAGAAACAATTATTGAGAGTTTGATGAATGAGAGTGAACAAAATTCTATAGGAGATGATTCTAAAAGATATGGAAGCAGATCGTCCAAGGATACAGATACTCTTTTGTGTGTCTTGTGCCATAGGGAGTGACAAAGGGGTTTCAAAGTTTCTTAAGAAACAATACAGGTTGCCTAAATCTGCATCTTATAATGATACACCTAGTAAGGAATCATCACCAATGTCCCAATTTAAGAGTACATCCATGATTGATCTCCTCAAAGGGAGTGCAACAATTTTTTGGGATATAGATGGTCAGAGAGTAATGCAATCACAACCTAGGGGTTTTATCAAACTACCCAATCATGTAGCCATTACAACGGAACAGAAGCATAAATTCAACATACAAATCTGAACATATTTTATTAACTTCAAAACCATCAGCATTTACAAATTTATTGGCCTTTTATAGCCTCGCGTTACAATGCAATGTTCGATTCGGCTATGTGCTTACAACACCAAAACAACTTCCAAAAGATACAGAGATTGCCCCCAATCTATTGTCTCCTCACTTCTATTCTACAACTACTAACACCCTCTGCGTTGAGCGGAATCACCCACAATCAATCACTAACTCACTCTTAATATGCCAGGGTTTCCCTTTATGCCAGGAACTGAAAGTTGATAGTTGTATAACAGTCACCAAGTAGTTGAATCGTCACCAAGTAGTTGAATAGTCGCCAAACAGTTGATCCGCTACAAAATAGAATCGCCACCAAAACTTGACATGTGTCGGGTCCAGGACAAGAACCCTTTATCAACAAAAGGTTTATATTACAAATCATAGGTCTTTTGCTTTTGTTGCCTCTATCGGTGAAAACAAACTTTTCAAAACCTTATAAATGTTATCGACAAATATTACCTTTTCTGAACTAAGTCAATCCAATCACAAATGGTTATCGACGAAAGTTCAATTTCTCTAACCTTAGTGATCATTGCTTATAGGCAAAAACCCACTTTTGAAACTTGGAATTTGTCTCTTCTGCCTTCACTTCAATCATTGAATTGGTCATTTTCCAAACTTGTTCTTTGTCCACTCTATCGATAAAATTTGATTATTTTGAACCTCGGCTTTGGTCTTTTATCGGCGAATTCTCCCAATTCTAAACTAACAAAGACTTAACATTTTCCTCTTATCGGCAAAACATGCTTTTCTCAAACCATTATCAGCATATCGGCAAATTTTAAAGTCACGAACTAGCTAAGACTTATGATTTTCTTCTATCAGCGCCATTCCAATTATTCCACAAACCTTCAATTATCTCAACTTCTACATTACCGCCTATCAGCGAATTAAAGAAATGGCAAACTCCTTCCTCAAGGCTTTCATCAGTGAAATGTCATATCAGTGAACTGAAGAGTTCGTAAACTAATGGATTTGCCGATGAAGTTCCCAAACTTCAAACTTCTCCAATAACAAAGAAAACACTCTTCTAATTGCTCTTCGGATATACAATTGGCAACCCGTACAATTAGTGAACCAGGCTGTCGGCTAACCACCGAATAGGCAAACTGGACAGTTTGTGAACTGTAGAATTCTCTGACTTGTCATAACTTCGTCATTTTTCATCCAAATTTCACCAAATTGGAACTGGGTATACCCATTATGCTTTTCCACATGATGAAGCTCTTACTTGGCCAAGTAAATATGCATTTTCTCTAGAACACAAAACCAACACTGCAAAGAAAACAAAGACAAAAATCAACTTAGAAAATAAAATATATTTTTGGTGACACAGGATTGCCAATGAATCTGGATGCTTCTACATCAGAGAGGCTTCAAATTGTTAAAAAAGAAGTTACAAGAAGCTACTATAGAATTTAGACAAGGAGGTTGAGTGAATTTTGGAGATGCTTCTGGAGAAATTTTCCAGCAATAATCAAGTTGTATGAAAGGGAAACATGAAAATGGAAATGTAAAGTAAAAATGGTGCAAATAACATCTCCCCAAATGGAAAATCAAGAGTCATTTTAATAATAAGTTATGAGAAGGAAAAAGATGGGTTTTTATTATAACTTACTTTTCAAGAAACGGTTACAAGTAAGGAGATTATAAATCCCAATATTTCTATTGTAAAGGGACTTATTTTTATCCTTTTTCCGGTAGAGAGTAGGGGAAATTCATTTTGTGTGAATCTTGTAATTTTCTGAAGGAGACTTTGAGCTTTGTTTTTGTAATCTTCTCATAAAAAGACTTTGAGCTTTTATTTTTAGTAGTCATTAATGCAAGAGAATAGTGAGCTTTGAATCATTTTCTCCTTGTCATATTATTGATTCTTCCTATGTTGAATTCATAATACCTTTTGGTTGCTGAAGGAAAGATTTCCATTTGTATTGCATGGATTGTTGATAACCTGCCTTTCTGTATGCATATTATTGCCATTATCTATGTCTTCCTTCTTGTATCAGAATTTGATACAATAATGGTCTCTTGATGAATTGATTGTATCACCATTAGGTTTTATTCATTCCTGCATTTGGATAGGGTTTGGTGACCTTATTTAACTATAGTTTTATTTATTTTCTTTTCCAGAAATTCTCATTTTCCACTTTAAGGTTAAAAGTGTCAGAAAATTATTAAACCCATCATACGAAGGGAGGTGTACCTTCTAAAACATTCAAAGGGTAATTGATGAAATTGTCCAACTGTTAATGCATTTGCTATCTCAAGCTAGGCAAAATATGCAAAGACTTTTCAAGGTGACAAATTTGTTCACTAAAACTACTGACAACACCAACTGCATGTGAAATATCTGGTCTTGTACATACCATCGCATACATTAAACTTGCTACTACACGATCATATGGTACACGAGACATATAATCCTTTTTTTTCTTTATTACCAGGACATAAACTTGAAGAAAGCTTAAAATGAGAAGCCAAAGTGATATTTACCGGTTTCACATTCTTCATAGTAAATCTCATGAGGTTCTTCTCTACATACTTCTAATGTGATAGCCAAAGTTTACCATTTTTCCTATCTCTGTGTATCTCCATGCCCAAAATTATTTTTGCTGCTCTTAGATCCTTCATATCAAACGTCCTAGCCAATCGACCCTTTAACTTGTTGATTTATGCCAAGATTTTGCTTGCTACAAGCATATCGTCAACATATAACACCAAGATAATGAATAAACCATTTTCCAAACTTTTAAAGTAAACACAATGGTCATACTCACTCCTTGTAAAATTTTGACTCACCATGAAGGAATCAAAGTTTTTGTACCATTGCCTGGGTGCTTGCTTCAGGCCATACACATTTGACTTCCTGAGTTTGCAAATTAATTTTCTTTTGCAATCTTTAACAAACCCTTCTGGTTGTTCCATATATATATCTTCTTCCAAATCTCCATGTAAAAATGTTATTTTAACATCTAGTTGTTCTAACTCTAGATCAAGTAAAGCAAATAGTGCTAATACTACTCGAATATAAACATGCTTAACAACTAGTGAAAAAATTTCATGGAAATCAATACCTTCCTTTTGAGCATACCCTTTTGCCACCAGTCTTGCTTTGTACCTTTCAACTTATCATCAACACTCTTCTTCAGTTTGTAAGTCCACTTGCAACCAACATTTCTTATCTCCTTTGGAAGTTCTACCAGGTCCCATGTTTTATTCTTCTCCAAGGCATTCATTTCTTCTTTCATTGCTATTTTCCATTTCGCACTTTCAATATCATTCATTGCTTCCTGATAACAACTAGGTTCCCCGTCGTTAGAAATCAAAGCAATAGATAAATTATAATCATCATACGTCTTAGGAGGATTTTTGACCCATGTAGATCTCCTTAGAGTTGGTTGTGGCATTTCCACATTTTCCTATGTATTTTCTGCATCCTCATCTTCTTCTTCAGAAGCTTCTTCTTTCTCCCCCTTTTCTGAAGATGGTTGAGTTTCTTTAACCGAATTTACTGATGTTATGGTACTTGTTCCTATTCCATTTCAACTTCTACTATGTTTGATTTTATGAGAGGGGATTCATCAAAAACTACATCTAGGAGCTGCTAATGATGATTTTGTGGGTAGTAGGATCCCACAATCTATATCCCTTAACTCCATCACCATAACCAACAAAGACATACTTCTTTGACTTGGGGTCCAATTTAGAATGTTGATCTTTTGAACTAAGAGCATAAGCATCACAACCAAAAAAAATTAGATTTGAGTAATCAAAAGAACTACCTTTCCATACCTCTTTAGGAATCTTATAGTCTATTGCAATTAATGGTGACCTATTTACCAGATAGCATGTTGTATTGACTACTTCTACCTACAACTCTTGCTCCAACTTGGCATTACTGAACATGCTTCTTGCTCTCTCTAGAAGAGTCATGTTCATGCATTTAGCAACACCATTTTACTGAGGAGTGTAAAATGTGGTTTTATGCCTTTTGATCCTAGCTTCCTTGCACTAATTTTCAAATTCCAAAGATGAACTCACCTCTATTATCTATTCTTAAACACTTGATTGACATGCCAGTACTCTTTTCAACCAAAGCTTTAAACTACTTAAATACACTAAACACGTCAACTTTCCTTTTAAGAATATAGGCCCACACTTTTCTAGAGTAATCATCTATAAATGTCACAAAATATGACAATCCTCCAAATGAAACTATAGGGGATGGTCCCCAAACATCTTAATGAATATAATCTAGGTTACCCTTACTTGTATGACTACGTACTTTAAACTTCTGTCTACATTGCTTTCCAAAGACACAATACTTGCAGAAATTCAAATTCAGAGATTTTAAATTTGGAAGTAACTTATGGTTTACCAATACCTTTAACCCTTTCTTGCTCATATGGCCCAATTGTTGATGCCATAAACAAGTAGATTCATTTAATTTTTCAGATACCGCGTTGCTTCACTTATTTCAGTACTCCCTTGTAACTTGTAAAGGTTCCCAATATTGTAGCCTTCATTACCACCATTGGACACTTTCAGTGATCCACCTTGACATACATAAATTTATAACCTCCAGAATCCAAAACTCCCAAGGAAATTAAATTATTTTTAAGTTTTGGTACATGTCTTACTTCTATCAAAGTCCTCACTGTTATCACTTAGTTTTGCACCCTTGCATGTGGCTATGAAACATCTGCAAACTGGAGTAAAATGGGACTGATCTCTAAGTGTGGGACTTTGCTATATGAGATCAGACCTCCGGAGAAGGCCGGCTTCCTTGTCTAGCTATCACTTGAAACTACTGAATTTTGAGGGAAAAGGGAGAGAGAATGCTTGTAATAAAAATAAGTAAAAGCTTGAAAACATCAAAGGGTGATACACCAGACAGATTTAAAGAAACTTCCACAGAACTGAAGGATGCACAATACAATCAGAATATGGCAAGTAGGCATACACAGGTTAGATGACTCTAGCAGAGGTGAGAAGCAATATGATTGAGAGGAATAAAACATTCACAGACAAACCATATGCAGATTCACACAGAACCAAAAAAAATTAGTAAAGAGGTAAAATTAACTTGCATGTATTTGACAGAAAGGCAAGGTTATAGTATATGAAAACCCTGTTTGGAAACAGAAAAACTCTGTATGCTAAAAAGTTCCAACCTTATTTACAACATTTTAATGCATATATATAGCATTCCAAAACGATCCTAAGTCGGTTACAAAAAATCTCTCAAAGAGCTGTCATAAAAAAAATATCTCCATTGATGACTGTCCAGCTGCATCAGTTATGGCGTCGAAATCTGGCATTGGGCGGGATATGATATATTTTGGAGCCTTGAATGCAAGTATCTTACTCATCGTTCTGCAGTAGAAAAGATGAAAAATATCTGGAAGAGGAAGGTGGGAAGATATTTCTGACCATCAATGCGAGCTGCATCATCTTTGTGCAGCAATGAATGCCCCAAAATATCTCCATCTGCTGAAAGTCGTCGCTGAAATGTCTAGTCGCCCAAAATATGCAATTCCAGATCTGAAAATTGAAAAATGATAAAGCTCCTGAAAAACCCTGCCAAATGAAAGAGGGGACCAAAATATGCAACTTTGCCTCTTGGAGCATGCCGAAATTCACCAAAATGGAGGAGATACAGGCGGTCAAACTTTCAGTCAATTCCCTGTATATATCACTTTTACATTTCTGTGTATATCGCTGCATCTTAGCGCCTGAATCAGCATTCAAAAACTCATCCTGCAACTTCCTCTGCACATACATGGCACTTTGCATATCGGCCCCTGTATATGCCTTGTATGTTCGAAATTGTATATACATACAATTTCCCCATGTATATGTGGGCCCCACCTCTTTGAAAATGCCCAGCATATAACTTTGTATCTACTCCTTTGTATGTCTGAATATACAAGCCGCGGACCTCAAAACACCACTGAGCTATGTTTCATTGTTCTGCCAGGTCCGGCTTGCATATTTTCTACTTGTACATTTCTTTGTATATGCAAATATACAAACACCCATATATACAAGGCGGACTCCAAACTCTTATGTGCCGAAACTGATCCTTGATTCAAATCCACCTTGTATATGTGATGCATCATTGACTTGTATATCGCAATATACAAGCACCATATACATACAAATCGGACCCCAACTGACCTTTAAGTATATTTAATTACCTATCAGGTCCGGCTTGCACATGCTCTTTTGTATGTCAAGACATACAAACACCTTTTATACAAGGCGGACCCAAGAACAACATAGAATAGATTGAAACTTCTATTCGGGTCCGGCTTGTATATGTTTCCTTGTATATCGACTTGTATGTGCGAACATACAAGTCAATATACATTCCACTGTAGCATTTGAAGCTTTGTATGTCTGATATACAAACCTCTTTGTATCTTCACGGGACCCACCACTTGTATCTCTGAGATACACAAACTCCTTTGTATATTCCCCGTGGCACTTCTTGCATTCAATCTCATTTGTAAACCTGCAGGCCCCACCTTTTGTATGTCCTACCGGCACTATAGCAAATGTACATTTGCACCCTTGTATATGCAAATATACAAACTCAAATATACAAACTCCCTTACATACAAATAGGGTATCCTTGATGGAATATACCCGCGATGCATATCTTCCATTTGTATATAGCCGATTGTATGTGCAAACATACAAAGCAATATACAAGCCTTTTTGTGCATACAAGCGTAGAATATTCTGAGGAATCTTTAATGTATACTTGCCTTGTATGTTTAGCGAATGTATATTTGCTTGTATGTGCGAACATGCAAGGCAAACATACAAGCCGCCACATGCAAAGATGGAATCTTTGAGAAATATTCCTTGAATGTATCTATACCTTGTATGTTTCACTTGCATCTCCACTTGTATATCGCCGATATACAAACCCAGAATATTCCCAGGAATCTGCGAAAGATTCCCGGAATGTATATGCATTTCCCTAGCCCGATATACATTCAAAAAATGTATATAACTTAATTTTTTCATTATTTCTTAAGGCCGATGGAGATTTTCAAGCCCACCAAATGCATATTTGAACTGTATGTTTGACCAAACTTTGACCATTGATAACTTCTTCATTTGGCCGAATTTTAGAGTACTGTAAAAAGCAAACCTGCCTATTTTTTCAAGTTCTTTCCAATGGCAAGGTTTTTTAGGCAATTTGGCACTTTTCATTTCTAGGCAACATTTTCCAAAGGCTTTTCAAGGAAAATACCAGGTTGACTGTTTGGCTCTGGTCAGAGGAAAAAAATAGGTCAACAATTTGGCAACCTCTATGGGATGTTTGTGTGCTAAACAGTTAGATCAGTGGCCTATACATCTATTGGGAATAGAGTCACACAGAGACTAAAATATGGATATTTCTGACCTTAGCAAAACAAGATAGAAGCAATGAAGAACACTTGGAAGGCCAAACCAAAACAAAATGTTGAAAGCAAACTCTTTCAACTATGTTAGACAGCATTTAGGGAAAGCAAAATAGATCTAAACTAATGTGCAGCAGCACTTATTGAAAGCATAGAGACCTAATTTACTGATTTACAAGGCACTCATACCTCAAAACACCTCTTTAGGTGTATCCCATTGACTGGGATAGGCAGATTTTGTCCATCCATATTTGATAACTGAAATGCATTGTGCTCCTTGCATTCAGTAATGAGAAATGGACCACTCCACATGTTGTCAAATTTGGAGTGCTTTCCAGGCCTGCTCTTCAATTCATCCCATTTGAGCACCATATCACCTTCTCTAAAGATCCTGGGAGTGGCCTTTTGATCAAAACTTCTTTTGGTCTGTAGCTGATGATATTCCATAGTCTTCATAGCCTTGTCTCTAATTTCTTCAAGCTCCATGAGCTAAGCATATCTGACAGCCATGGGATCTTCTTCTTCAAACATTTCTAGCTGATTCATGATGTCTAGTGCTGGCAGTTCTACAAAGATGGGCAATCTTGCTTCCTTCCCATATACTAACATATATGGAGAGTTTCCAATGGACCTCTTAGGAGTTATTCTATCTGCCCATAAGGCATATTTCAAATTAGTGTGCTAGGTCCTCTAGTTGTCCTCCATTGATCTTTTAATAATCCTTATGAGATTTTTGTTGGTAGACTCAGCCAAACCATTACCCTGTGGGTAATAATTAGAAGAAGTATTCAAATAAATCCCATTTTTGATAGCCCAATCAGTTATCTTTAGGCCAACAAAGGCTAAAGTATTGTCAGAAATTATTGACTCAGGCACTCCAAATCTGGAAATCAAGTCATGATAAAAAATTTAAAACACCATTTTCATTTGATTTCTTTAGAGCTACTGCTTCAGTCCATCTTGTGAAAAAATCTGTAGCTGTAAGAATCCACTTGTGGCCTGCACTTGATGGTGGATTAATAGGACTTATGAAGTCCATACCCCATCTCGTGAAGGGTTGCTCTATTTGAATTGGTCGTAAAGGTAAGGCTAGCAGCCTCTTCTTTCCTGAAAAAAAGGCACACTTTACACATTTCCTTGCCCATGCATGGGCATCCTTAAATAGGTTGGGCCAGTAATATCCAGCTCTCATTATCTTCGAAGCAGTAGTCTTCGGGGCAAAATGACCCCCTGTTGTTCCATCATAAAATTCATGTAGCAACTTATCAGTCTGATCTTCAACAATGCATCTTAGCAATACACCATTAAAATCTTTCCTAAAAAGGGTGCCATTAATCAAAATGTATGGAACGGACTACAGTCTATAATATCTTATTTTAGTTCTATCTAGATCTGCTGGACATTTGCCGGTTTGCAAAAATTTAGTCATATCAGTAACCCAGCCTGTGCTCGCTACTGCTGCATTATCTTGAGGTGCATTCTCAATGGTAAAGAGTGTCTCATCCTCCTTATTGGAACTAGTAGCGAGCTGTTCGCTAAGTCCTCTACCTCTAACAAGCTTGGTTACTTAGATATCCACGTCATATTCCATGACCTTGGTGATCCAACCGGCTCTTTTCTCATTTATATCTTTGCTCAATAGGAACTCCTTCACGCTGGGATGAGCCACCATCAAATGTATCTTGTTATTAGAAACAAGATGCCAAAATTTCTTGAGGCTCCTTATCACTAGAAGTACATGCTTCTCAACAAAGCTATACTTCTGTTCATATTCTTCCAGCCCCTGACTGAAAAAAGCAATTGGCTGCTCAAAGCCGCTACTTTGCTTCTGCACTAAAATCGTAGAGATTCTATCTCGGCCACCATAAGCATATAGAATAAAATCTTTGGAAAAGTCAGGATGTACCAAGGTTGGCGCAACTGACAATGCTTCTTTTATAGACTCGAAACTGAGTCTGGCCTCTTTTGTCCAATTAAAGGCTATATTCTTTTTCAACATTGATGTCAAAGGTTTCAAAAGGTTTGTGATATCAGGGATGAACCTTCGCAGAAAATTAATTCTGCCAATAAAACTTTGTAATCCCTTCTTATGACTTGGTAAAGGCAGCTCCAAAATGGCCTTTACTCTTTCAGCATCAACAGTAATGCCTTCTTTTGAGACAACATGCCCTAACAGCTTGCCTTCATGGATAGCAAAAATGCATTTGTTTGGATTAAGGGATATCCCAAACTCTCGGCATCTCTCAAAAACTTGCCTTAAGTGGGATAAATGCTCAGATGCATTCTTGGAAAAAATTGTTAAATCATCTAAGTATACCAGTACCAGTTTGTATAGCAAACCCTTGAATGCCATATCCATGGCTCTTTGAAAGGTTGAGCTAGCATTAGAGAGACCAAAAGGCATCCTCTTGTAGGCCATGGTGCCCCACTTGGTAGTGAAAGCAGTTTTGAACTGATCCTCCTCCTTGACTAACACCTGATTGTAACCAGAAAATCCGTCAAGCAAAGAAAATCTCTCCGAGCCAGCCACTAATTGTAAAATCTGCTCCATTGATGGAAGTGGGTAGTGGTCTTTTAGGGAGGCTCTGTTTAGGTCCCTGAAATCAGCACACAACCTGATTTCTCCATTCTTCTTCCTCACAGGGACAAGGTTTGAGACCCAAAAAGTATGCTTGATGGGAAAAATGATCTTTCCTTCAATTAGCTTAGTCAATTCTTTAATCATCAGGGGCTCTAGCTTTGGATTTAGGGGCCTCTGCCTCTGCCTTATAGGCTCTGTACCTGGTTCCAATTCTATGGTGTGCTGGGAAATATGAGGATCAAATCCCTTTAGGTCTGAATAATCCCAAGCAAATACCTCCTTAAATTCCTGACAAAGAGCAATAAAAGCTCTCCTATCCTCAGCTGAACAGATTTTACCTATTTTGAGGAGTTTTTCCTTAAAAATTTCTAACTCCTCATAATGTTCCTCTTTTATTTGCATACCGGTCTTAGTCTTCTTCATCTAATCATCGGTGCCAAAAATATACTCCAAAGTCACCAATCCCTTGGGTAGCTTGTTTGTCTTCAGCTGAATAATCTGATCATTGCCATACTATTGTTTGAGTTTATCCTGATTCATCATGGAAAACTCATCTTCCTCTAACAGGAATCTCAGAATCTGTTCATCACTTTCGAAGACCTGCCAATGAACATTATTGTTGGGGATAGAGGGTCTGTCAACTATTTTTACATGAGACTGCATTTTCTCCTTTTGAATGTCACTAGGGATGTCAAACTGTGCCCCTATTGCAGCCAATCTATCAGCATGGGAGTTTTGATTTCTTGGAATGGAAATTAGATTAAAAGTATCAAACTCCTCAATCATGTTCCATACCCTATGCTTATAGCACTTCAAGGTATCATTTTTGATAAGATGCAATCCTCTTACCTGATTTGCAATTAGTTCACTGTCCCCAAATACTTGCAAACAGCCTATTTGCTTCTTTCTTGCCCACTGCAAACCCTGAATTAATCCTTCATATTTAGCAGTGTTATTGGTGCATGAGAAGGCAAAACGAAAAGCAGCATAATATTTTCCACCCTGTGGTGACACCAGCATTGCACCACCACCGGATCCATTTCTGCTCCTTGAGCCATCAAAGTACATTTTCCATACTTCTCCTTGTTGCCCTATCTACTATTCTTCGTCCTTTACCATGCTCGGAATTGATGCCTTAGGCTCATGAAGTATATAGACCCCCATACCATTTTCTTGAATATGTGCTTCAGGATCATCCACAACATCTTCTGAGGACCATTCCCTTAATAACATTTCTGGTATACTCTCAGCTGTAACTCTTAAGCCACCACAATTTCAAGATCATCAGAAATAATGTGATTTGCATTAACCACACTTGGTGTATAGGGCTCTATGTGATGATTTGAAAGCAATTCAGATCTTAGGGTCACCTTAGTGCCATATCTGGTCCTAAAAAACATATGGGACCAGTCAGAGGATAGGTATCCTCCTATTTTGGCTGTGAATTCTCTTGATAGGCACATGGCAAAATAGGGAGGCAAATCAATAATGAAGACCTCTTGGAAGATGGAAACATTGGGACAGGTATGTAGAGTAAGACCTAGGTCTTTTATTACACCCACAGTACTAACAGTTGTGCCATCTAATTGGAGTACACCCTTCTCAAGAGGCTGGTACTTGAGCCCTAATTGGTCTGTAATTTGTTTAGGCATCACAGAACTGCTTGCTCCACTATCCACCATGTAGTTATGAACTAATTTATCTCCAATTATCAATGATATATAGAATGGGAGCGGCTTAGTACTTTTGTTAGGCTGTTTGTTGTTATCCTCGGAGGAATTAGTAAGGACAGCCCTATTTGGGTCAACAGTTGTATCTTTGGACACCTTCAAATCAGACAAGGCAGATTGCAATATATCTTTTTGGCCCGGGATGGCTAAAGAATCCCACATAGACATTGTCACATTCATCTTTTTCATATTTTCAATAATATTGAAAGGTGGAATGGCACTCACCTTCTGATTTGATTTTGTAGCAGCAACGTCTAGTTGCAAACGAGGCATCTCCCTTACTTTTGCTGGGTCATTTCTTTGTAGAATATGGGGAATTTGGGGTTCAAGAACATCAGCAGATGCTTTTCCTTTATTTGCTGCTTGTTCTACCTCATAACCCCTTTTCTTTGCTCTTGTATTTGCTGCAACTGAGGTGTTATCGCTGTTTATGCCACAAAATTCACCCTGCTGCCAATTCATGAAAGCAGAATCACTCTGAGGTTGTTCCTGTTGTTGCACATGTAGGAGTCAAGGACAACACTGAGAGGGGGGGTGAATCAGTGTTGTGTGAATTTTCAAATCTTTTGCAAACTTTAACTTTCAAAACACAAGGAGAGAAAGCTATCATTGACTTGTCAAACACATATGCACATAACTGAGAATTAAAAACAAAAACTCATGAGTAAATCATACAACCACAGAGAGAAGATCAATATGAATCAAGACACAAGAATTGCATGAGTGGAAAACCCTCCAGGGGTAGAAAAACCACTCCAGAACTGCCTCACTGGCTTAACTGATAAAACATGCCTCACTGGCTACAAAGAAGCCTCACTGGCTACAATATGTGTCTCACTGACAATTGTTAAGGTCTCACTGACCGATAAGCCTCACTGGCATACTGTGCCTCATGGCATAAACAATTACCATCATAAAACTTTGTGTGCAAGAATTGATTACTATTCAATCTGATTTGCACCATTCAAATCAACTCATTTACAACATATATTTTATCATTTCAATCCTCTGACATTTTATCCTTGAATCATCTAATTCACCTTTGCATATTGATCTGCACAACATCACTCACTATATTCAATTCAATTTGCATATTTTATATCCATTTCAACTGTGTCATTATATCACCTTCATCATTGGTCTGCATTTTATCCACCCACACATCAATGCACCTGAAAAACAATTTTATATAAAAAGAATGTCCTTTCATCCGCAAAGAAAAATCTTTTCATATTCCTCTGTGCCTATTCAATTTTTCAATAACCTCTTCAAATTCTTCTCCAAAAAAAAAATAATATCTGTTTGCATCTGATCACACAATATCTTCCTCTTTGCTTTGCAAAATAAAATCAATTTCTTTTACAAATATGATCTTTATAAAAAATCTTTCCATTTTCCATTTTCTCTGAAATCATCTGTAGAAAAAATTTCATCAGAAAAAAAAACTTTTCAACATGATCCTTCATCTCTTCAATGATGCTTCATATTCCTGAAAAAACACAATATCTGAATGCAAACAAAAACAATCAATTCATCTTTGAAAAAAATCTCCAAGAAACACTACAGATTCTCTGTTCTTCATCCATGAAGAATAATAAAATCATTCTGCCAAAATCTCTCTCAAAAAAAATATATTCTTCACACTTCAAAATGATCTCTTCATAAAAATTCCTTATTCAAAAGAATAAGAAAACTCCTTCATAAATCTTCTAAATGTGAAGAGAAGATTTAAAAATAGAAAAAATCATTATAAAAAGAAACTTCAAATTTCACATAAATTGACCTCATTGAGGGACGCAATAAAATAGGAGATAAAGGAGTTTCTAATTTTTTTTTTAAAAAACTTTAATCAAAACTCCCTAAAGCATATTCTATGCTTTTGTTTTCCTCATAAAAAAAACAATGCCTTTTTCTATAAAATATGCTTCCCATTCGATGCATTTTTAACCATACCATCCTTTAAAAAAAATCACTAGAAACAAGGCACAAACCATGCTATGTATCTCATGCTTTATAAAAATAAAGCATTTCCAAGGTATAAATGCCTTTTTCTTTTCAAACATACTGGATATCTTATATGCATCGGGCTTTCTCTAAATAAAATAAAACCTTTTTGTAGATGTCGCCCCATTCATAGCTTTTCACATAAAACTTCACCTCATTTTTAATTGTCATAGAGACATAGGCTAGGCCGATAGAATAAAGGTCCTAATATTTTGAAACCACATTATTTGTCACGGTGCTCCCAGCGAGGATGAAGTCAAATTTAAAAATAACCATCGATCTCCAAACAAGCACTCATTGACCATTTAAATATAACTTTTGATTGCTGTTTACCGCCCAAAAGTTTATGCTATGACCGATGCTATCGGTAAATGTGTAAGAGGAGGCCGGTTTCCATACGATGCCAAACTCTTTATTCTACCACTTAAGTGGCCTGTGACCTGTTCAAAAGGTCAATGTAAAATTAAAACAAAAAGAACACTTTACATGTGACGTGCAGAATATGTAGTGTGACAAAGACTTTAGGGACTTAGGAACCAACTTAGGAAGATCAAATCTTTAGGAGGTTTCAATCTTTAAATTCTAACAAATATTCCTAAGCACCTTTACCACCACAAATAAACAAGCACTCCAATTGACATTTGATACATAATATGAAACATGTATTAATAACAACACCATCTTGTCATCCACTCATGACGATGAACTCTGCAAGAACCTACTGAAGTCACTGATGCAAGCATTCTGCCACTGACATTGAACCACATCTGACCATAATTAGCATTCTACCACTGACATTGAACTAGTATGATTATGAAGAGATTAAAGTGGTCCGACTCTAGACAATCAAGAACTCATGCCTTGATAATATAAATGAAGATCTTGAAGGCAACATATACTAATACACTGATCTCAATGTAAGACAGTTCTCATCACACTTTATCAACATGAAGAAGTCCTGAAGACACTGAAGTATAAAGCATTACATTCCTCAACATAATGTTCTCCAATGAATATACAATCTCTCACTGATATCAAACAATTCTCGATTTCATCAAAATGATGATGACCTTTTCTCACAAGCATTATCAACATGCAATGTCATAAACAAATACATTATGTTTTGACCCTTGGTGAAGCATGATGATGACCTTTTCTCACAAGCATTATCAACATGTAATGTCATAAACAAATACATTATGTTTTGACCCTTGGTGAAGCATGAACAGACCTATGAAGCATCAACCTCTTGCACTTACCTCCTGCAAGACCTTTTTGACATCAATGACAATCTGACACCATCAGCACAGCCCCATCATTTGGTGTACTTGGCTGTGAGGCTGACACATTTTGCAACATTAAAGCCCGATTTATGACTCCATTTGAGCAGGCTGCTTGACTGTGTGGCTGATTGCATGGGTAGCACCACTCATATTCAGCTGCTAGGTTGTTCTGAGCAGGGACAAGGTCCCTACAGTGTTAATAGGTGCTAGATTATAAGGCAAAAAAGGCCTTTGATTTACATTCTGTCTGGCACCTTGATAGTTGCTTTGATAAGGCAGCCTATTAGCTTGATACGGCTGATTTTGGCCTTGAAATGGTTGATTCTGCCCCTGGCTAGATTGTTGATAAGGTTGAAAGGGCCTCTAGGACTGTTGCTTCTTTATGTTTACCAGTTCATTTCCAAAAGTTTGAAGGATACCCTCAATCTTTTGTTGACTATTTTTAATCTCTTTTAACTCTTGAGATGAATTAGGGGCAGAAGGTTCAAAATTGACAGTATTAGGTAATGCTGTGATAGTAGGCACAGGGGTAAAACATGGAATTGACAAAGGCATGGAAGCTTGGATCTCAGGAAAAATAGGCACTGGCGGTCTGGGTGCTATTTTTCCGGCCTGAATCAGATTATTCTCTATCCTAATTGCTAATTCATAAGCATCTGGTAAACTATTACCTCCTAGTGATTGAATCATTACTGAAATATCACTATTTAGGGCTTTCAAAAAATATAGAAATGCATATTCAGCTGGAGGTCTTACCAGGGCAGGGATTTTGTCCCATGTCTTCTGAAATCTAAAGTTAAAATCCATTATTTGCTCCTACGGAGCTCTCTTTATAGTGGTCATCTGTTCAACCAATGATAGATTATCTGACTTGTCTTGAAATTATCTATTTAATTTCTCTCCTAGATCATCCCAGGATCCTATAGTCTGCACCGGTAGACTCCTGAACCACTATAATGCCTTCCCCTTGAAAGAGGCAGCCAGTAATCTGATGGCTACATTCTCTTGAGTGACATGATGAACCCCACACAGAGAAGCTATGTCTCTGATGTGCTCAATAGGAGTAGTCTGATTTTCCCCTGTGAAATAGGGTAGATTCTTCAAAGCTACCATTGGTATTACATCATGCATCGTTAGATTCAAAGGACTCCCCACATCAAAAGTCACGAATGGCTGATTTCTTGCCATCTGAAGAGCTATAGGTAGATTCACTTGAGTTACTACAGGAACTACATAAGCAACTGGTCTGAAACTTGGTGGAGTCAACTGTACTCTTTTGGAAGCTGGAGTCCTTGTTACTGCTCTGCTCTGTCTTCTAGGTGGAGAGAGCTGCAAATATTTGAATGGACTTGAACTTGAACTCCTAGTTGCTATCTTTCTCATAAAATATGTATCAACAAAAATTGATCTGTTTGTCTTTCCTCAGTCTGAGTCGCCAAATGTGTGAATTTTAACCTCTTAAAGGTCTACAATTATTGGTTGCACATCAAAACCAGCAATAATGGCTATTAATTTGATTGTCAACTTGACTTCTTGTGTCCCACCGGGCGTGCCAAAGTTGTTATCACTCAGTTTTGCACACTTGCATGTGGCTATGAAACCTCTGCAAACTGGAGAAACATGGGACTGATCTCTAAGTGTGGGACTTTGCTAAATGAGATTAGACCTCCAGAGAAGGCCGGCTTCCTTGTCTAGCTATCACTTGAAACTACTGAATTTTGAGGGAAAAGGGAGAGAGAATGCTTGTAATGAAAATAAGTAAAAGCTTGAAAACATCAAAGGGTGATACACCAGACAGATTTAAAGAAACTTCCATAGAACTGAAGGATGCACTATACAATCAGAATATGGCAAGTAGGCATACACAGGTTAGATGACTCTAGCAGAGGTGAGAAGCAATATGATTGAGAGGAATAAAACATTCACAGACAAACCATATGCAGATTCACAAAGAACGAAAAAGAATCAGTAAAAAGGTAAAATTAACTTGCATGTATTTGACAGAAAGGCAAGGTTACAGTATATGAAAACCCTGTTTGGAAACAGAAAAAGCCTATATGCTAAAAAGTTCCAACCTTATTTACAACATTTTAATGCATATATATAGCATTCCAAAACTATCCTAAGTCAGTTACAAAAAATCACTCAAAGAGCTGTCATAAAAAATATATATATCTCCATCGATGACTGTCCAGCTGCATCAGTTATGGCATCGAAATCTGGCATTGGGCGGATATGAGATATTTTGGAGCCTTGAATGCAAGCATCTTACTCATCGTTCTGCAGTAGAAAAGATGAAAAATATCTGGAAGAGGAAGGTGGGAAGATATTCTGACCATCAATGCGAGTTGCATTATCTTTGTGCAGCAATGAATGCCCCAAAATATCTTCATCTGCTGAAAGTCATCGCTGAAACGTCCAGTTGCCCAAAATATGCAATTCTAGATCTGAAAATTGAAAAATGATAAAGCTACTTGAAAAACCCTACCAAATGAAAGAGACGACCAAAATATGCAACTTTGCCTCTTGGAGCATGCCAAAATTCGCCAAAATGGAGGAGATACAGGTGGTCAAACTTTCGGTCAACTGCCTATATATATCGCTTTTGCATTTCTGTGTATATCGCTGCATCTTGGTGCCTGAATCGGCATTCAAAAACTCATCCTGCAACTTCCTCTGCACATACATGGCACTTTGCATATCGGCCCCTGTATATGCCTTGTATGTTCGAAATTGTATATACATACAATTTCCCCATGTATATGTGGGCCCCACCTCTTTGAAAATGCCCAGCATATAACTTTGTATCTACTCCTTTGTATGTCTGAATATACAAGTTGCGGACCTCAAAACACCACTGAGCTATGTTTCATTGTTCTGCCAGGTCCGGCTTGCATATTTTCTACTTGTACATTTCTTTGTATATGCAAATATACAAACACCCATATATACAAGGCGGACTCCAAACTCTTATGTGCCAAAATTGATCCTTGATTCAAATCCGCCTTGTATATGCGACGCATCATTGACTTGTATATCGCAATATACAAGCGCCATATACATACTTATCGGACCCCAACTGACCTTTAAGTATATTTGATTACCTGTCGGGTCCGGCTTGCACATGCTCTTTTGTATGTCAAGACATACAAACACCTTTTATACAAGGCGGACCCGAGAACAACATAGAATAGATTGAAACTTCTATTCGAGTCCAGCTTGTATATGTTTCCTTGTATATCGGCTTGTATGTGCGGACATACAAGTCGATATACATTCCACTGTAGCATTTGAACCTTTGTATGTCTGATATACAAACCTCTTTGTATCTTCATGGGACCCACCACTTGTATCTCTGAGATACACAAACTCCTTTGTATATTCCCCGTGGCACTTCTTGCATGCAATCTCATTTGTAAACCTGCGGGGCCCACCTTTTGTATGTCCTACCAGCACTGTAGCAAATGTACATTTGCACCCTTGTATATGCAAATATACAAACTCAAATATACAAACTCCCTTACATACAAATAGGGTATCCTTGATGGAATATACCCGCGATGATATCTTCCATTTGTATATAGCCGATTGTATGTGCGAACATACAAAGCAATATACAAGCCTTTTTGTGCATACAAGCGCAGAATATTCTGAGGAATCTTCAATGTATACTTGCCTTGTATGTTTAGCGAATGTATATTTGCTTGTATGTGCAAACATACAAGGCAAACATACAAGCCGCCACATGCAAAGATGGAATCTTTAAGGAATATTCCCTGAATGTATCTATACCTTGTATGTTTCACTTGCATCTCCACTTGTATATCACCGATATATAAACTCGGAATATTCCCAGGAATCTGTGAAAGATTCCCAGAATGTATATGCATTTCCCTGGCTCGATATACATTCAAAAAATGTATATAACTTAATTTTTTCATTATTTCTTAAGGCCGCTGGAGATTTTCAAGCCCGCCAAATGCATATTTGAACTGTATGTTTGACCAAACTTTGACCATTGATAACTTCTTCATTTGGCCGAATTTCAAAGTACTGTAAAAAGCAAACCTACCTATTTTTTCAAGCTCTTTCCAATGGTAAGGTTTTTTAGGCAATTTGGCACTTTTCATTTTTAGGCAACATTTTCCAAAGGCTTTTCAAGGAAAATACCAGGTTGACTGTTTGGCTCTGGTCAGAGGAAAAAAATAGGTCAACACTCACAATACCATCAAACATTTTAATCTTAATTATCCCAATCCCAAAATTCTTCAAGAAACATTATTTCCCATAAGAACAACACCACCATCAATAGTTTGGTAAGAAAAAAACCAACTTCTATGTGGACACATGTGATGCAAAGCACCATAATCTAATAATCATTCCTCATGATATTGTGAAATATTACAAATAGATAGTACTTCATCAACTATATGATAAGTGCATGGAAATGTTATACAAAAAAGTGACAAAATGTCTAATTTTAGCCAAAATGCGATCATCTTTTGAAAAATGCGATCGTGTTATTTTGAAAATCCAAAAACATGATCGTGTTATGGCTTGGTAAAGCCCAAGCCAAAATACGCTCAAATTTTGGGGCTCCCAAAACACAAGCACGTTCTAGGCTTCCAAAACGTACTCACGTTCTGGGAGCCCCAAAACGCGCTCGCATTCTAGGAGCCCCAAAATGTGCTCGTGTTTTGGAAGCCCCAAAACGTGAGTGTTTTTTGGCTCTGATAAAAAGCAAAAAAAACCTACGTTTTCATTTTGGCCTCGACCCTCTGCGCGCTGCTTGTGAAGCATAAAATGCATTTGTGCTATCAAAATTTGATCATTTTGCAATCAAAATATGTATTATGTCAAGTATGTTCATGATTTTATCATTTTATAATCAAATTGTGTTTGCATTTCAACAAATTTGATTTTTTTTATGAATTTTTTTTTTTATATCATATCCTATAGACTCTAACCTGGAACCAAATTTGGATGAGAAAATGCCCAAAGAGAACCCTGCAACACCCCAATCTCCTCCAACACTTTCCAGAAACCCTAGACAAAGTCAAGAGGATTTGTTAGGGCATTTAGAAGAAAATAAAAATCAATTGACAAAAATAGTTTCAAAATTGAAGGCATCAATGTCAAACCTGCATCATACATCACTCGCTTCATCATTGGAAGCAATGATGAAGAATGTTGACTCAGTGATGAGTCAAATAGATGAATGGAAAAGATATAAACAATCATGTTGTGAGTTCTATGCAACAAAATTGTCCTACAATGATGTCAAAAAAGAGATAACAAAAGGACAAATTTGTGCTATTTTTACTAATCCTAGAACCAATGCACTGCTTCTTGTGACTTCAAAGAGATTTCCAATACATCGGTGCAATCATAATGAAACAAGAAATAATTTTTGGGAGAGATGGTGGATGGTGTTTGACCATCCTCCATGTAATAATTACGAGGTCCCATTATATGTTCTCAGGAAACTTTATTGTGAGTTTGTTCTTCATGAAATTCCCAATTATTTTGATATGAGGGAATTTCAGGGTAGAGGTGGAGCCTCTGCCCAACATAGATTGGGAGCTCATCGAGATGTAAACCATCCGCAAAGACCACTAGCAAAAAACATTAACCAACATGTGACGATTCCATTAGTCATCAAGGAGACTATGGAGGTGCAGACTCTCCATGTTATTGCTAGCCTCATAGACACACTTGTACAACATGGCACGCAGGCATCTCAGTCTTGTGCTTTAGCAGATAATCAGGTAGCACAACCATCCAGCTCTAGTGCTCCTAGCTCTCACATGTGCCTTAGTTAGATGGAGTAGATTGTGATCTATAGGGTGCAGAGGGTGCCACCTCCCATGAATGCACTCATTGTCATTTTAGATGTATTGGGAACAGAGTGGGTGATCTGGTAGTATGAGGTCATCAAATAGATGATGTGGTGATGGATGATGAGCTATTAAATGATTTGTTTGCTGATCACACAAATGTATTTTTATATGAATTTATAAGATTTTTATATATCTTATACTTAAATTTTGAAATGTAAATTGATTTTTAATTATATAATTGAATTAGAATTATGCTTGTATTATACATTGTAAGGTGTAATGTCACAGCTAGATGTTACAACATCGACCATCCCACCAACGAGTTGTATAGGTGCATCTATTTCAAAGGTAAAAATCTTATATATCAAAAAGAAAGATTTTATATCTAGAATAATACATTAAATATTTGAAAATACAATTTTTTGTTGAACAGGTGGGCATTACATCACCATATAACATGCCTATTCCTATGGTTAGCTATGGCATTGGATACACAGAGGTATGCTATAACTCATTTTAAATTTTTATTTTGCAAAATAGAATTTTATTGTTTATGCGTATTAGAGTTTATGAGTTAAATTTGTTATTGTTTATTTAGTTGATGTATTCATCTATCACACCTCCTGGTATATGAGAGAATTTGGATATTGGTGTTTCTGCAGCAATTTCATCAGCAATGTGTCTAACACAGGTATGAGTATGAACATGTACATTTAATTATGATTTTTTTTTCAATTGACATCATTAGGTATTTGAAAGAAACTAATAAATACATTTTTGTTATGCTATAGATTAATGTAAACACTCCTATCTGAGGAAAAACCTCTCTTGATGATGTTGATTGTCATAGGTAAGAGCAACTAGACTTCCAATATGTTGTAAGTGTGTATATTATTTCTATATCATTTTAAAATAATATATTTTAGTTATAGAGTTTGGCAGGGTATCTAATTTTATAATTTGTATATACATCTTGAAATACAAAATAGTGAGGGACGCAGGAGATCACAACGATGCAAGACAACTAGTGATTCAAGGGATCAAGGTTCAATTTTTGGTTGCGCAAAGAGAGGCCGAATGTTTGAATAATTTAGTGTTTTCTACCTATGTTGAAGACACTTTTTATGCCTTTACATGGCACATCCATAATGTAATTTGCATGACTATAAATTGATGGCATTTTGTAGTTTGAGACACGATGTTGGCATCATGGCATTGTATGATATTTTGATGACATTTATATGCCTTCATGGCTTTATCGAGACTAATGTATGTAAATGTTTTATGTGTATTCATAGCTTAAATTGTTTTAATGGTTTGTACCTAATATATGTCTCTATATTTCCTTGTCTCTATCACTATCTCTCTCTTATGTACATGGTGTGCATAAGGGTTGAATGACATATATATGACATACATATATATATGGTGTACATAAGGGTTGAAGGGCATATATGGCATAATATCATACAAGTGTCATGCATGCATCATGGGTAGTGTGCATCAAACTCCTATGACTATGTGCATAGTCTTCTTATTCATAAATCATGGTTATTGACATTCAATCTTGTGCATGATCATGACTTTTCTATGAGGGCTATAATGAAATATATGTCATTGCATTATATGGGTTTTGTTTAAAGGGTTTAATGGTATTTATGTCATTTTGTTGTATGGGTTATAATGGCATATATTCCATAGAGATATAATGGTTTTTTCTGAAAGGTTGCATTGAACTGTTATCATTTTTTATCATGCATCATGATTGAGTGATACTGACTATTGTGCATATGACAGCATCAAAAATTTGTTACAATTTTCCCATTCTTAGAAAAAGGTTCTTCAAGAGTCCAAACATCATTTATGATAGGTGTCAGCATCATCTCTAAGGCTTGTAAGGAGAGATTTTTGATGGTCTTGTAAGGTTGTGGAATTTGGCTTTGGAAGGTGGAACCATCATCTCTAGCACTTATTAACATGAGTAGATATGTACATATATGTAATGTTGCATCAAATTTGTTGCATTCAAAACTACCCTATCTATATCAATTCATTTGTTTAGGCATCAAAGACAACAATGCAATATCAAAACTTCATGATTTATATGGCTAGAAGGCTCTATGCTACATAATCATATCCTCAATTATTCTTAATATGAGTTTTAGCACCATATATACTTTGAGCTTAATTATTGCAAAAATATAGTAGTAACAAATCCATAAATAAGGATTTCCTTAAAAATCATTTTAGAGTTACAATAAAGCCGTATCCATGGTCCCATAGGTCTATCCTATAGCCCTTGCAAATATTTCAAATTCTTTAAGGTAACATTTTTCTCATATGCACATACATAATTGCTATCCACATATTCAATCAAAGTAAAGCATTTTCACTTTGTTCTTAAGGGCTAATAACAATACATCTTATCACTGAGACTATACACACGGAACTAACAACCACAACAATATTCAAGAGAAAACTAGTCATTTTAGAAGGCACTCTACAAGTTGATCCCACCATGAGGTTTTTAACCCAATATTAGCATTTTATATTTCTATTCCAACTTTATACTCCACATGGGAGAGAGAAGTTGAGTATAGGTATATTACATTGCACAAGCCTCTAGGGTTTGTCACTATGACTAACATAATACCATTGACCTTCACCATTACAAAAAATTCACCACAACCAAGCCTTCACCATGATCTATACAAGCCCTCAAACATATTCATGATAACTTCAAGTGAAGTACACACCAAGAATGAGTAGTAAGATAAACCATAATGAAAGCCAAAAATCATGTGTTCTATCAAACAGTCCATGTGCATTGTGTATGCTTCCACACTTTACATACATGTCTACAAGGGCAGCTACAACTACAACATGTGACAAAATTCCTATATCCTTTATGCTTTGATGGTTGTCCATACGTTGTTCCAAAAATCCTATTTTGTTAGAGATAGGGAGGATGTTGGCAAAGGTTGTGGAATTTGGCTTTACACGTGCCAATTGCATTTGCTTGAAAGTTTCTAAAGTCTTTTCAAGAAATCCATTTTTTGCATATCTTGCAATCATTGCATCCCATGAGAGGACATCTCTTTGTGGTGTTCTATCAAACAGTCCACATGCCTTGTCTATGCTTCCACACTTTGCATACATGTCTACAAGGGTAGTTGCAATTACAACATGTGACAAAATTCTTATATCCTTTATGCTTTGATGGTTGTCCATACATTGTCCCAAAGATCCTATTTTGGTAGAGATAGGGAGGATGCTGGCAAAGGTTGTGGAATTTGGCTTTACACATGTCAATTGCATTTGCTTGAAAGTTTCTAAAGTCTTTTCAACAAATCCCTTTTATGCATATCTTGCAATCATTGCATTCCATGAGAGGACATCTCTTTGTGGTGTTCTATCAAACAGTCCACATGCCTTGTCTATGCTTCCACACTTTGCATACATGTCTAGAATGGTAGCTGCAATTACAACATGTGACAAAATTCATATATCCTTTATGCTTTGATGGTTGTCCATATGTTGTTCCAAAGATCATATTTTGGTAGAGATAGGGAGGATGCTAGCAAAGGTTGTGGAATTTGGCTTTACATGTGCCAATTGCATTTGCTTGAAAGTTTCTATTTAGTCTTTTCAAAAAATCCCTTTTTGCATATCTTGCAATCATTGCATTTCATGAGAGGACATATCTTTGTGTTTTCTATCAAACAGTCCACATGCCTGGTCTATGCTTCCACACTTTGCATACATGTCTACAAGGGCAGTTACAATTACAACATGTGACAAAATTCCTATATCGTTTATGCTTTGATGGTTGTCTATACGTTGTTCGAAAGATTCTATTTTGGTAGAGATATGGAGGATGCTGGCAAAGGTTGTGGAATTTGGCTTTACACGTGTGCATTTGCTTGAAAGTTTCTAAAGTCTTTTCAAGAAATCCATTTTTTGCATATCTTGCAATCATTGCATCCCATGAGAGGACATCTCTTTGTGGTGTTCTATCAAACAGTCCATGTGCCTTGTCTATGCTTCCACACTTTGCATACATGTCTACAAGGGCAGTTACAATTACAACATGTGACAAAATTCTTATATCCTTTATGCTTTAATGGATGTCCATACATTGTTCCAAAGATCCTATTTTGGTAGAGATAGGGAGGATGTTGGCAAATATTGTTGAATTTGGCTTTACACATGCCAATTGTATTTGCTTGAAAGTTTCTAAAGTCTTTTCAACAAATCCCTTTTTTGCATATCTTGCAATCATTGCATTCCATGAGAGGACATCTCTTTGTGGTGTTCTATCAAACAGTCCACATGCCTTGTCTATGCTTCCACACTTTGCATACATGTCTACAAGGGCAGTTGCAATTACAACGTGTGACAAATTCCTATATCCTTTATTCTTTGATGGTTGTCCATACGTTGTTCCAAAGATCCTATTTTGGTAGAGATAGGGAGGATGATGGCAAAGGTTGTGGAATTTGGCTTTACACGTGCCAATTGCATTTGCTTGGAAGTTTCTAAAGTCTTTTCAACAAAACCCTTTTTTGCATATCTTGAAATCATTGCATTCCATGAGAGGACATCTCTTTGTGGTGTTCTATCAAATAGTCCACATGCCTTGTCTATGCTTCCACACTTTGCATACATGTCTACAAGGGCAGCTGCAATTACAACATGTCACAAAATTCCTATATCCTTTATGCTTTGATGGTTGTCCATATGTTGTTCTAAAGATCCTATTTTGGTAGAGATAGGGAGGATGCTGGCAAATGTTGTTGAATTTGGCTTTACACATGCCAATTGCATTTGCTTGAAAGTTTCTAAAGTCTTTACAACAAATCCCTTTTTTGCATATCTTGCAATCATTGCATTCCATGAGAGGACATCTCTTTGTGGTGTTCTATCAAATAGTCCATGTGTCTTGTCTATGCTTCCACACTTTGCATACATGTCTACAAGAGTAGTTGCAATTACAACATGTGACAAAATTCCTATATCCTTTATGCTTTGATGGTTGTCCATACATTGTTCCAAAGATCCTATCTTGGTAGAGATAGGGAGGATACTGGCAAAGGTTGTGGAATTTAGCTTTACACATGCCAATTACATTTGCATGAAAGTTTCTAAAGTCTTTTCAACAAATCCATTTTTTGCATATCTTGCAATCATTGCATTCCATGAGAGGACTTCATGATGTGCAAGTGATATTCATGGTTGTTGTAGGATTTCACAACAAAGAATAGACACAATTAATGAAATAAACCCTTTTGTAACCTGCTACAACAGTGTTAGGAGATGACTGCCTCAAAATAACTACATTTCTGCATTCAAGACTGTTGTAACATTCTCCCTTTGATATAATATGTATGGGGTTTTCTTAACCTACTATTCATGTAAGACCTTTTGACATTCCCTAGGACTATTCCAATCTTTTCCACTGTACTTCATTGGTCTGCTCTCTTCTTATATTGATGACCTTCTACATCTCTGATAGTAACTCCTTCCTTGCATTTGTGAAGGCTTCTAACTCTTATACAAACCTTAATCAGCTAGGTTTCTTTCATTGTTTCACAAGTCACTCTAAACCTTTGACATGGTGATGCTTTTGATAATGTATCTTCACTCTTGTACAGTCATCTCTTGGTGCCTTACCTTTGCTCTTCACACTGTCCATTACACTTTATGAACTTTATAGTGAGTTTATAGGGATTGCCCAAAGGCTTACAAACTATACAAAGTTGTAAAAAGAGTTTGAACTTCTTGATAAACCCTTATATGGAAAATGACTTCAATGACCTTCCATTTTATCTTAGATCCTTCTCTGTGATTGAAGACCTAAACATTGTTCCTTTGTTTTTTGTGTTGAGTCAAAACAGTCATCTCATGATGTTGGCTTCTTGACAAACCCTACGCCTCCTTCATTGTCTACACCTGATTGATGACTGTCATACTCCCTTTGTATGATTGTCAACAAACTTACAGTCCATATAACTTTTTGTTGCTGTTATAAAACTTCAGGACTATCTTCAAAAGGTCAAAGACTATTGTCTTTTTCTAACAGCATATTAGATGTTCTTCTATACTGTTATTACTTTCCTTTCCTTATTTTATGACTATTATGACACAGTCTTCATGACTACTCCTTGACTGTTCATTGTTTTCATCTTCACCATGCTTTCTAAGTGTAGTGTGAAGTCTATGACAAATCCTTTAGCCACATGCTTTGTGTGTATCTACAGTGAGGGTTTTGTAGCATAAATCATACAAGATCTAGAAAAGATGAACATCCAACAGCATGAGGGCCTCCAAACTCTTTCCACTACCATAAACTATCAAGCCCTAGGCTGAAAATGCTAATTCAGGCAAGGAATTTATGATCTTTCTGTATAAGAATGCCTTTAATATGCAAAACAACTACATTTTAATCAAAGACGAAAATTTTAAGACTTTGTATCTATACTAAGGCAAGTGTGGAGGGGCAATCATATGAAATAGGCCATCATTTATAAAGAAAATGATTGTACGAAACCCTCATACACTACCAAAACCTCACTTTGGAAATAAATCTTGCACAAAACCCTAAATTTTATTGATGCTAGGTCTAAAGTGATGCCAAAATTAGTAAAACTTGATATTATCACTCCCCATTATGCACTCTAGGTGAAGGGAAAGCTATGGCATGCTTGCTATAAGATGAAAATGTTTAAGAAAATCTAGAAAACCCTAGCTTTTACTAGCGAATGGATGAAATATGCGTCCTCAAAACCTTGTCCATACATGTGTTTTGAAGTTTCATTAAAAAAAATCATGGTGTTTGTAATCTTAACAAGAGTTTTGTGATGTTGGCGAGGACTTAATGTAAATAAGAGTGACTATCAAATTTTTATGATGAGTGAGAATCTATGTTGTCTTACATATCTGCCTTATAAATATGTTTTCATCAAATTCATGTGGTTGAGCATGTTCCAATAACTGTGACAGTATTTGTGGATTTAAGGTTTAATATTTTTAAAAGTTTAACCCTACTAGTTGTGACTTTAAGGTTGTTAGTATTGACTATCGGTACTTATAATTGAATGAAATGTGCTCTTTAGATCTAAAAAGCAACCAATCATGTGATACCGCATTAGCATACTAAAAAAACATGACTTAATGCATAATTGTTATAGGTGTGAGGTTAGGATGCTCAAATATTAGGTCCACTCCCGTATGTTTTTTAATTTCTTTCAACAATAATATTGTGTCACGGCGTTGATCTCTTATCAAAGGGCAGCATAAAGGAAAGAGTGGTGAGGTTAGTGTGTGGTATTATTTGTGGATTTCTTCTTGTTTGGCACTAAATCCAATGATTTGGAACTCTTAGAAGAGATATGTTCTCTCATTGTGCTCGTAAGATTGGGATTTGATTTCCTGTATTGTATAGGGGATCTTGTGGTATACTTGTGGAAAGCTGCTAGGAGAGAAATTTTTCATTCCATAGCTCATGGGGCCAAATAGAATGCACCAACACGTCAGGGTGGGAGGGTAAATGCCAGGGGTCTCATTTCATGTGTCAAGTGTGTCATTTGATATGGGCTATAGGATACTAGCATAGTCCCTTAAGATCCCTGAGAGCAAAAAATTACCAAACTATGACAGAAAAGTTCTCAAAATTTGTGGCAGCTGGGAATGTTTCGTTTAGACCTATAGGTGCATGTAGGGTCCATCCAAAATAACCTCTCTCATTTTTGGTCAACTCCAATCTATTTGACCATGCCGAAGTCAAATGTGTTCTTGCAAAATGTTTCAGTTGCATGCAATGGAAAGGTGCTAGGAGTGAGATTTTGCATTCCATAGCTCATGGGGCCGAACCAACTGTGCCAACATGTTAGGGTGGGTGGGTAAATTATATGGGAGGTCTCATTTAGTGAGCCAAGTGTCCCAGTTATTTGGGGTTGTACGTTACTAGCAAAGTCACTTAAGATCCCTAAGAGCAAAAAACTACCAAACTAATGACGAAGCAGTTTTCAAAATTTGTGGCAAATGGGAATGTTTTGTTTAGACCTATAGGTGCATGTGGGGTCCATCCACAATAACCTCTCTTGGTTTTGGTCAACTCCATTCCATTTGACCGTGTCGAAATCAAATGCATTCTTGCAAAATGCTTTAGTTTCATGTAGTGCAACCTTGCCAAAAGCCATAATTTTTGTTCTACAGCTCGTGGGGCTGAACCTACTGTGCCAATGTGTCAGGGTGGGTGGGTAAATGCTAGGGGAGGTCTCATTTCATGCGCCAAGTGTCCCAGTCATTTAGGACAGCAGGCTACCGGCAAAGTCACTTAAGATCCCTAAGAGCAAAAAATTGCCAAACTATGACGGAGCAGTTCTCAAAATTCATAGCAGTTAGGAATGTTCCGTTCAAACCTACAAGTGTACATGGGGTCTGTACACAATAACCTATCTCAATTTTGGTCAACTCCATTCCATTTGACCGTGCTGAAATCAAATGCATTCTTGCAAAATGCTTCAGTTTCATGCAGCACAACCTTGCCAGGAGCCATATTTTTCATTCTATAACTCATGGGGCCGAACAAACTATGCCAGCATCAGGGTGGGTGGGTAAATGCTAGGGAGGTCTTGTTTCGTGTGCCAAGTGTCATAGTCATTCGGGGCAACAAGCTACCGACAAAGTCACTTAAGATCCCTAAGAGCAAAAAATTGCCAAACTATGATGGAGTAGTTCTCAGAATTCGTGGAAGCTGGGAATGTTTTGTTTGGACCTATAGGTGCATGTGGGGTCTGTCCATAATAACCTCTCTTAGTCTTTTCAACTCCAATCCATTTGACCATGTCGAAGTCAAATGCATTCTTGCAAAATGCTTCAATTTCATGCAGTGGAAAGGTGCTAGGAGTCAGATTTTGCATTCCGTAGCTCATGGGGCCGAACTGACTGCGCCAACGCATTGGGGTGGGTGGATAAATGCTAGGGGAGGTCTCATTTCATGTGCCAAGTGTCCTAGTCATTTGTGGCAACAAGCTACTGACAAAGTCACTTAAGATCCCTAAGAGCAAAAAATTGCCAAACTATGACAGAGTAGTTCTCAGAATTCATGGCAGTTGGGAATGTTTCATTTGGACCTACAGGTGCATGTGGGGTCCGTCCATAATAACCTCTCTCATTTTTGGTCAACTCCATTTTGTTTGACCATGTCAAAATAGAACATTCCTAGCTGCCATGAATTATGAGAATTGCTCCGTCATAGTTTGGCAGTTTTTTGCTCTTAGGGATCTTAAGTGACTTTGTTAGTAGCCTGCTACTCCAAATGACTGGGACACTTGGGGTATGAAATGAGACCTCCCCTAGCATTTACGCGCCCATCCCAACGTGTTAGCATAGTCAATTCGGCCCTACGACCTACAGAATGAAAAATATGGCTCTTGGCAAGGTTGCACTGCATGAAACTGAAGCATTTTGCAAAAATGCATTTAATTTCGACACGGTCAAATGAAATAGAGTTGACCAAAATTAGGAGAGGTTATTGTGGGCGGACCCCACATGCACCTGTAGGTCTGAACAGAACATTCCTAGCTGCCATGAATTTTGAGAACTGCTACATCATAGTTTCGCAATTTTTTGCTCTTAGGGATCTTAAGTGACTTTGTCGGTAGCCTGTTGCCCCAAATGACTAAGACACTTGGCGCATGAAATGAGACCTCCCCTACCATTTACCCACCCACCACGATACGTTGGCGTAGTCCGTTCAGCCCCACGAGCTATTGAAAGAAAAATATGGCTCCTAACACCTTTCCACTGCATGAAACTGAAGCATTTTGCAATAATGCATTTGACTTCGGCATGGTCAAATGGATTGGAGTTGCTAGGGTAAAATGCAGTTTAATCCATTGAACAATATCAAACCCAAACATCAACAGAATAATGAAAACAAGAAAGATTGAATGAAATGAGGCAATGAACAATACAGTGCAAACCTTCCTTGAATCAAAGCTTCTGTTGTTCGCCTATTACAACCATCTTTGCTGATGAAGTAGGCCCTCAGTGAGTGCACTCTTTTAGCTGTGTTGTAGGATGTTGGTAGTAAACGGCTAAGATGATAGATAATGCTGTGAAGTAGAGCTTCAAAGCAAAGGGTGATCTCAAGTAGATTGTATTGGGGGTGCCAAAGGCGCGCGTGTAGAATTCTGCAGAGTAACAATACAAATAACCTGGATGATTAGAATGGGCGGGATGAAGCTTCTTTTATAGACTCAGAAGAATGAGAATCAATGGTTGAGAAGAAGTGTGATGATCAACGGCTGAGAATGGTTGAGGAATGTGCAACCAGTAGAAATATGACAAGTGTCTCATCTCCATCATGAAAGAGGGGACTTGACAACATTGATTGGAGAGTTAACTCTTTTAACTGGTTAGTTAACAAACTTGATTAGTCAGTTGGAAGAATGGATTATGGAATTGACTGAATTGATTGAGGGATTAACTCAATTGACTGGTTAGTTAACACTTTTGATTGATTAGTTAACTAACTTTGATTAGAGAAGAAATAGGACATGTGGGTGAGGGGGAAAATAGGTAATTAAATATTTAATATATTTAATTACATGTGCAACCCGATGAGGTGGACAAGGTGAGGTGGAAAGGTGAGGTGTAAGTGTGAGGTGGATTTTTTGGAATTAGAACTTAGGATAGAGGAATTTGGATAAATTAAATAATTTAGGATTATTTAATTGTGTAGGACCTTTAGAAGAATTTTAGGGATTTTAATTAAATAAATTGAATTTATTTAATTATGGGATAGTGAATCGATTAAATAAATTTAGAATATTTATTTAATTGATGGAAGAATGGAATAAATATTTAGAATATTTATTTAGTTGAATTGTGTCATTTTTAGGCGTATACAGGAGTTTACAAAAACTGAGAGAGGTTATTGTGGATGGACCCCACATACACCTATAGGTCCAAACAAAACATTCCCATCTACCATGAATTCTCAGAATTGCTCTATCATAGTTTGGCAGTTTTTTGCTCTTAGGGATCTTAAGTGACTTTATCGGTAGCCTGTGCCGGGAAAGACTGAGACACTTGGCACATGAAATGAGACCTCCCCTAGTACTTACCCACCCACCCTGATGCATTGGCATAGTTTGTTTGGCCCCACGAGCTATAGAACAAAATATATGGCTCCTAGAAAGGTTGTGCTACATGAAACTAAAGCATTTTGCAAGAATGCATTTGATTTTGGCAACGGTCAAACGGATTGGAGTTGACCAAAACTGAGAGAGGTTATTGTGGATAGACCCCACATGCACCTGTAGGTACAAATAGAACATTCCCAACTACCATGAATTCTAAGAACTGCTCCGTCATAATTTGGCATTTTTTTGCTCTTAGGGATCTTAAGTGACTTTATCAGTAGCCTGCTGCCCCGAACGACTGGGACACTTGGTGAATGAAATGAGACCTCCCCTAGCATTTACCTACCCACCCTGATGCATTGTCATAGTTCATTTGGCCCCATGAGTTGTGGAAGGAAAAATATGGCTCCTAGCAAGGTTGCACTCCATGAAACTGAAGCATTTTGCAAGAATGCATTTGATTTCGGCACAGTCAAATGGATTGGAGTTGACCAAAACTGAGAGAGATTATTGTGGACAGACCCCACATGCACTTGTAGGTCCAAATGGAACATTCCCAACTGCCACAAATTCTGAGAATTGTTCCGTCACAGTTTGGTAGTTATTTGCTCTTAGGGATCTCAAGTGACTTTGTCGGTAGGCTGCTGCCCCGAACGACTGGGACACTTGGTGTAGGAAACAAGATCTCCCCTAGCACTTATCCTCTCACCCTAATGCATTAACATAGTCCATTCAACCCCATGAGCTGTGGAATGCAAAATATGGCTCCTAGCACCTTTCCACTGCATGAAACTGAAGTATTTTGCAAGAATGCATTTGACTTTAGTACAGTCAAACAGATTAGAGTTGACCAAAATTAAGAGAGGTTATTATGGATGGACCCCACATGCACCTGTATGTCTAAATGAAACATTCCTAGCTACCACAAATTCTAAGAACTGCTCCATCATAGTTTGACAGTTTTTTGCTCTTAGGAATCTTAAGTGACTTTGTCGGTAGCTTATTGCCCCAAACGGCTGGGACACTTGGCGCACAAAACAAGACCTCCTCTAGCATTTACCCACCCACCCCAACATGTTGGCATAGTCCAATTGGCCTCATGAGCTGTGGAAGGAAAAAATTCACTCCTAGCACCTTTCCACTGCATGAAATTGAAGCATTTTGCAAGAATGCATTTGACTTCGGCACGGTCAAACTGATTGGAGTTGACCAAAACTGAGAGAATTTATTATGAACAGACCCCACATGCACCTATAGGTCCGAACAGAATATTCTCAACCGCAACGAATTTTGAAAATTGCTCCGTCATAGTTTGGTAGTTTTTTACTCTTAGGGATCTTAAGTGACTTTGTCGATGCCCTGCTGACCTGAATGACTGGGATACTTGGCGCACAAAATGAGACCTCCCCTAGAATTTACCCACCCACCCTAACATGTTAGCACAATCCATTTAGCCCCATGAGTTGTGGAAGGAAAAATTGAAACTAAAGCATTTTGTAAGAATGCATTTGACTTCAACACGGTCAAACGGATTGGAGTTGACCAAAACTAAGAGAGGATATTATGAAAGGACCCCACGTACATCTGTATGTCTAAACAAAACATTCCCAAATACCATGAGTTTTGAGAACTTCTTTATCATAGATTGGCAGTTTTTTGCTGTTACGATCTTAAGTGACTTTACCGGTAGCCTGCTGCCTTGAACGACTGGGACACTTGGCGCACAAAATGAGACCCCCTTTAGCATTTACCCACCCACCCTGATGCATTGGCACAGTCTGTTCAGCCCCACGAGCTATGGAATCCAAAATATCACTCCTAGCACCTTTCCACTGCATGAAACTAAAGCATTTTTCAAGAATGCATTTAATTTCGGTACGGTCAAACATATTGGAGTTGACCAAAAATGGGAGAGGCTATTATGGATGAACCCTATGTGCACCTGTAGGTTTGAAGGAAACATTCTCAATTGCCACGAATTCTGAGAACTGCTCTGTCATATTTTGGCATTTTTTTGCTTTTAGAGATCTTAAAGGACTTTGCCAATAGCATGTAGCCCGGGTCGACTAGGACACTTGGCACATGAAATGAGATCCCCCTTGGCATATACCTACCTATCGCGATGCATTGGTATAGTCCATTTGGCCCCAAGAGTTGTGGAATGCAAAATTTCTCTCCTAGCACCTTTCCACTACATGAAACTGAAGCATGCAAAATTTCTCTCCTAGACATGTATGCAAAGTGGCAGGTGTAGAGAAAATGTAGAAAGGTGAAATGAGGATATGAAAAGCATGGAAACCATATAGAAAGTGAAATGAGGATATGTGAATCATTCCAAACATCTCTCTCTCTTACTCTCTTCGTCGTTTTGCAAGAGGAAGACAAATGCATAGTCAACGTAGGTAATGACAAATTTGCACAAGATCTATAAGAGAGTTGTTATCACATGTATTTACATAATTTCTATTCTGAATTGTAGCTAACTTCACTCACTAACTGGTGAGTGTGAGGAAACAAGTCTACCTTAAGGTAATGAATTACAAGAAGGTAATCAATCACATGTCAAATCATTATAGATGTGTGACAACCTTCCAAGGATACAAAAGGCTAACAACAGAAGAAGTGCCAATCTTAAGTTGTAAATTTGAACTATTACAACTAGAATTTCAAAACTTGGTATGGGAGTGTTAATGTGAAGTGAAAACTATAAACTCATTCCTCAAGGCCAATTCAACCAAGTGTTTCTACATAAAATTTGAATTATGCAAGTTCAACAAAAGAAAAAGAAATGATCCTTTGTTGGATTTAAATCTATAAATGTAAGTGGCATTTGCTTTTGATATTAGTAAAATGGGTTTTTGAAAGGGCCCAAACCCTTCTACAAAGAAATAGAGATGTTGATCTTTTTGTAAATGTCATTTGTACATCATTTCGTAGCAATGGGAACTTGATGCACCCAATCACAAGTGCTCCCTTCATGCCATGATGTTTGCTACTTGATGGATGCAAATTTGGCTACAACAACAATTCAGACCACAAATTTCATTAGTTATTTCAATGGAAAATAAATAATTTAAGGTCTACCAAGTAAATAATTTTCAACTAATAAACAAACATATACCATCAATGAGGCCTCTACCATCGACTAGGAAGAAGATACTATGGAAATTGATGAATAGAGAACTATTTGAAAATTAACCCGAATGTAAAACTATATGTACATAATGATAATAAATTTAGTTAACAATATGTAAGATTATATATACATAATCACAATTGGATCTAAATTGGATCAAATAAAAGCAAAAAGGAAGTATGCATCAAGGCAAGCAAGGAATTATCTTAATTACATCTGGGACATGCAACTTGTCATGTCAAATGGAAGTGATAGAAGATGTAGTGGTATGAGGTATGTGGTAGGTACAAAGAATGTGAAAATGATAAGGTGTCTTTGATATGATTCATTTGAAGGAGTTTTCCATTGTGGACCTTGGATTTTCCAATGTAAAGGAAAATATTGTGTTTAGGGTAAAATTAGATTTTGTTAATCTTTTATTGTTTAGATGTTTGAATCCTCCTTTCACCCTAATATTGAAGGATCTAGGGTCGAGTGGTGAGCACTATCATACCCTAGGTCACTTACAAATGAAGGGAAACTTGGATTAGAGAATTAATTATCAATTTTTCCTTCTCCTATGTCCAATTGACCATTAAAACCCTAATCATGCAAATACGACAACAAATTCATGAATAACAGAAAAAGCTCTTGCAGACGGGAGTAAAATAACAAATCACAGAATACATGTTTTCAGGGTTCCAAGGCAGAACAATCGGGGACTAAGGTGCGGGCGCCCAAGTCCAAGGTACCTGCTATTTCGAGGAATCTGGACCTCCTTCTGACACTGATCAACCCTGTAACTTCTATTTCCTAAAATCTATCTGCAGAGAACACTGTTGCAGGCGCCCTAGTCCCAGAAGTGCTCCTTTATCTTACTTTTCTTCAGATCTTGAATCCTTGATGCTTGCCAATCCTTCCTGCAACTCCATTTTTCCCAAATGCGACACCTATAACCTGCAATCACAAGACTTAGTTTGTGGGTTGTGGTGTTTAGAGGCTTGCCTCAGTCAAACCTCGGAAGAAACTTAAGTCTCTAAATACCATTGTCAGATAAAGAGGGTGTGCCCTTGTGAGGCGGAGGCTAAAAACCAAAGGAATCAATAATATGTCACCTTGTAGTGAAGCTCTCATGGAGGAAGATGCTCTTCATGCCATGAGGAGATTGATGCTCAAATCTGTAAATATCAACACATAAAACATACAAGTCTGCTCTTGCAACACAATAGAAAGACTTCAATCACCTTGAGAATGCCTAAAGTTCACAATGATCATCTAATTGAAATCTAGTTTACAAATGAATGCCTACACGTGCTTATATATGCACCCGCAAGCATCTTTAATGTATGTATAATTGTGAGGCCAATACATGCATTAAACTAAGGTCACAAACACACCAAACACACCAAGCACAGAGAAGACACGCCAATCACATAGAAAACAGTAACAGGCACACAAAACATTGAGAAGACAGCTACAATCACACAAAACACAGAGAAGACAGTCAATGCATAGAAGACACATTAATGCATGGAAGACAGAAATGATATCTTTTCTTTTCTTTTTCTCATATATATGAAGTGCAAATGCAAGTACTGGAAAGTAAACAAACCTCCCATAATACAAGATGCACTACCCAAGGGTGCAGGTCTCTGTATATATGGGGCAACACACACACAAGACATGTAAAACCTCCCAAAATGCAGGAAGCACTACTCGAGGGCGCTGGTCTCTGCATATGGGGTAACAAACATGCCACACAACAAGCACGCCAAAACACACACACTTGAAGACATGGAGAAAACAAGGCAAACAAGAGATGGAGTGTACCTATTTCTAGGTCCAACACCATCTCAGGCACATTACAGGCACACACCGATGATTGCGCTTCGCCATAACAATCACCATAGACACGCTTAAGGGTTGAGTTAGTCACAAAACCGCTCCCTGTCTCTACAAAGGACTTTTAAAAATGATAGGATGATGCAATCTGCTCCGAGAAATACACCATCCCTGCCTCCATAGAGGGCTTAAGAAAAAGGATATGCTCGATATCCTACCTCCGCAGAGGGCTTACATGATTGATTGATTGATTGCAAACAAGCTCAGGATGCACGATGCACTACTCTGGGGTGCAAGTCTTTGCATCTGAGGTCAAACACATTGCTAACATCTATAACAGACAGCTTACCTTATATATGCCCCCACCTTAAGGTGGTTGATATCAGTTATCGATATCAAGCACATTAAGGTAGGAATAAAACACACAAGGGAACACCGACTTTCGCAAAGCCCATGCCCACCGGAGGTGACATGTACTTTACGATCGCCAAATGTTCCCACAAATACATCCCTACAAGAAACATGTTAGTGTCTACAAGATTATGATAAACAACAACATCAATGCATATGATTAACCACACAAAGAGCCAAGGTTATACAATGAATCTGAAGTTTGAGGATAACTGTGAGGCTATATCACGAAGCTCTCCAAATCGAGTACCGCCAAGGCCAAATTCAAAGACAAACAAAGGTGCATAGAGCAGCAATATTGTTAAGGTCTATAAATGCGATAGAAACATCATGAAATTCACTACACGGAAAGCATGAGTGCTTCCACTAGCCAAGTGTCGGATAATATATACAACCCCATCGTCATATTAGGAACTAAGTCCAATTTTTTATTGCTCTCGAAAGAGACACTAAATCTGCATCAATATAAATGTTTGTCGTCATCTTCCCGCTAGATGGAAACACTAGAGGAAGGGAAATAATGAATAAGAGAAGAGAAAACAAGTGTCTTAGGGACATTCATGTAGGAGGGTGCCTCCAGGTCACCAACCACGACACTATGTCTGTAAGACACAACACACAACAATGAAATCAGAGAGAGCAATATAGAATAATGATGATACAAATAGAAGAAGGTCACAACAGAGGTAGTCTCCTAGTATCCTGAACCTTATGGGAGAATCTGAGGTCATTCCAAGAGGCCTAAACAACATATAACACATCACAAGGGAAGTACATCACGAGAGAGATAAAGGGTTAGAGATGCTTACCTGTAGGGCCCATGCCAAGCTAGAGATTGTCTATAAGCAAATCATAGTCGTCATCTTCCCACTCCCTAATGTTGGAGGATAGTGGGACATACAGTACCATAGCCAAGTTCATATCTTGTTCATCATGTTGTTCATCGATAGGATCATCTTTGTTTGTTTGAATGTTGGGATCAATGTTTTCTTGTTGAGAGGCAAGGTTTATAGCATAAGCTTGTCTTCTTTTTCTTCTTTCTGTTGCTTTTCTATTTCATTTTGTTTTACCACTTATCTCTTGTAAGATAGGGCTATCCTCTTTCATAGGCTTGTGCAAATGAGAAGATGAAGCATTGGGATCAAATCTCATTTGTCATGGTGGAACATTTTGTTGTTGAAAATGATTTCCCGGTCCTTGTAAGGATTTTGGGGGAGGAACCTCAGCATAGGGACCTTGTCCTTTCGGTCTAAAATTCACTTCGCATGCGGGTTGTTTATCTTTTGTCATTTCTTGTGTAGAAGGACTAGGTGCTGGATGTAACAATTTCCCTTTGTAATTTCTATAGCTCAAAAATGTAAAGTCTATTCATAGTTCTAATTTGTCGCTAGTATGTTTGTTGTAAAAGCAATCCAATGTGAAGTGTTTTTTGTGTAGTTGAAGGTTTGTATGTATTTCGATGAATGACATGCACTCATCCATTCAAAGGAAATTTAACGCATTTAAATAGTTGAAGGGACCGCTTTCATAACTTTTAACCAAGGGATTCCAAGTTTTATGTCAAAGGTATCAAAATCGGGAGTAATATCAAACCATTTCTCAACATGTTTCTCAAATAAAATTACTATCAATAATATCTTATCCAGTGGTTTCTTTAAAGCTCTTGTATGTGTCTTAATCATCAAGCTTGAAGGGCGATAAGGACCTTGTATTAATTGATTCGAAAAGAGGAATTTTTCAGTGGAAACATTAGTCATACAATTAGGATCAATCAGAGTGCCCTCCACATTATTTCCCATTATCTTTACGGTGATGTAAAGAGGGCCTTCGGAATCACCGATTGTTCTATCATGAGGAGTGAAGACAATTTCAGGTTCAGGAGCCTTTCTTTTCATATAAGGTCTAGGAGGGAACCTATTGTTTCTATTATGATTAGAATCCATATTTATATGCTCAAACCAATGCAAAATCAGATTTTTGAGAGCTTTTCAAAATCGGTGCAAAAAATAAGAGCAAAAACAGCCCAGAATGCTTGATTTTTTGATACTCTTCAAATGCAAATGAATGAAACAGAGGGTGCTATGAGGATTTTAGTCAAGGAAAGAAAGTTGTATGTATGATATAAGTCCAAAACAGCAATATAATCACTCTCAACACACTCTTGATGCAAATCCAAGATAATGCCAAGTCAAAATATAGTGAAAATATGTCAAAATAGGCACTTTTTTCACCAAAATTCAATGCAAAAGAGCATAACAAAGGGTGTTGTGAGGAAAATTATGATGGAAAGAAAATAATGTCAGTAATAACAGCCATTTTGTGTTGAAATACCCAGCACAACACGCTTTTAGAGCCACTTAAGGTAAAACTCTAGTGAAAATACAGCAAAAATAGGCTATTTTTCACAGTTTTTCAATTCCAAGACCTAGCAAAAGGAGTGTTGTAATAAATTTTAGGAGGTAAATCAAAGAATATAAATAATATAAGTCATCTCAATCCATAAAATTGATCACAACACGCTTGGAGTGCAAACTAGGTCAAACCCTAGGGCCAAAATAGCCAAAATGTGTGGTTTTTTGCAAAATTTTCACTACAAGTGCCCGATAAAAGGGTGTTGTGAAGCTTTTTATGAGGGGAAGAAAATTATTACCCTAATAACAGAAAATTAATGCAAAAATATGCTTCACAACACACCTATAGTGCAAGCTTAGGGAGTCGATAAGGCCAAATTTAGTGAAAATCATTGTTTTTGAAGCCCTAGGTTTGAGATCTTGGAACTAAATGATATTTGAATGTTTCGAGGTCTGATTTATGATGGAAATTAAATACTCTCAAATCTGAAAATAATTTTCAAGCCTTAACATGCAAAATGCCCATGCAAATTTAATGAAAATGCATCAAAATTGTTAGTTTTTATTGAAATTTTCTATGTAAAAATGCAAATATTTTAAATCTAAATGTAAATTCACACTAAATTCAAGACTATAGTCAAATGAAAATTTGAATGAGCCTTTAAAATTAGTAGAAAAATCTCATAAAAGATTTTGCCTACAAACCCTAGATTTTGGAATTACTAGGTTATATAAAATTGTCAAATTTTCTAAAAAAACCCTAGCAATTGAATGATGAAAATGCAATGTAAATTTATGATTTTTTGGATTTTTATATATTTTATATCAGATCTGATGCAAAAATCATGAATTAGGACAATTTAGGAAGAATTGATGCAATTTAATAAGCCAAACAATGCAATTTTTTTTTATTTTTTAAATTTTTCAATTTTTTTGAATTTTCCTCAATGCAATAAAGTAAATGACCAAATAAATGAATGAAATCACACCAAATCTAAAGACAAACACTCATCAAGTTGCAATTTAAGTCCAATAACATGGGTTCACCAAAATGTTTAGGGTAAAATTGGATTTTGTTAATATTTTGTTGTTTAGATGTTTGAATCATCTTTTCACCCTAACATTGAAGGATCTAGGGTCGAGTGGAGAGCACTATCATACCCTAGGTCACTTACAAATGAAGGGAAACTTGGATTAGGGAATTAATTATCAATTTTTCCTTCTCCTATTTCTAATTGACCATTAAAACCCTAATTATGCAAATACAACAACAAATTGACGAATAACAAAAAAATCTCTTGCAGACAGGAGTAAAATAACAAATCACAAAATACTTATTTTTAAGGTTCCAAGGTGGAACAATCGGGGACTAAGGTGCGGGAATTCAAGTCCAAATTACTTATTTTTTTGGGGAATCTGGACCTCCTTCCGACACTGATCAGCCCCATAACTTCTGTTTCTCAAAATCTATCTATGGAGGACACTATTGCAGGCACCCTAGTCCTGAAAGTGCTCCTTTGTCTGACTTTTCTTTAGATCCTGAATCCTTGATGCCTGTCAATTCTTCCTGCAACTCCACTTTTCCCAAATGTGACACCTATAACCTGCAATCACAAGACTTGGTTTGTGGGTTGTGGTGTTTAGAGGCTTGCCTCAGTCAAACCCCAGAGAACATTTAAGTCTCCAAACACCATTGTCAGATAAAGAGGGCATGCCCTTGTGAGATAGAGGCCAAAAACCAAAGGAATCAATGATAAAAACACAATGATATATCACCTTGTAGTGAAGCTCTCATGGAGGAAGATGCTCTTCATGCCATGAAGAGATTGATTCTCAAATCTGCAAATATCAACACATAAAACATACAAGCCTGCTCTTGCAACATAATAGAAAGCCTTCAATCACCTTGAGAATGCCTTAAGTTCACAATGATCATCTAATTTAAATCTAGTTTACAAATGAATGCCTACACATGCTTATATATGCACCCACAAGCATTCCCGCCAAGATTTTAAAAATCAAACTTTACCGTGTTGGAAAAAGAACCAACTAACGGTCATAAACTGACACCCAAAAATTAGGGCTACCCCAAAATAGGGCAGGACTAGGGCGCGAGCGCCCAAGTCCTCCCCCCATATTTTGGGTAGGGTACAACTCAAGGGGTCCTCTTAGGTCCAATTTGTCATGAAACTTAGGTCTCATTCCATCGGGATGCTAAAATATGAACTATAATGTCCTAAATGCATGCTAAAGACCCGGGAGCTAAACCTTATGAGGGAAAAGCCCCCAAGGGGACATTTTCTGACGTTACACATTGAAAATGGGAAACAAAAAGGTCTCAATTGCATATGTAGTGGTATGAGGTATGTGGTAGGCACAAAGCATGTGAAAAAAGATAAGAGAAGCATGGGGTATCTTGCTATGATTCATTTGAAGGATTTTTCCAATGTGGACCTTGGATTTTGAGAGGATTAGGGAGAAGGTCACAATATCTAGGGATGAAGGAATGGAAAAGATGGAGGGATATGCTAGAGTAGAATCCGATATTCAAACCATGGTACTAAAAGAAAGGAAGTAGAAGACATCCTAGATTAGTGCTCATCCTAGAATGACTTATGAAGTAAATCTAACAGAAAGGAATAGATAAGAAGAGGTTGTAAGAACTTTTATATGTCACCCCATAACCTAACCCCATGCAACTAGTAAGATGCAAGGGCTCATCATCAAATATTAGGTTAGGTAAGTATAGCTTAGGTCAAAATCACCACCCAAAAGTATAGACATGAGCATACTAAATGGTACTTATGTCTAGGTGAAATGTGAAGGGAAAAGGATCCACTCATAAGGTTCTAAGGTTTACAACTAAGTTTTGAATATCAAGAATATAGAGGGGAAAAGAGTACACATGGACCTAATTATGATCATCATATATATAGCATAGGGTTAAAGGTTAATTTTAAATGGCATGTGTGAATGTGAATGTGGAAAGGGCACAAATATCCAAAAGTCCTTAGGGCTAGAAATTAAAAACTTCTCATAGAAAGGCATTTTGTGAATGTATATGAACCTCCAATCACAAGTTCTCCCTTCATGCCACGATGTATGCTACTTGATGAATGCAAATTTGATTGCAACGACAAGTCAATCCAAAAATTTCATTACTTATTTCAATGGAAAATAAATAATTTAAACTACCAAGTAAAAACTTTTGAGCTAATAAACAAGCATATACCACAAATGAGGCATCTACCATCGACTAGGAAGAATATACTATGGATTGATGAATAGAGAACTCCTGTAAAAAAATTGGCAAGAATGTAATCTGCTATATATGTACATAATCATAATAACTTTAATAATGAACAATATAGTTACTTGATTTGTAATGCATACCTATTATTGCACCAATTCAATCTAATGAACCATGTGGGTCGGCTTTAATCTTTCTAGTGTCAAGCATTGCTTCGTGGTCAGACTCACGAGCTTTCCATAAATTATTATTGTGTGGTCAACCCCGATATATTATCAAGTGAACATTTGATGCAACAACAAGGTTAGAGTAATGAAGAATCTTCCTATGTGTGTCAAAGTCCTCAAACAACCACACATCGGACTTCTTCATCGAGTACCTTCTAAGCCATGTTCCAGTAACAACAACAGACCCTGTAGGATACTCAATATCCTCTCCATCAATGATTGTGGCAGTCAATTTCTTTTTTCCCTTTACACAATGACACAAATAATAATATGTTCCTTCTTCATTATTCTCATCAGCAATAAATGCATAAACATGACATGCATTTAATTGTACGAATAAATTAATTCCACTAAATGATCTAAAATACAATATAATGCTCAGTTAAAATATTAATTTGAATTAATAAACAAATCTATAATACCTGGTTGCACTAGGTCTGATACATGGTCAAAGTCAACTGATACTTCCATCTAGGTCAATTGTAGTGCTTGTGGAAGCTGATATGTATCAATTGGAACTAAAGGTCTACAAGACCATTCATCAACCCACTCTTTTGAATCACACTCTTCCCAAAAAAAATCCATACATGAAGAACAAAAACATGTCATCTCTCTTGTATAAATAGTCCATGAACCTGCGTTTGAACTTCTAAATGAGTGGAGCTCACGAGATCTTGATATTGTAAAACAATCTTCATAGTTTGCAATATTACATTGTTCTACCAACCAAGAAAATTTACAAATTGTGGACTTACCTTCATTACCTAGTCCCATCATGGAGTTACACCATTGCACGATTGTTGCTGCATTTGTCAACTTAGCACCACCTTGGTACTTCAACACTTCTCTTGTAAGGGCTATTTTTACACATGCTCCTGCACCAGCATGCTCTCCCTTTCCATGTCCAGCCTCGGTGAAATTCCAAATATATTAAACACCACTCATCACATGCACATCTTGCTCAACCAATAGAACATCCCTGAATTCTTGAATTGTGATGTACATTTATCCAACCATATGATGTATTGACTAAAAGTGATATTTTTGTCACTTAAATTATCATAGAACATTTGAAAGCAACCTTGTACAAACTCAATGGAATGAGTACGATCATCACTAATGTAGAAGTGATACTATCTTAATATATTTTTATCTTCCTCTGTGCTATTAGGTGCATGCATGAATGTTATATGTACAAAAATAGTAACCTGAATAGAGTTGTAGTACTGAGATTGCACTTCATTTTGCAGTTGCAATGTATAATTCTCATCAAAATCTACAACAAAAACAATGGTACCAAGAGGAAATGTATCCTTACATAACTTGCATTGCTCATCCAACCATCAAGCTTTGTGTGTATGCAATGCATACCCATACACTATTTTCTCTTGAAATATTCTCATAAATTCAGCTACAGATATATCCGTACTCACTAACTCACATCTCTTTAACTCTTTGTCATCTTTTACTCCATATGTTACTAACTTGTATTTTCCAAAACTAACTAGTTATTTTCTAATTTCATGTGTACTCTCCATATGTATACATTCTTGCAAATGTTGAAAACCACCACAACTAACACATGATCCTTTCAAACATTACTTCTTATAAAAAATTTGTCCATCCACCCTTTCACATAAGACACTTAAAATGAAATCTCTTGATGATTTAGGTTGGATTTGTATCATGCATTCCTGCAAAACATCATTAGTGTGTGAAGTAACACATTTATGATGATAAATATTATAATGCATAGAAAATTCAATATGCATCCTACAAAAACAAGTAGTACGTGCATGATTTATTTTAACATAAAAAGGTTTGACCATCTCAAAATACCTTTGACTAAATCTTATTTGAGGATAACTCTCAATAAACTTTTGATTGAATTGTGTTTGCGTCATATCCAAAAAATGTTTAGAATGTGGTTCACAATTTTGAGATCCAATTCTCCTTACAACATCTCTTTGATTGGGTGAAACTCTTGTGTTATCTTTCCAAAATTGTTCAATTAATGCTCTTAAGGCATCAACAACAACCTTGTCTTTGCGTGGGAGTTTACCTAAGAATGCCCATAATGCATTATTATTGGGATCCTCAAACGTTTCACGTCTCCCAATGGCTTTCAATAGTGTCTAACTACTTATCTTTAGTGATCTACTTACTTTGCTAATCAAACAAGATCTTTTGGTTTCATTGCTTACTACAGTTGATGTAAGAACACGTCAGGTCACACTACTATCTTTAGTACATGAGGTTGTACCTATTGCTTGGTACGCACTAATTAGATTTCTTACAATAGTTCTTTCACCATCGGTATTGGATGATCTTAAACCGAAGATCTTCATAGTATCTCTAAACTTAATATTTTTTATCATTTCAACAAACAATTAGCACCTTCTTGTTTCACTTAAGCTTTCAAAAAAAAATCCATACTTTATTGACAATTCTTCTACAAGCGCATTCAAAAATTTTATTGGGCATTGGTTTCAAAATATTTTCATCGATTTCAATAAGATACTTTGGTCTTTTACGAATAATTCTAGGAGGTGTTTTTATTGGCATGTGTTCTTGGTTTGCATTAGGTAAATTTGGCTCATCATTTCTTATTTCAATAGGTGTTTTGGGACTTGTTTCTACATTCATGTCAATTGGTGTTGATTATGTACCTACTCCAACTTTTCTCATTTAACAAAGTCCTTTCATGCACTCCCTTGGTTTTTGTTTCGCCGCTTCAATTTTCTCAGGTGTTCCTCATTTATTCCTTCCCATGGTAATTGTCAATTGTTCCTAAATTTACAAAATTATCAATATATGTTAATTAAGATATCAATTATAAAATAAAGGATCAAAATTATCACAAAAGATAACATATTCATCACAAATACACTCTTAAAATACTTTGCACATGATTATTACTTACACCAATTAAAAAATCATCAAAAATATCTTAATAGACATCAAAATTGACAGCTCCAAAGTGTTAAATAATCAAAAAAACATGCAATAATCATATATAAAAGTTGATTTCAATGCATTTGAATCATTTCAATTCATATAAAACAAAAGATTCTCCTCAAATATCGCAGAAAAGCATGTAGAAAGCATGTACAGTAGCAGTGGGGCCTTCAAACATAGGTTGCATGTGATTTTCTACCCGTTTGCAAACCTTTTTGTGCACAGAAGAAATGTGCTCGCGTTATAAAACATGAGTGCGCTTTGTAATGTGCTTTCATTACAAAACACGAGCGTGTTACAAAACATGCTCACATTTTTACACAAAAATTTCCCACCCATTTTGCCTTGGAATAGGCTTGGGCAACGAACCTAAAGCCTTGGAGCCTTATTTTCTCTGATTTTGACGTGTTTTGACCTTCAGTAAAGTTTTTCAACTTCCACGTCATCAGGTTTACACATTGGATGATGAAATTTCATAAAATTACCACCAAAATGTTGCACATCTTCTTAGCTTTCTAACCATATAGTTTTTTTTTTTTTTTAATTTGAAAAACATTAACATATTTATTGTCAATTCCTTTTACCAATGTTTCTATATTCCTCAGATACATATGTATTCGTTTTTCTTTATAACTTTTGATCCGCTTATCAAAAATTGAAAAAAATATATAGGATTGTTCTATACTTTATTCTTTACACATTAAAAAATATTCAATTATTTTTGTGCAAGTTATGTCACGCGCACGCTCAGTTATGCAGTTTTCAAGATGCATCCACTTTCAAAAATCACAAAAAAATATTCAATAAAAAATTACAAAAAAATACACAACTTTTAGTACTCACTCTTAACTACATTTCTGCCATACAGTTTCTTAAAATAGTAAATGCAACAAAAAAATAGGGGGGCACACACCAGACATTATGTTATATTTTAGTAAGAAAAACAGGAATACTTTTGTGTGTGTGAAACATTTCACCCTCTTAATCTCAACTAATTTTTAAAAACTTTAGTAGTTTAGAAACTAGATTCAGAGCACACAATTCTTATTCTTTCCATATCTTCAAATTTTGAGTGCATGCATCTCAAATTACTCATCCAAGTTTAGGTTTAGCTGATTTCAGGAAAAAAAGTGACCACTTTTGACCCCCTTTTTGTATACCATTTCCATGCACTTACCCTTTACCTTAACTTGTTTCAACTAGATTTGCTTCCTTTTCTGGAGTCATTATTGTCTTCTTTCCTCTTCCAACAATCTTTCTTGAGATGCCAATTTTTGTTGCACTACCAGCATCTTCCCTTACCCTTTTTTCCTTTTGACTTAGATCTTGATATACCTCTCGAATTTTCTCCCTTTTCTGTGTATCGACCTCTAGCCACCATTGCTTATGGTGTGGAGTTTTCTATATTAGATTTCCTCCACACCTCCTCAAACAACAAAGCTCCCACAATAGAATGAAATTCAAGGGTCTCAGTTGTGCTAAAGCTAACAGAAGTAACTAAGTGATTCCAAGATTCAAGCAATGAAAATAATAACTTAACTACCTTGTCTTCATCTTTGATTTTTACACCCATACTAGTTAATTGGCATATAAGAGTATTGAAAACATTTAAATGGTCAGCAATTTTGATACCTTCCTTTATTCGCAAACTATATAGCTACCTCTTCAAGTAGATTCGGTTTGTCAAGGATTTTGTCATGTAAAGGCTCTCCATTCTGCTCCATAAGCCTATTGTTGTTTCCTCTCCAACAATATTAAAAAGAACATCTTCCAAACACAACTGAATTGTGTTGAGAACTCTTGTATCTAGATCTTCCCAGTCCTCATCAATCATATTCGCAGGTTTCTTTGTCTTTCCTATCAATGCCTTGTGCAATCCTTGTTGCACCAAGAGATCACACATCTTGAGCTTCCACAACCCAAAGTTATTCTTCCCATTAAATTTCTCCACCTCAAACCTTGCCTTTGAAACCTTTACCATTTGATGTTGCAAAACAAACATTAAATCCTAACACAACCGCTACAAAATAAAAGCTCTGATACCACTTGTTGAAATTCCTTTAGATTTTAATGAATAAACTTAAAACCCTGAATCGTATAATATTGCAACACAAGCTAGTTGCAAAGAAAATAGAGACAGTAATAGAATAATGAATAAACGATCACACATCAATAACACAAGGATTTACGTGGTATAACTCCATAAATATGCTAGAGAAACATCCACATGACAAAGTATCGTTATTCTTATTGTTCGGAAGAAAAATTGCAATCCTCACGCAGTTACAATTACAAAATTACTTGCCTTTCAAAATGCTACAAAAATTAAAAAACATCTTCAACATAATTGCCTTCGTCAAATTTAGAAGAAAGTAGATTTTCCTTTATTTAGGAAAAAACTAGATTTAAAACAAAAGATTTGTATTATCTTTCAAAGACAAGCTTGTTGCTTTATTTGCTTTATCTTGTTGTCACAAATCCAACACACCCCACACACTTGGAGGACACTTAGAGGAGGGGAGGAGGGTACATACAATTAGTGAGAAGGTTATTATCAATTTTGTTAAATAGCAGGGATGGAGTTGAGCTCCTAGTCAAAGTGGACAACGAAGAAAAGGCGCTCTTCCATTATGCCTTGCCTCATTCAGAAATCTTTGATCCACTTAGAGAAGCATATGTTGATTTGTATAATAATATCATCACAAGACATGATAACTTTGGAAGAAGCATTCTTCATTGGGCAGCAAAATGAGCTTATGATGGATCGATTGTGCGGTTTTTACTTCGGACTATGTCTTCACGTAAGTGCCTAATTCTAATTTGTCCAAGGGATGACCAAGGAAAGACACCATTGCACATTGTTGCACCCAAAGGCAATAGTGGAATGATTGAGGAACTACTAGATCATTTTGATTGGATTGAAGACTATGGAATTTATAGGTGCATTCAAGAAACTGATTCCTTTGGTCAAACAACACTCCAAATGGTAGTAGGTGAAGGCAATATAGATTCAGTCCAAAAGCTTCTAGCTAATGGGTCCAACCCACTAAAAGAACGCAAGTCATAGAAAAACAGCATTGCACCATGCTGCTCAAGTGAAGGATCCAAAGATAGCACTTGCCACGTGCAAAACACTAATAAACTATTCTAAAAGCCAAAATGTTTTCTAGAGAGAGAAAATGTAACCAGTCAAATTTGCTGTGCATTGGCACTACAGATGAGATGGAAGGTGTACATCCTCTTGTTAAATCCTATCTTCTAAGCCAAAAGGAACAAAGCAAACAAATTTTGCTAAGAGCAGCCGCACTGAATGAAAATGCTGAAATGGCATGGGAGCTTTTAAACAGAGGCACTGACATGGCATACATTCGTGATCCCAATTGGAGAAAGGCTTTGTCCTTATTAGAGATGGAGTCCATTAAATATGGTATGCCTGATTGAGGCCTTATCTCTTTTATTTGAAATTGTTGCAATTTTTTTTGTGTTTATGCCCTGTTTTTCAAATGCTTACTGTTCTAGAAACCTACTGTATGAATGGATCAGACATGCATATATCTATGTTATTAGAAATGAAAATGGAAATGGTAATGACAACCTAACAGAAATGGGATATTTAGAGGTTGGGTATAAGAAACAGATTTTAGATATATATACTTTTTTCAAAAATTTGGATTGTTAATAAAATTTGTTTTAGAAAAAATAAGACAAAGTTTGTTTTGGGAAAAAAAACTATTTATTATGAACATTCTAAAAGTAAAAACCCATTTTAAAAACATTCTTAAAAACTCATTCTAAAAAGTAAAAACTCAGACTTTCTATAAAAAAAAGTTGATTGCAATGGCAAAAAAGTTGATCTCATGTTTAGTGAAAGAGTTTGGAGTTGATTAGAAATAAGATTATGGCATATTGATTTTTTGTAGCTCAGAAGGTGGGCCCGTGTGGAGGGTGGACGTTGCTTAAGGGCAACTCGAGTTAGATATTTAGCAACAGCATGATTTCTTTTTTTATTAATAGAATGTTTCTTGAGTTGTGAGGTGGAGATAACACCAAGAGTGATTTTATATGTAAGGAAAGTCAAGTTATGTAAGGAAAGTTTCTTTTCTCTTGCATCAGCAGGGCTATATATGTAAGATTGTTGTAGCATCAAGATATTGTATTAGGTGTGGAAAGTTTGTTGTTGAGGTTGAATAGAAGATCCAACATTTGCAGGTTTTTCCCCATTTTGGGGTTTCCTGGTTATATCTGTGTTATTGTCTCTTTGTGTATGGCTTCTTGTTATTTTTTTCTTCCGCTATTATTAGCTATTAATTAACCCAGAGTATTGATTGCTATAAATCAGATAGAGGTTCTATTCTGTGAATTTATTGTGCAATTAATCTGTAACTGGGTTATAAGAAATTAACATGGTATTAGAGCTCTAAACTTTGAATACGAAGCCAAGATTTGTGACATAGATTTCAAGGAAAAAAAATTAGATTTTCGTCTCCAATTTCTTCTGTGGCTATGGCAACCAGTGTTCAATATGAGGACAGACTTGAGGGTGCGTCTAACTTCTTACAGTGGAAGGTTCGAATTACATTCATTCTCAAGGAGAATAGGTTGTGGATCTATGCTAGTACAAAGGTAACACCTTCCTCGCTAAGAGGGAGTGTTGATTTTTTGTAGCTCGGAAGGTGGGCCCATGTGGAGGGTGGAATTCGCTTAAGGGCAACTCGAGTTGGATATTTAGCAACAGCATGATTTCTTTTTTTATTAATAGAATGTTTCTTGAGTTGTGAGGTGGAGATAACACCAAGAGTGATTTTATGTGTAAGGAAAGCCAAGTTATGTAAGGAAAGTTTCTTTTCTCTTGCATCAGCAGGGCTATATATGTAAGATTGTTGTAGTAACAAGATATTGTATTATTTGTGGAAAGTTTGCTCTTGAGGCTGAATAGAAGATCCAACATTTGCAGGTTTTTCCCCATATTGGGGTTTCCTGGTTATATCTGTGTTATTGTCTCTTTGTGTATGGATTCTTGTTATTTTTTGCTTCCTCTGTTATTAGTTGTTAATTAACCTAGAGTATTGATTGTTATAAATCAAATAGAGGTTCTATTCTGTGAATTTATTGTGCAATTAATCTATAACTGGGTTATAAGAAATTAACGTGGCATACTCCTTTAATAATGTGAAAGGGTTTGAAGAGTTTGAAGGGTTTAAAGGAAAAAATCGAACAGGCAACAGGAAGAAATTCACAGAAATGGCTCTTCGCTACGGAAACGCAGTTCGCATTTCTAGTAACATACACATGCACACAAAAAATTATACATTTTGCTGCTATTTTATTGATCTTTTCTCACTAATTTTTCCCCTGTTGCATATATACATACATTCTAAAAAATCTATGGACTTTTTTTAAAGATAGTTTTTAAACTATTTTATTATTTCTACCTAAATATAATCTACATGATATTATATTATAAAACCAAACTTATGTGCAGAGTTAATATATAGAATATGACAAATGATAGATCGTATAGTGCGATCTAAAACATTAATAATTAAAAAACACAATTTAATCCAAAAACACTCAAATTTAAATCATGGATAAAAAAATAGAAACAAGTCTATTTCCAACAGAATTACTCTCTACTTTTTTTAAACATTTTACTTGCATTTTTTTGTGTGGAAGTAATAAGGCACATGGAGAGAATGAAAGAGCAAGGATGAGATCAACCAAGTATGGAGGGCAAACTTGTTAAATTGAAATTCTCTAAAGCTATAAATTTATATGTTAAATGCATATCACCCAGCTTTATACTTTTAAATGCATCCATTGACATGACAAGATGGTATGCTCGAGTTGGTACAAAAAGGCATGTTTTTGTCGAAGGTCTAGCTGCTCTGTTTTTAAATTGAGAAATTCAATCCCCAATTATAGTGGGCATTTCTAGGGAATGGAGTATGGGAAAATCAAGTCTCATGATTTAGGTGCATATAATTATGTACTTTTATGTGAAAAGAATTTTTATAATAAATTATTTCAATGTACTGTGATTCTTGTTAAGTGTTTTCAAAATTCAAAACAAATTTAATATAGAAAATATGTTAAATTATTTGAAAAATAATAATTGTAAGGAAGTTAAAGTAGCAGAAACAACTTCCTATACCAATCTTGAGGAGAGATATTATCCAAGACTCTTTAAAACTGATCTAACATTTACAGAAATTCTAGAAACATGTTCAAAATAGAAAATAAACAAAGAAACACATAACACCAAATATACGTGGGGAAAACCCTTTCGAGTAAAAAATCCCAGACTCCAAAAACTTGCTCAATGTATTACAAATCTAGTAACAAGATTACATACACTTGCAAACCAAGTTTCTTACAAGAGTATCACTAATAAATAATTCTGAAAGAATTCTGGCAGTATTCTGACAACATAACAATATATACAAACTCAACTCAAACTTCTCCTCAAGCCTTCAATTTATAGACCTCTCACAAGAAACCATTCTATGGTTTTCAAAAACATGTGTGAAACCTCTCATGAGGTGTAGTACCCAAGAAAGCAAGATTCCAATCTAAAATTAGGCTCTCATGTCCAAAGTATTCTCCTCTATTTTTGACCCTTACAGATGCCATGAAATCTATCATAATATGCCTAAAAATAGGCCCTCCATAACATACCACTAAGTGGGCATCTTTTGACACCTAATAAACCAATTTTCAAGGCACTGACAATATGTAACAGTTGTGGGAAAAATATTAAATGAAAAATAAATATGGGAAATGTGCAAGGTTGAGACACCTAATTTCCCAAAATTCTCCCACTTGTCGAATACCTTGCAAGAGCCAAGGGAAACATACCATCATGGATCAACTGCTAAGGGTCAAAAGGCTCATAGACTCAGAACACCACCTGAACTTTGTTGTACTCATGGGCTTAGTTAATACATCCACAACATTTTCCACTGTCTCTACCTTTTCCAACTTCACCCTGCCATCCTCAACCATATCTCTCACAAAGTGATATTAAACATCAATGTGTTTGGTCCTAGCATGAAAAGTTGGGTTCCTTGCAAGCCAAATTGCACTCTAACTATTGCAATAAATTGTAACTACGCCCTGTTTCAATCCAATATTTGAACACGATCACTTCAGTGAAATGGCCTATTTATAGGCATGAGTAGCTATCATATACTCTGCCTCTGTAGTGGACAAAACAACCACAACCTTTCAGTTGCTCATCCAACTAATTACACAGCCATTAAGAGTAAAAACATATGCACTAGTGGACCTTCTACTATCAACATCACCAGCCCAATCTGAATCCACAAAACCATGAATACTAAGGGAGTGTTGATCTACTGTACCATGAAAACATATAGAGTACTCTATTGTACCCCACAAATATCTTAAGACCCTCTTAACTACATCTCAATGCACTCTTCGAAGATTAGACATAAAATGAGATAGAACTCCCACTACTTGGGTAATGTCTGGTCTTGTAAAAACCATAACATACATTAAGCTTCCAACTGCACTCTGGTTAGGCACTCTACTTATGTCTTCCATCTCTGATGGGGATGTAGGACATTGTGAAATAGAGAGCTTTGTTCCCAAAGTAATAGGAACACGAAGTGGTTTACAATACTGCATGTTAAGCCTTTGCAAAAGTAAACAAACATACTTACTCTAGCCTAGCCATAGGTTTTTGTTCTTATGATCTCTTCTAATCTCCATCCCAAGTATGTGTTTTGCTACACCTAGATCTTTTATTTCAAATTTCACAGAGAGTTGAGATTTCAATTCTATAATCAAACCTTTGTCTTTCCTAATAAACATGTCATCAACACATAAAGAAATTACTAGGAAACGATCACCATCAGATTTAGAATATACACAGTGATCAGATTTAGACCACATAAATCCCAAACTCAACACATACGTATCAAACTTCTTGTACCACATCGTAGAACTTTGTTTAAGGCCATATAGATATTTCTTTGACTTACAAACCAACTTTCTTTCACCTTTCACCATGTAGCTCTCTAGTTGTGTCATATAGATTTCTTCCTCCAAATCACCACGAACGAAATCAATTTTCACATTGATTTGTTCGATCTCTAGGTCATAAGCTACTGCAATATATAGTAATAATGGAATGGATGTCATTTTAGAAACAAGAGAAAAGATCTCACTGTAATCAATACCCTCAACCTGAGAGTATCCCTTCGCAATCAATCATGCCTTATACTTTTCAACATTTTCATTTGAACCAATCTTTTTCCTAAACACCCATTTACATCCAACAGGTTTCCATCCTTTAGGCAATGGTACCAAGTCCCATGTATCATTTCTTTCAAGGGCTGCCATTTCTTCATCCATGGCAAGTTTCCAAGACTCTGTATCATTCATACCCAAAGCCTCTTGCAAAAACTTTCGGTTCATCAATGTTAGTATTCAAATAAAATATACATTTCCAATCATCAGGTGAATACCCATACATTCTGGTGGTTGCCTATGCCTTGTAGACCTTTGAACAAGTTGAGGTGGAGCTTCTTCCACTTCTTCCTCCTCTTCTTCCTCTTCTGAAGATTCAGAACTTAATGAACTCTCTTCAACTTCTTTTCTATCTTGGAGCCTCAAATCAATTTTCTCAGGTGTAGAAGGAAGTTGAGTCACATCCTTTTTCTGTTCATTTATTTTAATCTATTCTAGCTGAAAATTAATAGGAGAAGATTTAGTCTCTCTAAAATAACACTTCTGGATTAAATTACCTTCTTTGCAATAGGGTCCCAAAGATTTTATCCTTTTACACCATAGCTGTAGCTGATGAAGATACATTTGACAGCCTTAGAATCCAACATTGTTCTCTTCTCCTTAGGCACATGTGCATATGCCTCACAACCAAAACTCTCAAATGTTTAAGTGAAGGCTTTCTCCCTGACCACACTTCCATTGGCATTTTATCAACAAGCGTTGATGTAGGAGATCTATTGATCAAATAACAAGCAGTGGCAATAGCTTCAACCCAAAACTTTTGTTCTAGACTAGCTCCACTCAACATGCTCCTAGCCTTCTCCATCAACATTTTGTTCATTCTTTCTACAACTCCATTCTGTTGAGGAGAATATGGAGTTGTATTTTGTCTTTTAATCTGCAATCTATATAGAATCTGTCAAAATTTGTACAATAGTACTCACCGCCATTGTCAGTCCTCAAACATTTAATTTTCTTTCCAGTCTGAGTTTCTACCATAGGCTTGAACTCCTTAAAACAACTGAAAACTTCACATTTACTCTTTGAAAAATATACCCATGTTCTCCTACTGAAATCATCAATGAAAGTAACATAATAAACTGATTTACCAATAGAAGCAACATCAACAGAACCAAATACATCCAAAAGGATTAGATCTGAGATACATGAAGACTTATGAGAAGATGAGTAAAACTGAACGGGATTTTATTTACCATAAATATAGTGTTCATAGAAATCAAATTCTAGATTGCAATCATTCAACCCCTCAACAAGGTTCTTATTTTTTAGGGATTTTAAACCCTTCTCTCTAATGTGGCCAAGCCTTTGGTGCCAAAGCATAGTCTTCTCTACAGGAATTTTTGTATCTATAGATAGAGCACCCTTGGGTACCCAAAATGAATGACCATCTATTGTAGAAGAAATCTCTCCTTTACACAATGAATCATTTAAAGATTTGGTCTTTACAAAAGCACTATTGCACTCTATTATGCATGCATTCAGTTTGAATAGTGTGCCAATCTTAACACCCCTTGCAATCACCATACCACTTCTCACCAATTTCACACCTACATCATAAAAGACAACCTATACTCTTGATTCAATCAGCTTACTAATAGATAAAAATTTTCTTGTCAAACTAGAAATATGCAACACACCTTTCAAGACTTTTACTTTGCCATCAGGAAGTCTAATCTTAACATTTCCACGACCAACAATTTTTAATGAAGAGTCATCACCCAGATACACCTTACCTCCATAAAAATTTCATATTCAAAATACCAATTCCGGTTTGAGGTCATGTGAAACGATGCACCTGAGTCAATTATCCATGCACTTTCTTCTACACGAGTTGCCAAAGCTGCTATAAGGTCCTCACCATCCTCCTTTTCAGAATCTAAATTAGAGTCAAACTTGTTTTTCTTTTTCTTCTTCTCCTCCTTACATTCTTTTCGAACATAACCATGTTTTCCATGATTCCAATAGATTACTTTGGACTTGCCAGGAGACTTAGATCTCCCTCTGGACTTAGATCTTGATTTGTCTTGCTACTTCTCGTTCTTCTTGTATTTTTCTTTGCTATACTAGGTTGAGAATGGAATGAACTGGAAGGACTAGGTGACGGTGTATGAGTAGCCTTTTGGAATGTGATAGGAGGTTTAGATGTAGGTGGAGTAACATTAGGTGTGGAATAGATGTAGTTATATGGAACAATACTATAATGGCGAATAGGATTCCCAGTGGATAACTCAACACATGTGGTAGCATTATTACTCGACTGTGTAGTAGTGGTGAGAATAGTAGAAGAATAAGTATGAATAGGGAGTGTAGGTATGGGTTCCAACACTTGAGTCTCTATTTGATTAGAAGAAGTGACATTAGTGATGATTTCAGCAGAACTAGATGTGAATAGAATATTATTATGCACTATATGAGCAAGCCCACGCGAGACTTCCAATTGATCCTTCTTGACCTTCGAGAAAAAGTTTCGTAGACTCTCAATAACAGGGACGGACTCCTCATCTATGTGTTCTGAGCTTACAAGTTGTTAGAAATTAGCCAACTCTGTGTCTAATTTTTGAACTTAAGCTTCAGGAACATGAGTCAGAAGGTCATCAATGTTGATGAATTCATGGAAGTTTGATGCTTCAGGAAGATGCGAAGTAGGAATGCTAGGAAGAAGTGATGGAACTTCTTGTGTGATAAGCCTATGAATTTAGGGTTCCGATGTATTGGTATCATCATTATGCAAAGCATTAGAACCCATTATTTGATGACTTCTTTGCACAAGAACGTTACAATCGGGGCACTGAGTCACAAAGTTCATAAAGTGTCTATAAGCTTTAGTAACACACAAGATGCACCAATAGAAGAAATGAATGATGAAGCAAAAGAAAGATTTGAATTTTTGTTTAAGTGAAGCAATAATATACCCTTGATCAAATTCAATTCTACTCATATCCACTTAAATGTCAACAATGTTTTTGCTTAAATCAAACCCAAATTTCAAATGTTTTTTCCAAAATGCAACAATTCAAAATTGTTCCTATCTTTAATTTTCAATGCAAGATAATAATTGCAATGTTGTAGAACAATTCAAAATCAGATTTTGAATGCAAATGACAGCAACACAAAACTAAAACTAAACTATCAATCATAAACCCCTAGAATGCAACATTAACTAGGTTTCACAAAATGTAATTTTTTTGACAATTTCTAGCAATAAAAAGGATTCAAATGCACAATGCAACAATAAGAAATAATTAACTAATGTAATTCCAATCAGATCTTATGCAAAAATCAGAAAATTAAATTATGCTATGATGATCTATCCTTTTCAAATGCAAACAAAGTAATAACTATGTTTTTTTTCAAATCTAGGGTGAAGTATTTCTTTTCCAAATGTCCACATGCAAGAATGCAAGAATGTTTTAACTAGAAAAAATGACAAGGTACAATAAATGTAAATTCTCTAAACAAACTAATCAATGCAACAAGATCTAAAACAACTCACAAATCTACCAATCCTAGGCTCAAAACTAGCTAAATTTTCTATACAAGCAAGGTTTTTTCAAACCCTAGTTTTGAAACTATGCAAAATTTAACTGTGTGAATGCAAAACGATTAATGTACTCACTCCCAATTAGATCTATCATGGAAAAAACTCAGATTTGAAAGAAGAAGGATGCAAAAGTGCAAGAAATGATAGGTTCACCAAAATGTAATGTAGAAAAGTGTGATCTAGCCTAAGGAGTTAAACTACGTCAAAACCCTCTTCTACAAATATTAGGACACAAATTGAGCTTGGCTTCTACCAAAGAAGGAGATCCAAACTATAGGATTTTTGCCCTTTTGTTGTATATAGATGGATCAATCAAGTTCAACCAAGGTCATTTACAAGCAAGCTAAGACAAATGATCAAACCCTATAAGATGAAGATCAGACTATAATTAACTACTGAAAGTATATCTCAAGAAACAAAAAGTATAGTAGAGAGCAAAGAAGGATTTAGAAGCTAGATTTTATAGCGGAAATGCCAAGGACCAGGGCACTTGGGTGCCCTAGACCTTTTCTAGGGTTTAGAAGAATCTTGGATATTACCATACTTGTACCTTCCCGCTCTGCCTTCTTCCTAGAAATCAGCTCCAGAAACCTGTTTCTCCGACCTGCACATAAGGAAAGAGGAAAAGGTTGTGTTGTGTATAAGGGCTTGCCTCAGTCAAACCTCGTGTTGTTGTTCCCACCTTTGGACTATAATGATGATTAGATCCAAGAGTGTGTGCCCTAGGTGGGCAGAGTGCAAGGATGCTTAAACCCTATCTAATAACTCTAATGATAGATATATTGATGTTTTCATGATAGAACTTTATCAAAAATATTTTAGAGATGGATCAAATAATTATTTAGTTAAATTATGAGTATAGATTTTATTTTGAATCTCTCTTTTGAAGCAATGTTAGACTAGTTGATCTTAATAAAATTATTATGCTAATTATTATTGTAAGTTGGATTTATCTAATTGTTGGGAAAAGGATTTCAGTTATAACAATATCAAAGGGACATTAATGGTGAAGGAGAATTCAGGGAGATAAACAAACTATGATTTGCATTTTGATTAATTACTTCATTCAGGTATGCAAATACTTTATGTGCCTTGTTTACAATTATGTTTCTTTCACATTTGCATGCATTTGTGTAAGTATCATTATACATTTAATTTGAGTATATTTGTAATTCTATTATGCTGTAGAAATAATTTTATGTATAATTATCTGATGCAGAAACATCCATGTAAGGCCTAATCTTTACTAAGGATTTCTTATGCACATGATAGACTTGCTTTATGATATAAGTTATATTGTGATTATAATTTAGCATTAAGGTCTTGATATGGGTTGATTAATTAATTTAAATTAATTGTTTTCGTGTGTTGTAAGTAAGAGTTCTTTTTATCATTTTTTTTGTAAAATTGAGTCCATAGGTCAATCACCTATGGGTAGGGTAATTGTTTATTCATAAAAACTTGTGTTTTAGAATTGTTTTAACCCATTTTTAGTTCATAAGAAAATGGGTGACGAGATTAGAAGTTGAAGAGTCATCTCCTCTTGAAGAGTCTTCGAGCATCCAAGTCATGAAGAAAAGAAACGAAGGAAATCGCAAGAATCACATTTCTCCAAATTGGACACCACAAGCACGAAGAGGAATACCAAGAATCATTGGAGCCCAAAAGAGGAAGATGAAACTTGGCAATAGACATATTGTTGAGAAACAATGCCTCAAACTTACTGGTAAGAAGGCTACAGGTTTCGGCTTGTCAGGCTAAGAGAGATTTTTTGGTGCAACAAAGTAGCTAGTCTCCTCGATGTTTTGATGACCTTTATGGTTTGACATTAAGTACCTTGTTGGTCAGATAGTTATATGTCGATGGGACTTAGAGATGAGTCTCTTTGAAATCTCGTCAGGCATTTGGCTTAGTGTTTCATCGGAGTGACAGGTTGATATTGGAAGGACCTTGAATCCTATCCCTCCAATATTCTAATGGTATGTCAAAGCTCTTCATCAGTGGTACATTTCCATGTCGAAGAGAGGCGTTTGGAAGTCTCCTCGATAAGTCGATGATGTGTTGGTCTATGCTCCTCGCTAGCCCACTGGCCTTGTGGTGGGACCCGGTCTATACTGCACAGGAGAGCGGGGGATGGTGATAATTATCATCTCATTGGACGTGGCGGAAGGACAAAAAAGCCAATGTTGAGTAGGCAATGTATATCACAAATATTGGTTGAACGGTGTATGTTGTTGGTTGTATGACTTGGCATGTAATATCCTTGTTGAGGTGACTTTAAAAGTTCAGGGAGAGTTTGATATTGTCTCTTTGACGTTTAGGAAACTAAATTGAATGTCATTTGTAACTATTCAGTTTGTTGTGGAAGTTGAAACGTTGGCTTTCTGGTGACGCTTGAGATGTTTGTAATGATGAATGCCATAGTGCACTGAAAAAATAATTGAGTAGAGAGAGGTTGATCAGGAAAATGTTATGTTGTCCGGTTTTCTCCAGGTTGAACAAGATGTAAAGGCTTAGAGCCCGCATTGTATTGTAATTGTGTTCTTTGGTTGCTGAATTATACAATGGGTTTGAGCTTTTGGAGTGTGGGGTTTTTTGCCCGTAAGGATTTTCCCCACGTAAATTTGTCTTTCATGCTTTGTGATTCTACTTATTGATTTTTTTAGTAATTGTTGTTGAAACTAGTTTGTTTCTAAATTGCAACTATTTCCCTCTGAGGGCTAATGTGGGAAATGAACTATGTCTGATTCCGCTTTGTGGCATAGTTGTGCGTGTTTTTGAGGCAATCTAAAGAAATTTAAAACTATCGAAGATAGTACTTTTTTCAGGTGTTCGTTCTGAGATGAACTTACTTCCCTATAAATGGTATCAAAGCTAGTGTTTTTGGTTCTGGGTATTCCTTTTGTGCAGATTTCTCACCCTGGCAAGCTTGAGGAAATCTGAAGGAATTGGCTGAAGATTGATCCTCTGCGAAGTGTATGTTTTTTGTTGTTTTGCTTTCAGTTTCAGGAGACAGCATACAACCTGAAGGATGTTGAAGACGAAGAAATTGGAGTTGGTCATATTGAAATGATGTGACCTGAAGCTCACTTTTGAATCATACAGATGTGAAGTGGGTATGGATGTGCATGGGTGTTTTTTAAGACACAGTGGTTTTGCATGTTTTACACGGTCAAGATAAAACTTGTGGTTTTGTGTTCAGCTGCAGTGCTATTTTCTAGACTCTAGATTTTGGGGTGTTGCTAGATGAGATATTTGCAATTTTACATGCATGCTTTATGCATGGTGTGAGGAGGTAAGATGCTTTCTCTACATGGGAGTGTTGGTACGTGATCTGTCACTCAACATTTCTATGGTAATGATTGGTGAATTCCTAGACTATGATACTCAAAGTGGACATGATTGGCAAGTTAGATTTGAGTTTGATCTGGTGTTAGAGTCATGATGTCTACATAGTTATTCTCTTTGAAATCTCATAACTGCACTTTCCAGTGTGATAGTGAGTTTACATGGTAGATTGGTTGAATCTACGGGTTTCACAATATTTTGGATTATCTTTACCTACATGTTTGTTGTGGGACAACTTGGAAGTAGACTGTCTACATCCATGAGGTTTGATTCTGTGTTGATGTAGGCTTGTTAGCTGGCCTTGTATGTGGTCACTTGTACATTGGTGCAGTTTCTTTGAGATGAGAGGATGGATGATGTTGGGTACCTGGATAGTCGGTGATGAGGACCTATAGTATGTGTATCACGATGTCATGAAAAACTTGGATACACATCTTTGTGTAAGTTTTTGACAGTGATGGTATATTTTCTGCTTGGTTTGAAGATCTTGGTGTCACTTGGTATGATTGTCAGATGGACATGTTGATACGTGGACTTGGAGTATTTTCAGATTAGCAGATGATTTGGTCATGGTGCTTGGAGAGCTCGCTTTGTCATGCTTCAGTGGGAGATTTAGCATTGACTGTGAGTTTAGCACTTAGTGGTGAATGATCTTCCTTAATGTTGCAGATGTTACTAGGAGGGACTCTTAGATCCTGTTGTTGCAGAAAGGTTCTTTCGCATTTGCGTGGACACTATGTGAGGGTGTGTAACATCTTGGAGCCATGGAGGACTCTTGGAGTCTTTGGTTGAGGTGTTGATGATGCTCTGATAGGTGTTGGTTTAGACTATGTTGCTATTATGTCTTGATATACTCTTGATTCTAGATTAGAGTTTTGGCATGATATGTTTTACTTGAGACCATATTATGTTCACTTGGAGCATGGAATCTCCTAATGGGGATGATAAGATCTTGATACCATGATAAGTTCATGTTTCATATGATTGGATCTTTGACAATGGTTTGGAGGTTCTATGTGTTTTTGCTCCATTGGTCATATGCTCGAAAACTTCATGATAATGTAGTGATGCATTTGGAGTTTAAGCATGGGATGATTATTTTCTAGTTCTCATGAATACATGGAGAATGAGGTGAGGTTGTATTTATCTTAAGAAGAGAGAAGTGTTGTTGAGATGGTTACTCTTGATGAGATTTCAGCAGAAAGTCTGAGAAGCCTACACCTTGGTTGGAAGTGAGTTCAATAGAGACCTGTGAGGAGATTGCTCTTGGAGGAGTCATGATGGCTTGCATATCCTGGAGGAGCATTCTCATTCCCACTCTTGGTCTACTCGATAGTTTACTTGAGAGGTATTGCCCATTGTTTCTCTCAGGTGTTTTATAATTTCTTTCATAGACATGGATCTTGAACTGCTAATAGATGGTTCTGGAGGATTCATTGTGAGTCATAGATAGCATGGTTATCTCCTTGGGATTGCATTTTAATTTATGATGATTATAGGGGATGGTAGTGGGCTGATTTCTTGAGATGGAAAATGGATTAGTTTGACCTTATTTGGTTTGAGAGGCTTACATCCATGTTGGTTACATGATACATATGTTATGTTTGATCATTGGTAATTGGACGGTTGGGTGTTGTTATGGATTTTCTTTTAGGGATTGTAAAGGAGATCATACTTGACATAGTTGGCACTTAGAGGTGTATGTAGGAGGATTTTCTATAGGTATATGATGTGCAGAGTTTCTCTGTATGGTCTCGATTATCTCCTTGATGTTCGGTTTGACATTACATTAGTTTGAGGTTTTGATTGGAGCTATTGCGATCACTAGCTTGTGGTCATGTGTTTGCACTTTTGTTCTTGGGTGATGACATGGAGGTTTTGTTATCTCTTTCCTTTGTTGGGTGTGGAGAACTTGGGAGAGTTCTGGACTAGTGGTGAGAATTGTTCTTGTAGGTTATTTGTTTACAGGTTTTGCATATCTTTGTGGATGGTTCCTTGGTACTACATGATGATGTTTTACACCTTTTATATGATGCTATTGGTAGACTCATTATGCCTTTGATCTTTCAGATTTGGAATTACCCATGCATTGGGAGTTCCTAGATGTGTTTGGTCTTCTTTGACAAGTTTTGCACATGGAGTTTTTTATTGCAGTTTATGGGTGTATATGTTTATGGCATTAGTTTACTATGTTCTTTGATACCTTTGAAGTATTGATAGATTGGATGGATTAGCACTTGTTGTGTCTGTTATTTTTAGTCGCATGGTTTTTTATCAGTTGGATGGGAGCATTTAGGTGTCTAGTTGTTCTAATTGATGATTCTATCTTGTTTTCTAGAGGAAGACTTCATGGTTGTGTTCAGGTTGGAGGCTTTAAAGTTGAGGTTGTTGCTTCTGTAGAGCTTGTGAGCACAATGAAATGTAGGTAATATACTATAGCCTTTGCTATCAGTTGGATCTAGTGCTTGTGTTCTCTGGACTAGTGCATATTTGCCATGGCTTGTTCCTTTCATTGGAAGATGGCAAGAATTGTTGCCTGAGAATGGTGGACATCTTGGATGTTGTTGCGAGTGTCTTGGCTAGAGCATGAAAGTATTGTTCAAGTTTCTTATGATTGCATGAATGGCTATGATACAGTGACTTCGAGCATTGTTTGGGAGCCTGTAAGTTCTTTGTCAAGTGGGAGAATGTTGAGAAATAGTGCCTCAAACTTACTGGCAAGAAGGCTACAGGTTTCGACTTGTGGGGTTGACAGAGAATTTTTGGTGGGACAAAGTAGCTAGTCTCCTCAATGTTCCGATGACCTCCATAGTTTGGCATTAAGTACCTTATCAGGTAGACAGTTATATGTCAATGGTACTTAAAGACGAGTCTCTTCAAAATCCTATCAGGCATTTGGCTTAGTGTTTCATCGGAGTGACAGGTTGATATCGGAGGGACCTTGAATCATGTCCCTTTGACATCTCGATGGTTTGTCAAAGTTATTCATCGATGGAACGTTGCCATGTCGAAGAGATGCATTTGGAAGTCTACTCAATAAGCCGATGATGTGTTGGTCTATGCTCCTTGCTAGCCCACTGGCCTCGTGGTGGGACCCGATCTGTACTACGCAAGGGAGCGGGGGATGGTGATGATTATCATCTCATTGGACGTGGCGGAAGGACAGAAAAGCCAATGTTGAGTTGGCAAAGCATATCACAAATATTGGTTGAACAGTGTATGTTGTTGGCTATATGACTTGGCATGTAATATCCTTGTCGAGGTGACTTTAAAAGTTCGGGGAGAGTTTGATATTGTCTCTTCAACATTTAGGAAACTAAATTGAATGTCATTTGTAACTATTCGGTTCGTTGTGGAAGTTGAAACGTTGGCTTTTTGGTGACGCTTGAGATGTCTGTAATGTTGAATGCCATAGTGCACTAAAAAAATGATTGAGCAGAGAGAGGTTGTTCAGGAAAATGTCATGTTGTCTAGTTTTCTCTAGGTTGAACAAGATGTAAAGTCTTCATGTAAAGGCTTAGAGCCCACATTGTATTATAACTATGTTCTTTGATTGCTGAATAATACAATGGGTCTGAGCTTTTGGAGTGTGGGATTTTTTTCCCGTAAGGGTTTCGCCCACGTAAACCTTTGTGTTCTTGTTCTCTTCTTTGTCTTTCATGCTTTGTGATTTTGCTTATTGAATCTGTTTAATAATTGTTGTTGAAACTGGTTTGTTTCTAAATTCCAATTACTTCCCTCTGAAGGTTAATGTGGGAAATGTACTATGTTTGATTCCACTTTGTGGCATAGTTGTGTGTGTTTTTGAGGCAATCTAAAGAAATTTAAAACTATCAAAGACACTACTGTTCTCAAGTATTTGTTCTGAGATGAACTCATTTGCCTACACATATTATAATTAGATGGAAGTTTGGCTCCAAAGGGATGGGAAAAATAAGAGAAGAGCCCAAGTTTATTTTTTATTTTTGTAGGTCATCTAGATAATTCTTTCAGGGAAATACATCCATTTCGATGAGGCAAAGAAAGTGAACATCCGTGGTGACTTGCTAGGTAAAAAAAATTTGAATTTCATGAGGAGGGCAATAGAACCCTAGGTAGAAGAAAGGAAGCGCACAACTGAATAAGATGGAAGCTCTCACACTAAGGAATATTGTAATCTCTCTTCATGGGCATTTGGAGGTATTCTTTATCAATTAAATTCTTGAGTTATTTCCTTGAAAACTCACCATTATTTATGTAAAAGTTTTTCTGAAATTTTTGAAAAAAACTTGTTGTTGTCTTATGATATTTATCTTTACATAGGAAATATTTTATAAAAAGGTTTCTAGGTTTTGAGCATATTGTTTTCATCTTTCTGAAACATCTTACAGTTTTAAATTTGGTTAAGTATTGAGAAATTTATCATATTTTTACTACTATTGTAGCAGAAATTGAAAATCTAGGGTTTTGTTGGTAGTTTACTTTGTTGGAAATGAATTATCCTCATCACATAAGAGTGTTAGCTAAATTTACATATTTTCTTTCTTGGAATGGGTATGATTAAATAATCCTTCATATATTTAGTTGCATTCTAAAATTAGATTGAATCGAGAATATGCATGTAGTGCAAGAAGGTCAAATTAAAACCCTTATGTTGATTAGTTTATAAGAATAATTCTTAGATCATATTGTATAGTTATTTAAATGGCAAAATAGAAACAAAATAGTATATCCTTGATCTTTTAGTGTTTTTATAGTTCATTATAAATATAGGGAATACTTTTGAGAAATCAAATCATTCTCTATTCATGATAAATGGTCAAGCTTGGCTTCTTTTATAAGCATGAAGGTAGTTAAATGGATTCTAAGAATAAGAGTTGGTAGAGTTATGATATTGTGTGTGTGTATATATACAATGTGTACATATTATACATACATAAGGGTATGCTTCATCAATGTATTCATACTATAAATATATTAAATATGTAATCATATTATAAATATTTTCATTATATTATTTAAGTGGATCAAAACCACAATCTTAAATGTTTAACTGTTGTAGTATACATTTATGTTATTTCAATCAGCTTTAGAGAGTTTATATTGATGAATGATAGAGATAACTATTGTGTTAGGAACTACTTCACATTCCTAAATAAATAATCTCTGTTTATGGGTTAAATCTGGATTTAAGGAAAAGCGATGATTGTAGTAAACACTACCCTCATCTTATATAGGTTTTCTAAAAAAAAATTGGGTTTTATTCCCCTTACTCTTACCTTTCCAAAACATCTTTAATTTTAGAATTTCATTGAGAAACAAGAAAGTTATAGCAGATTTACTACTGGGTGGTTTTTCATGTCAAGACCATTTTTATTCAATTATTTCATTTTATTCTTATTCTTAAATTTATTTCAATTCATTAAATTAGGTTTGAGATTAGATATGAGACTAATTTAATTTATATAAATACATTTTCCTTTTTAATACATTATTTATATTATGTTTACTATTGTTGTGTGCTTGTATTGGTAACAATGGTAAGAGGTAATAAAAGCTTACCTATTCTAAGTTCTGCAACTTTTCCCGCTCCCTGCTTTGATTTTAATTTTAAATTTTGATGGCTGCTAGGGATCCAGGTGATCCCCCGGACCCTCTGATTCAGGGTTGCCTAGGGATTGTTTTGGAGATTGAGAATGTTTTTGGTGTTCTAGATAGTTGCATGAACCATTGGGGTCACGTGCTTGGTGACAAGGACTGTGAGTCCTCTGCTCGCGCATTGCAAAAGAAGAAGTTGGGGCCCAAGACCTAGAAAATGTCCTTTTAAGGGAGGAGTCAGAGGGAACTCATGCTACACCAACATTTCAAGATTTGGTTGATGGGTCGGCGATTGTGCTCCCGGACATCACGATGGATAGAGTGGTCTCCTCTTTGGAGAATGCTCTAGTAGGAAAGTTTTTTTTCCTGCAGACCCAACACTGATGTGGTCAGGAAATGGGTGACTACCAAATGGAGAGTTAAGGGAAGTGTTACTATGAATTCTATGGCTTGAGGGACGTTTCTCTTCAAATTCACAGCTAGAGAATATCTTGTTTCTATTCTAGCGGGGGGGGCCTGGATGTATGGGAAACATAGTTTATCCCTATGTAAATGGAAACCAAGATTTGATAGTGCTGCAGACCTCAACGAAATGATGTCAGTTTGGATTAGACTTCTAAGTCTTCTGCTGGAGTATTGGGACAAAGAGATTTTTATGTGGATAGCCAATTCATTTGGTCACTTCATAGCTCTTGACAACACCACCAGGAACAAATCAAGGTTAGTCTTTGCTAGATTTTGTGTTAGCATTGATATTAACAAGGTCCTACCTAACAATATTACTCTAGAATCTAAATTTGGCCAGTGGGTTCAACCTATAATCTATGAAAATTCTACAACCTTTTGCCAAATTTGTAATAAGAAGGGTCATTTAGCATCCTAATGTAGGGCTAGAAAACCTACCCCAGCTCTGGAAGTCCAGACTACTGAGAATGAGGAAGACTACCCTTTTAGGGAGGACCTGCTAAAAATTATTGACTCTCCAAAAAAGGATAACATTGTCAAGGATAACGCAGATAATCTCCCATAGGAAGCCTCGAAGGCCCATGATCACACCATATTGGGGGGTCAGTGTCTTCTCCCACACTATGCGGGGAGGATTATATCGCTTTGTTGTCCACCAAACTAGAAGATGGGGAGATTCATCAAGGGGAAGTTCCTAAAAAGGAAGTCTTAGTGGAGAAGGTAGTTCCTTCTAGGTTGAATAGCCCTTTAATAGGTACGGGGGTAATCTTGATGGCTGTGACGCTAGCCTGGGGGAATCCTCCCCCAGTAACAAAACTTTGGCCCTTACTCCTGGGGCTAGTTCCAGTATCACTGACTCGGAGGGTTGGACTACTACTAGAAGGAAAGGCATAGGACCGGGGAAGAAGATTCTAGACGTGGGAGCAGATACTAAGCAGGGAATACCGTCTCAAAGAGATACTAGATAGAAGGTGTTGTAATGGGCAGGTAGAAGACCTTAGAGATTGGCTCCAAGAAGGCCCAAATCAAATGAAAAGTCTATCATGGAATAAATGGGGGTTTAATAACCCCCACAAATAGTTCTTAGTTAAGAACTATATCTTTGATAATAAAATTGACATTTTGATGCTTCAAGAAGTTACGATAAAAAGTGAAGGTTTTCAAGTTGTTGCAAGGAATTATGGCCTAATGCGGAGAACCTGAGTTGTGATGCCTATGGTGCCTCTGGGGGAATTGTCTCTATGTGGAACAACAAGATTGTCAAAGGAAGGATTATTGAGAAAAATAAAAACTTTCTGGTGGTTAGAATGGAGTCTAACAGCAATTCTTAGAACCTGATTAATATATATGCTCCTAATCAGAGGGGCCCAAGAAGGGAGTTGTGGGACCTTCTCTCCTCTGTGATTTCTAGTGACCCCAGTAGCTATTGGATGTTAGTTGGAGATTTTAACACTCCACTCTTCCCCTCAGAGAAGAGTGGAGGGACCATGGATTACACTGACAGCAAGTTGGACCTAAATGATTTTTTAAATAATGGACTTATGGATCTTGGTATTCAAGGAAATAGGTTTACTTGGTCTAATCAGAGAAAGGGGAGGAATTTGATTCAAGTCAAGTTAGATAGAGTTTTGGTCTCTCCCAACTGGAAGTTCTTAAGCACCCATGCTCTAGAAGCTTTGCCTCGAACTACTTCGGATCATAATCCCCTGCTTCTCTCTTGGAGGGATGTGAATGGTAAAGGCCCTTACCCTTTTAGGTTTGAGATTATATGGACTAAACACCCAAAATTTAAGGATAAATTAGCAAGTTGGTGGAAGGAAGAAGTCCAAGGAACGCCTATGTTCAAACTAGTGCAGAAGCTGTTGATGGTTAAGAAAAAGGTAAAAGGATGGAATAGGTTCAACTTTGGAAACATATTTGATGAAAAAAGAAGAATTAATACTAAATTGGGGGAGTTACAAAAAAGGATGAAGGAAGGGGATACTTCAGAGGAAACTGCTAAAGAAGAAGAGGGTTTGAGAAAGGAACGGAAAGAGTTGTTGAAAGAGGAGATTTCTTGGAAACAGAAGTCAAGAGTGCAATGGCTAAAGGAGGGGGATAGGAACACCTCTTTTTTCCATCAATCCACTATGAAGCACAGGAAAAGAAATAGTCTAACTAAATTGATGGAAGACAGAGGTATTATGGTTGATTTGGACACTAAGATTGGGCAAGTGGTTGCTTCCTACTTTCAGAACTTTCTAGATGCTCAAGACAGTTGCATTAACTAGGATCTCATTGATATCGTCCCTACTATTCTGAATGAAGAAGATAATGCACAGCTTGGCAGATTAATTACTGAGGAGGAGGTCCGTGTCAGTCTTTTCTCCATGGGTGCCTTTAAAGCCCCTGGGCCTGATGGTTTCCCCCCTACTTTCTTCTAGGAATTTTGTGACATTGTGGGAAAATATGTGATAGAGGTTGCTAGGGACTTCTTTAGGATGGGTAAGCTATTGAAGCAGTTAAATCATACCTTCATTACTATTATTCCAAAAAAACAAGATCCAGTGTGTATGGGGGATTTTCGACCCATAAGCCTTTGTAATACTGCTTACAAGATCTTCTCCAAAATCTTAGTGTTCAGATTGCAACCTATATTGGATAATCTCATTAGCAGCTGCCAAAAAGGATTTGTGTTGGGCAGACAGATTACGGACGCGGCCATTACAACTCATGAAATTATCCACTCCATGGAGAGAAGCAAAATCCTGAGAATGGCTTTTAAACTTGACATCTCAAAAGCCTATGACAGAGTTAATTGGGAGTTCCTTTTCACTGTCTTGAGGAAGTTGGGCTTCCAAGGCAAATTCCTATAACTTATCAAGATTTGTGTCACTTCAGTCAAATTCTTTGTTTTGGTGAATGGAGTACCTAGGGGTTTCTTCAATGTTGGTAGGGGGATTAGGCAAGGGACCCCTTGTCCCCCTACCTTTTATCTTATTGGTTGAATCCCTTAGAAGATGGTTCCTCTCTATGTTAAACTCCAAAGAGATTAAAGGTGTTAAACCAGCTTCAACAATAGCTCCACCAGTTATTCAGCAATTTGTGGATGAAACCATCTTGTTTGGGTCAGCTTCGGTGATTGAGGCTATAAAGTGGAAAAAAGTTCTACAAGAGTATGCTACCTCAGCTGGCCAATGCATCAACTATGACAAAAGCCAAGTGTACTTCTTTAACACCATGTTTGTGCTGCAATAGAAGATTAGGGGGATTTTGGGTTGTTCTGTGGGTGTGCTACCTGGTATATATCTTGGGCTTCCCTTCTCGGTGAGAGATGCTCCCCCTGAGTATTGGAATTCCATTCTGGAAAGGACGTAGAGGAAGTTGGTAGGGTGGAAAGGAAAACTTCTGAGCCAAGGGGGTAAGTTCCAATTACCTAAGGCCTCTCTTCAAGGGATTAATGTTTACTTTTTGTCTCTTTTTAAAATTCCTAAGTATTTAGCTGAGAGATTGGAGAAAATTCGAAGGAATTTTTTATGGACTGGTGTGGAAAGTAAAAAGAGGTTGGCTCTTGTGGGATGGGATAAAGTGTGCAGATTGAAGATGTAGGGAGGCTTAGGGTTAAGGAAGTTGAACCTGCTTAATAAAGCCCTTATAACCAAGGGTGGTTGGAACCTTTTAGCTGGGGGTAAAGACTGGGGTAGCGTCATGAGAGCCAAATACTTTGAGAACTTAGCTCTTGAGGACATTTTACTCTCATCTAACTTTCCCAAAGGCTCTGTTATCTGGAATAACATTCTAAAATGTAGAACTGTTCTTCTGAAGGGTGTTAAGTGGAAACTGGGGATGGTGAAACTATAAGGTTTTGGGAAGACAATTGGGTCAATGGAGGGCCTTTAAAGAAGCTTCAAAATATTCAAGGGTTGATGAACTTAGCTGGTCACCACTTTGGTTGGCTGGTCCGAGACTATTTTCTTCCTTGCAAAAGGGGATGGAAACAATTGTCAGAGTGCTACCAAAGACAGGGTCATCTTGTTGAGATAGTCAATGAGACCCAACTTTCCCTAAAAGGATGCAGAGTTCCTCTTTTCCCACAAAAAGATAGACTTCTATGGACCAAAGAGAAGTTTGGGTGTTCTATTAAATTGGCCTATAATCTATTCTTACCACAAAATGGACATAACTTATGGAGGATTATCTGGAATCATAATCTTATACCAAAGATTAACCACTTCTGGTGGTTGGCGGTGCAGAACAAAATACTAACTATAGATAACCTCTGGATCAGAGGGTTCCAGATCCCCAACAGATGTGTTCTTTGTATGAAATAAGAGGAGATTGTCTCTCATATCCTTTTACATTTTGGCTTCTCTTAGGAGGTATGGTGCTTTGCCTTGAGTATTCTGGGTGTTGGAATGGAAGTCTAGAGGACTACATTAGGTCCCGGTTCCCTCCTTTCTCCAATCCTGTTTGTAGGTAAATTCGGGCCCAGCCCCCCCATTCTATCTTGGTGTCTTTGGAAAGAAAGGAACAATAGACTCTTTTGAGAGAAATTCAGAGAGCCCAAGGAAGTGTTCGACTCAGCTGTCAACTGCTGCAAGACAGCATCATCAATAGTTCCCTAAAAGCAACGGAAACTCCCCCAAATGTGTTGGGAACAAATATCATTAACCAGTGGACTATCCCAATAAGTATTTGCAGAGTGGATGATAGTAAGAAAAGAACTAGGGCTAGCACTAATTGGTCCCCACCCCCAACTGGTTGGTCTAAGCTTAACTTCGATGGTGCTACTAAAGGTAACCCTATTTTGGCAAGTGGAGGGGGAATTATAAGATCAGAAAAGGGTGCTCTCATGGCTACTTTTGTTGGGAGCCTTGGTGAAAACACCAATAATGTTGCAGAGGCCACGGCTCTCCTTTGGGGCCTCAATTGCCTTGGCTTTAGGTATTAAACATATTATAGTAGAAGGTGATTCCATGGTTATCATCGAAGCTATTAAAGGAAATGTTAAAGTTGGTTGGTAGATGGAGGATATTGTTGAGGAAATAAAAGGCCTTCTCTTAAACTTCAAAGGAAAGGAAGTGAGACATATATATAGAGAGAGAAATAGAACTATTGATCTTATGGCAAACCTTGGGATTAATCTTAATCCCCTAAGATGCTAGAGAAACATAAACAATCTTCCCCTGAATGTTAATGATAGCATTTAGTTTGAGGTGCACCACTAACTCATAATGACTATTATCATAATTTGTTTTGCATGGTGTGGTGTCTTTTCATGCTTCTCTCACTTCGAGGGAAGACATGGCATTGATGATGTCTTTGGGAACCACACTCATCCCTCCATGATGATGTGGACTATAGAGATTTATGCGGACCTTGAATAACTCAGCAATAAACATGTTTGGCAGCATGATACATTTAAAAGGTCTTTTCAGTCACCTCTTGAAGAGCTGGCTATGGGATGCTCGCATGAGCCGATCCTTGAAGGCAATAATGATCTAAGCGCACTCGGGATTTGGAAGTACATGCTTGGAAACTTGAGTAGGGAAATGGGATTAAATTTTTTTATTTCAATTTCTAGATTGTTCGCTCATCACTTCTTTATTCTCTGGAACTGCCTTCCCAGTGTTGTGCATTGTGTGTTTAGGAAAATGGGTGGTGAGAAAGTTAGAACGGAACCACTAAATTGTGGTGAATACAAACAAGATTTACAGGTCTGGAGCATAGCTTATGAGGGAGGAGTGACCCCTTTTCCTGAAAGCCTAAATGGCTATGATGAGCTCTTATCGACCCAATTTGCTAACTCTTGGGATGGGAATAGAAAGGTGAAACTGGGTGGAGTTCAGTTTATGGTTTATGAGGACTCCATAGCCAATGTTATGGGCCTACCTTGTTCAAGGAATAGGCTCAAAAAGTAGACGCGGGTCTAAGATAATGATGGCTTGAAATTGTTCTACAGGAAAGGGGAGAAGCAAATTAGACTCCAAGGTGGATTCGAATGAGAAAGCTTGATTAGTCCTTGGAATCGGGTATATTTCTTAATTATGAACTATTTTACCCTGGAAGGGAGATACAGAGTTTTTTATTGTTACCACTTTGCTTTTCTTAACCACTTTCATCACAAAATCTTGGTCAACTTTCCCTCTTTTCTGCTCTCTAGCCTTAAGGCTTCTGTGCTCCAACCCAAAAAGGCTCGCGAGGGTAATCCCGAGTTGGTTGCCTTGCCCCTGCACTAGGGGCTCATTTTTCATTTGTATCATTACCACCAGGCTCTATGTCCTACTAAACCCCATGTAGTCCAGCTCATGGATGACAGCTCCAATGAAGACTCTGAGGATAAGATCCCCCTTAGTGTTAGACTTGGAAATCCCTCTAAACTGAAAACCCCAGTGCCTTCTGAGCCTAATTCTCTTTCTAACCCTCCTATGAGTGGTCCTTCAGTCCCTTATTCTAGCCCTCCTATATCTAAGCCCACTTCCATTTTGAAGACTCAATCTAGTAGCCATACTCCGAAGGTCCCTGTTCATGTTAAGCTGGATGGTTCTCATGGTCAGTCATGTGAGGAAGCAGCTGAGGGTCTCTGTAATTGTTGGGAATTAAGGTTTCTCAACCTTGGTAATTCCCTGCATTTATTTTGATTGTATTTATTTATTAATTGCCTATGTTGTAAATTAATTGTAAATTCCATATTGTCATATTGTGGGATGTGGCACGGTGATGTGTCATTCTACATGGAAGTTGACAACTTGTATTTTTGTCCTAACATGAGGAGATAGGCATCCCACTTTGTGGTAGGAGTATTTTACCATGTGTCGGCATCTTGAATGTTGTGTAAGGGAATATTGACCGAAACGGTTATGACGGATTCCTATGACAGATTTTATGACATGTAAGAGTCTAAAATAGAAGCTTGTAAGACAAGTGTAGACATGTGTCATGGAGCATCTTTGAAAAACGAATATTTGGGTGCCCCAAGGTGGACTATAACATGTTGTAAGAGAATATGGTATTTATAGCCTGTGTATGATAGATTCTCTTACAGTTGTAAGTTGTAACTGCTATGACAGATTCTATGACGGTCGTAAGAGTTGTAAGAGCATCTGTCATAGCCCATTTTAGAAATAGGCGACCTCTTTAGAATGGGAATTGTGGACAAGTGTCAGGAACATTCTACAATGTTGACCAAGTGTCCTTAGGCATGCATTTCGGGCAATGAGGCCAAGTTGGACATCCATTCCAAGATAGAGGCAATTTTGCCTTCTATATTCTATATAAACAGGTGCTTGGAGGAGGAGATGTATTACAGGTTTGTCTTCAGATACAAGTATCAAAGACTCCTGAGAGCTTGCATTGCAATTGTGTTGTAAGCATTCTTTGTTTTGATAATACATTGTGCAGGTTTTGGAGTGTGGGGTTTTTCACTCGATAAGGGTTTTCAACACGTATATCTTGTGTCTCACTTCTTCTATCTCACCTTCTCTATTATGTATTTGCTGCAATATCTCATGTTAATGGTTTAATGTTGCTATAATAGTTAGGCTAAATTTGAATTTGCACTCTCCTCCCCTCATTAGATTAGTGTAGGAAGCAATTTCTGCACACCTAGCTTCCTTTCAGTTGGTATTAGAGTCTGGCCAGTTTTAGTCTTAACTATTGGGTAGGGGTTTTTAGAGCTAATCTTAGGTTGAGTGGGAGTCTTGTGTAGAGTATTCTATATCTTATTGCACCAAGGAGATGGCAACCACATCTAGAAGGTTAGAGGTTGAGAAATTCAATGGCACTAATTTCAAGTTGTGGAAATTGAAGATGGAGGACCTACATGTTGATCGTGACCTATGGGAAATGGTATCCGATGTGAAACCTACAGTAATGTCACAAGCTGATTAGGACCTCAAAGATTGGAAGGCTAACGGTCTCATAAGACTATGTTTAGCTCACTTTGTCCTTTTGAATGTCCATGAGGAGAAGAGCATGAAAGATCTTTGGAAGAAGTTGGGTGATGTTTATCAAGCCAAGTCCTTGGTAAACAAACATTTTTTGAAAAAGAAGTTGTTTGCTCTGAAGATGGAAGAAGAAGGATCTGTTGTAGATCACATGAATGCTTTCAACATGATCATTGTGCAATTGACATTTGTGGGTGTGAAAATGGAGGAGGAGGATAGATGCATGACCCTACTTTGTTCTTTGCCAGATTCGTGGGATCATCTTGTAATGGCTATCAGAAGCACCACTACCACCTTCAAGATGGAAGATGTGGTATCTTCGTTGTTATCTGAAGAGATGTATAGAAAGTCTTCTGAGGCAGCCAAATAGGCTCTTGTGGTTTGTGGAAGACCTAAAGAGAAAGGGGACAAGAAGGACAAGAAAGGTGAAAAGGGTCCAAATCCCTTGGGAGATCCAAATCTCTTAGAAAGTCCAAGGCTCTTTGTTGGAACTGTGCTAAAACCAGGCATTTTTGAAAGGAATGCAAAGAGGAGAAGAAAAAGAAGAACAAAGCTCCTAATTCAGATTCTGACAAGTCACAAGATGATGTTGATGCCTTCATCACAGCCCTGGCCACCCATGCATCTGATGATGTGTTGTTGATTGATTCTGGTGCATCATTCCACATGACCTCGCATCGAGACTGGTTTATCAAATATGAAGAGTTTGAAGGTGGAAGGGTGTACCTTGGTGACAACTCTCATCTAAAGATTGTTGGTTGTGGAGAAGTCTCAATCCGATTCCCTGATGGATGAGTGAAGGGGATCATTGGAGTTATGCACATTCCAGGCCTTGCACAGAACCTGCTTTCTGTAAGTATGTTGAATAATGTAGGTGTGCAGGTTGTCCTTTCGAAGGATTGATGCAATATGACAAGAGGATCTGTGGTGCTTGCGAAGGGTACTCAGAGGGGTACTCTATTTTAGCTAGAGGCATGCACTTCATAGTGCAATAGTTCTTCTGATTCAAGGAAATGAGCTGATGTCACTTCATCCCCACCATTTGAACATGTAGTGAAGAAATCTGTTGTAACCGGTACCAATGGTTGTGCACATGCTTTGGAAGCTAAGCTTCCTGTTGAAAAGACTATGTTATGGCACTTGAGATATGGCCACATCGGTGAGAAGGATCTGCGTACCCTGAAAACTAAAAACCTCATTAAGGGGTTGAATGATTGTAATCTCGAGTTTGACTTTTGCAAACATTGCATTTATTGAAAGTAAAACCCTCTTCAATTTTACTCTAGTTCTCACAAGTCTTCTGGTGTATTGGATCTTATTCATTCTGATGTGTTTGGTCCTATTAATGTTCCTTCGATTTCAAAATCTATATATTTTGTATCTTTCATAGATGATTATAGTAGAAAGACATGGGTTTGTTTTATAAGAAGAAAGACTGAAATCTTTAGTCGGTTTAAAGAGTTTAAAGCCTTTGCTGAAAATTAGACTTGTAAAAAGATTAAGTGTTTGAGAACTGACAACGGTGGTGACTTTTGTTCAGCAAAGTTTGATAAGTTCTGCAAAGAGCAAGGGATTGAAAGGAATAAGACAACTCCATATACCCTATAGCAAAATGGAGTTGCAAAGAGGATGAACAGGACACTGATGGAGAAGGCTAGGAGTATGCTTAGTGGAGCTGGCCTAGGACAAAAGTTTTGGGCTGAAGTGGTTGCCACTGCTTGCTATCAGGTAAACATATCTCCTACATCAGCTCTTGTTGGCAAAACACCTATGAAGGTGTGGTCTGGTAAGAAGCCTTCAGTAAGGCATCTTCATGTTTTTGGTTGTGAGGCATATGCACATGTGCCTAGGGAGAAATGATCTAAGTTGGAGAACAAGGCTGTTAAATGTATTTTCATTGGCTATGGTGTTGGTGTGAAAGGATAGAAGCTTTGGGATCCCGTGACTGAGAAAGTATTGTATAGCAGAAGTGTTATCTTCAAAGAGCTAACACCCTCTTCCATTGTTCTATAGCCAGAACATTTAGAAAAGAAATAAGATGCGGTTCAGTTTCCTTCTACCCCTGAGAAGACTGAACAGACAGACCCTATGAGGCCTGATGATGAGGAGAGCTCTAGCAACTCTGAAAGTGAAGAAGAAGCAAAACCTCAACCTCAGCCATTGAGGAGGTCTAGACGAACAAGAAAGTAACCTGATAGGTTTGGTTATTCATTACTTGATTATAGTTGTGCTTTTGCTTTACTTTCTAACACTAATGAGCCTAGAAATGTGAAAGAGGTTATGGGCATGAAAGATGCAGGTTCCTAGAAGGAGGCCATGGAGGATGAGATGGCTTCTTTGGAAAAGAAGAAAACATGGGACTTGGCGCCTTTACCTGATGGACGGAAACCCGTTGGTTGCAAATGGGTGTTCAAGAAGAAATTCAGTATAGATGGCAGTGTTGAAAAGTACAAGGCTAGATTGGTTGCAAAGGGGTACTCACAAGTGGAGGGAATTGATTATGGTGAAATTTTCTCTCCTATTGCAAAGCTGACATCCATTAGATTTATGTTATCTCTTGCAACTGCTTATGATTTAGAGATAGAACAGATGGATATGAAGACAACTTTCCTTCATGGTGATTTGGAGGAAGAAATCTACATGTCATAGCCAGAGCATTACATAGAGAAAGGTAAATAAAATTTGGTTTGCAAGCTTAAGAAGTCTTTGTATGGTTTGAAGCAGTCTCCTAGGATGTGGTACTTGAAGTTTGATGCCTTTGTGTTGTCAATTGGTTATCTAAAATTATAAGTTTGATGGTGATCGTATTTTCATTGTTGCATTATATGTTGATGATATGTCGCTCATTGGGAGGGGTAAGAATATGATTTCTGATTTTAAGTCTCAGTTGGCAGCACAGTTTGAAATGAAAGATTTAGGGGCAACCAGGTACATTCTTGGAATGGAAATCAGAAGAGACAAAACTAACATAAAACTTGGGTTAAGCCAAAGTAAGTATGTGAAGACCATGTTGGACAGGTTTAGCATGGTCGATTATAGACCAGTGAGTGTTCCTGTTTCATTGGGGACAAAGTTGTCTGTTAATGATAGTCCAAAATCTCCTAGTGAGCTGGAGGACATGAGTAGAGTACCTTATGCTAGTGTTGTTGGCAGTTTGATGTATGCTATGGTCTGCATAAGACCAGACATTGCCCAAGCAGTGGGAGTCCTTAGTTGGTTTATGGCTAATCCTGGATGGGTACATTAGCATGCAGTTAAGTGAGTGTTCAGATATTTGAGGGGTACTTCTGAGTATTCCATTTGCTATCATGGCAGTGCTACATGACCTCCACACTTAGTTTGTATTCATGGATTTGTGGATTCTTATTAGGCAGGTGACATTGACAGCAGGAGATCCACCAGTGCATAGGTGTTCACAATGTTTGGCGATGCAATTAGTTGGATGAGTAAGCGACATCCTGCAGTTGCTTTAACCACTACAAAAGCTAAGTATATGGCTGCAACTCATGCTTGTAAGGAAGCCATTTGGCTTAAGAGATTGTGTTCAGATATTGGTGTTGATGCAGGTCAAATTACGATTAGTTGTGATAGTCATATTGATATTTGCCTTACAAAGAATCCAACTTTCCATGCCAGAACAAAGCATATTGATATTCAATTTCACTTCGTGTGAGACATGGTAGAGGATGGGAAGGTAAATTTGGAGAAGGTAGATACTTTGAAGAATGTTGTAGATGCATTGACGAAGCCAGTGGGCATAGAGAAGTTTAGATGGTGTTCAGATTCTATGGGCCTCTCAGCCTATAGCAGTTAAATCCTATTATTCTATTGGCTCTTACGAGGTGTTCGACAAGTGGGAGAATGTTGGGAATTAAGGTGTCTCAACCTTAGTAATTAGTTGAATTTATTTTGATTGTATTTATTTATTAATTGCCTATGTTGTAAATTAATTGTAAATTTCATATTGTCATATTGTGGGATGTGGCACGGTGATGTGTCATCTTACATGGAAGTTGACAACTTGTAATTTTGTCCTCACATGAGGAGATAGGTGTCCCACTTTGTGGTAGGAGTATTTTGCCATGTGTCGGCATCTTGGATGTTGTGTAAGGGAATATTGACCGAAACAGTTACGACAGATTCTATGACATGTAAGAGTCAGAAATAGAAGCTTGTAAGATAGGTGTAGACATGTGTCATGGAGCATCTTTGAAAAAGGCATATTTGGGTGCCCCAAGGTGGACTATGACATGTTGTAAGAGAATATGCTATTTATCGCCTATGTATTACAGATTCTCTTATAGCTGTAAGTTGTAACTGCTATGACAGATTCTATGACGGTCGTAAGAGTTGTAAGATCATCTGTCATAGCCCATTTTGGAAATAGGTGACCTCTTTGGAATGGGAGATGTTGACAAGTATCAGGTACATTCTACAATGTTGATCAAGTGTCCTTAGGCACGGGTTTTGGGCCACAAGGCCAAGTTGGACGCCCATTCCAAGATAGCGGCAATTTTGCTTTATATATTCTATATAAACAGGTGCTTGGAGTACAAGATGTATTATAGGTTTGACAGGTATTGTTATGCTGTCAGTTTGTCTCCAGATACGAGTGTCGAAGACTCCTAAGAGCTTGCATTGCAAGTGTGTTGTAAACATTCTTTATTTTGATAATACATTGTGTAGGTTTTGGAGTGTGGGGTTTTTCACCCGATAAGGGTTTTCCCCACGTATATCTTGTGTCTATCTTCTTCTGTTTCACCTTCTCTGTTATGTGTTTGCTATAATATCTCATGTTAGTGATTTAATGTTGTTGTAATAGTTAGGATAAATTTGAATTTACACTCGCCTCCCCTCATTAGATTAGTGTAGGAAGAGATTTCTGCACACCTAGCTTCCTTTCAGTTGGTATCAGAGCCTGGCCAGTTTTGGTCTTAGCTGTTGGCTAGGGTTTTTTTGAGCTAATCTTAGGTTGAGTGGGAGTCTTGTGCAGAGTATTCTGTATCTTATTGCACTAAGGAGATGGAAACTGTTGGTTTTTCTTCTGAATCAGCATCAGGGATTGCCAGTTCTAATGCACAAGCAAATTCAGCCAACTAATACAGGAGGTTGCGTGAGCTGCCTCCCCTTCACTTCTGGTTCTGTTGCACCAAGGGGGGTATCCCTATAACTCAAGATGTAACCTTGACTAGCTCAATGATAGAAAGATCCAACTTGACAACAACAGGCAGAATACTCTCATGTATGGACCAAGATCTGCATGACAGATCACAAGGTTGGCAACATTCTTGGACATATGTGTCTAGTTGGGTGTGAGAGTATGCAGGGGTCCTAATCCTACTCCTACAGCTAACAGATGGAGGTGATGAAATGGGTGGACATAATGTCCTGGATGCAAGACAAGGGGTTTTGGCTCATAACTACTGACCCAGGAGTAGACTGGTGCCTATCTATTTGGCAAGGAGTCAACTAGACGTATACAACAGATGGTTTGCAACTTTCACTCAAGTTTCAAGGGGTTGGATTGATGCTTGCCTTACAAACATCACCCAAGAATGAGTATCTAACTACCTCTACTTACAGATATCCCAGCTGACATGCAACCTTCCCCATGCTCAACCTAAAACAGTTTAATCCACTCCTTGAATGGAAGTTACAGATCAAGCATGCAGTATAGATATCTATACCCTAGAATCTATGAAACCCTTAGCAACCAGATTCAAAAGAAGGAGAATAACATGCAGCAAATGGAGACAAGTAGATAGACACATGCAATAAGCATTTTTCATATAACATTAACACTGAAACTAAAAATATGTGCAAAATACACTCATGCTGTAACACATAAACTCCAAAATGGGATAAAACAGCCAAGATCATGCCCTGCTCTTCATTATTTACACAAAAATGCCCCAGGCCTTCAACAACCTTCAAATGAGCAACACAGCCCTACTTATACAGCAAGGAGGTGCTCAGCCTTCATTACAATGGCGCCTCAAAATATCTGCCAGATACCACGCGTCATGAGAAATTGGCGCTCAAATATTCAATGCAACAGGTGGAGAAGGGGACAGGAAGAGATCTCGAGCCTTGCACCGCCGCCTAGGGATTCACATCTTCAATCGGGTGGTTTGACCATTCACACCATCGCCCATACCTCTGCAACAACCGCCATTAATGGCGCACCAACTCGCAGCCTTGGGAAAAACAACATACTGTGCATCGCTGACCTTTCCCACCAAAATACCTCATCTTGATATTTCAAATCATGTAGGATCAAATTATCCCACATTACACCCCGCGGCAACCTTCTTAACACTTTATATACTAGGCCGTGAGCATATATGATGTCGGTGATTTTGCTCCCGACGGCACCTAGTATAAGCCTTCATCATCATCATCCTCTAGCATGATATCCGGATACTCAATATCACCCTGATGTCAGCACCATCATCTACATGATAACCTTACCTTCATGTGAAACATCAACCTGATATTCACCCTCATCGGCACAACCTGATGCATCGGAGGAAGATCCTCCTGCTTAACTGATACCAAATGTCTGGTTGATGAACATCCTGATGATGTCACCATCATATCCTGTAGATGTCATCAGTATATCTGCCTATCGCGCACATCCTCATATCCGGATGACCTCATCATCATATTCGCAACATCGGGGGATCTCCATAAAATGACTAATGTTAAAATATGACCCCCCGGACCTTGATGACGTCACCATCACCAGATATTCGAAATATCACCCTCATGCACAAAAATCATGTTGCACTGTAGCTCTACTATAAGATCGGGGTGATATATGAATATGATGGATATTTGAAATGATCACCCCCCACTAGACAATGCATGAAGCCGACAGGCGGATATCTCCCTTCAGAAATATCATGATGCAAACAAGCTGAAAAGCGGATATCACCCTGACATAAGAATGACGTCAGCATCATTAGGGTGAGAAAACAATGAACATGAAGTGATAAAATAACATTAGGATGATCTTAACAAAGATCACCCGATGTTCAAATATGATGACCCCGCAGAAGATCGGGTCATACTTAGGACTTTGCAACAACATCATAAGGATGATCTTAACCAAGATCACCCGATGTTAAAATATCATCCCGGAGTGAAAGATCAGGCTGACAGAAAATATAATGATGACCCCCGCGAGAAACAATAGGGTGATGACTGGAAATATGATGATGATGACCTCCTCCTCGAAGAAAATATGATGCTGCAGTTGAAAAATGCAGAGGAGGCCCAGAGACTTAGGACTTCTTTGGATTTTTTGGGAAGGCACCTGCATGATACCCCAAACATAAATTATTACTAACAGAAACCACATCTGGAAGGTTAGAGGTTGAGAAATTCAATGGCACTAATTTTGAGTTGTGGAAATTGAAGATGGAGGACCTACTTGTTGATCGTGACCTATGGGAAACAATATCCAGTGTGAAACCTACAGCAATGTCACAAGCTGATTAGAACCTCAAAGATCAGAAGGCTAAGGGTCTCATAAGACTCTATTTAGTTGACTCCGTCTTGTTGAATGTCCATGAGGAGAAGAGCACGAAAGATCTTTAGAAGAAGTGGGGTGATGTTTATCAAGCCAAGTCCTTGATAAACAAACTTTTTCTGAAAAAAGAAGTTGTTTGCTCTAAAGATGGAAGACAGAGGATTTGTTGCGGATCACATGAATGCTTTCAACATGATTGTTGCACAGTTGACCCCTGTGGGTGTGAAAATGGAGGAGGAGGATAGATGCATGACCCTACTTTGTTCTTTGCCAGATTCGTGGGATCATCTTGTAATGGCTATCGGAAGCACCACTACCACCTTCAAGATGGAATATGTGGTATCTTTGTTGTTATATGAAGAGATGAGGAGAAAGTCTTCTAAGGCAACCAAAGAGGCTCTTGTGGTTCGTGGAAGACCCAAAGAGAAAGGGAAGAAGGACAAGAAAGGTGAAAAGGGTAGATCGAAATCCTGTGGGAGATCCAAATCTCTTGGAAAGTCTAAGGGTCAATATTGGAACTGTGGTAAAACTGGGCATTTCTGAAAGGAATGCAAAGAGGAGAAGAAAAAGAAGAAGAAAGCTCCTGATTCAGATTCTGACAAGTCACAAAATGATGGTGATGCCTTCATCGCAGCCATGGCCACCCATGCATTTGATGATGTGCGGTTGATTGATTTTGGTGCATCATTCCACATGAACTCGCATCGAGACTGGTTTACCAAATATGAAGAGTTTGATGGTGGAAGGGTGTACCTTGGTGACGACTCTCATCTGAAGATTGTTAGTTGTGGAAGAGTCTCAATCCGATTCCCTGATGGACGAGCAAAGGGGATCACTGGAGTTATGCACATTCTAGGCCTTGCATGAAACCTGCTTTCTGTAAGTATGTTGAATGATGTAGCTTTGCAGGTTGTCCTTTCAAAGGATGGATGCAAGATGACAAGAGGACCTATGGTTCTTGTGAAGGGTACTCAGAGGGGTATTTTGTTTCAGCTGGAGGCATACACTTCATAGTGCAATAATTCTTCTGACTCAAGGAAGCGAGCTGATGTCACTTCATCCCCACCATCTAAACATGGAGTGAAGAAATCTATTGTAACTGGTGTCGATGGTTGTGCACATGCTTTGGAAGCTAAGCTTCTTGCTAAAAAGACTATGTTATGGCACTTGAGATATGGCCACATTGGTGAGAAGGGTCTGCGTACCATGAAAAATAAAAACCTCATTGAGGAGTTGAAAGATTGTAATCTCGAGTTTGACTTTTGTGAACATTGCATTTATGGAAAGCAAAACTGTGTTCAGTTTTACTCTAATTCTCACAAGTCTTCTAGTGTATTGGATCTTATTCATTCTGATGTGTTTTGTCCTATTAATGTTCCTTCGATTTCAAAATCTTTATATTTTTTAACTTTCATAGACAATTATAGTAGGACGTGCGTTTATTTTATCAGAAGTAAGATTGAAGTCTTTAGTCAGTTTAAAGAGTTTAAAGCCTTTGCTGAAAATCAGACTTGTAAAAAGATTAAGTGTTTGAGAACTAACAATGGTGGTGATTTTTGTTTGGCAATGTTCAATAAGTTTTGCAAAGAGCAAGGGATTGAAAGGCATAAGACAACTCCATATACCCCGCAACAAAATGGAGTTGCAGAGAGGATGAACATGACACTGATGGAGAATGCTAGGAGTAAACTTATTAGAGTTGGCCTAGAACAAAAGTTTTGGGTTGAAGTGGTTGCCACTGCTTGCTATCTAGTAAACAAATCTCCTACATCATCTCTTGTTGGCAAAACACCTATGGAGGTGTGGTTTGGTATGAAGCCTTCAGTAAGGCATCTTCATTTTTTTGGTTGTGAGACATATGCACATGTACCTAGGGAGAAACGGTCTAATTTGGAGAAGAAGACTATTAAATATATTTTCATTGGTTATGGTGTCGGTGTGAAAGGATACAAGCTTTGGGATCCTGTGACTGAGAAAGTGTTGTATAGCAGAAGTGTTATCTTTAGAGAGCTAACACCCTCTTCCATTGTTCTATAGCCAAAAATGTTAGAAAAGAAAGAAGAGGTGGTTCAGTTTCCTTCTACCCCTAAGAAGACTGAACAGACAGACCCTGTGAGGCCTGATGATGAGGAGAGCTCTAGCAGCTCTAAAAGTGAAGAAGAAGCAGAACCTCAACATCAGCCATTGAGGAGCTCTACATGAACAAGAAAGTAACCTAATAGGTTTGGTTATTCATTACTTGATTCTAGTTGTGCTTTTGCTTTAATTTCTAACACTAATGAGCCTAAAATTGTGAAAGAGGCTATGGTCATGAAAGATGCAGGTTCCTGGAAGGAGGCCATGGAGGATGAGATGGCTTCTATGGAAAATAACAAAACATGGGACTTGGTGCCTTTACCTGATGGAGGGAAACCCGTTGGTTGCAAATGGGTGTTCAAGAAGAAATTTGGTGCAGATGGCAGTGTTGAAAAGTACAAGGCTAGATTGGTTACGAAGGGATACTCACAAGTGGAGGGAATTGATTATGGTGAAATTTTATCTCTCATTGCAAAGTTGACATCCATTAGATTTTTGTTATCTCTTGTAGTTGCTTATGATTTCGAGATACAATAGATGTATGTGAAGATAGCTTTCCTTCATGGTGATTTGGAGGAAGAAATCTACATGTCACAACCAAAGCATTACATAGAGAAAGGTAACGAAAAATTCGTTTGCAAGCTTAAGAAGTCTTTGTATGGTTTGAAGCAATCTCCTAGGATGTGGTACTTGAAGTTTGATGCCTTTGTGTTGTCAATTGGTTATTTGAGATCAAAATCAGATCACTGTGTGTATTATAAGTTTGATGGTGATCGTATTTTCATTGTTGCATTATATGTTGATGATATGTTGCTCATTGGGAAGGGTAAGAATATGATTTCTGATTTTAATTCTTAGTTAGTAGCATAGTTTGAAATGAAAGATTTAGGGGCAGCCAGGTACATTCTTGGAATGGAAATCAGAAGAGATAGAACTAATAGAAAACTTTGGTTAAGCTAGAGTAAGTATGTGAAGACCGTGTTGGAAAGGTTCAGCATGGCAGATTGTAGACCAGTGAGTGTTCCTGTTTCATTGGGGACAAAGTTGTTTATTAATAATTGTCTGAAATCTCCTAGTGAGGTGGAGGACATGAGCAGAGTACCTTATGCTAGTGTTGTTCGCAGTTTAATGTATGCTATGGTCCGCACAAGACTAGACATTGCCCAAGCAGTGGGAGTCCTTAGTCAGTTTATGGCTAATCTTGGATGGGTACATTGGGATGCAGTTAAGTGAGTGTTCAAATATTTGAGGGGTACTTCTGAGTATTCCATTTTCTATCATGGCAGTGCTATAGGACCTCCAAACTTAGTTTGTATTCCTGGATTTGTGGATTCTGATTAGGCAGGTGACATTGATAGTAGGAGATCCACCAATGCATATGTGTTCACAATGTTTGGTGGTGCGATTAGTTGGATGAGTAAGCGACAACCTGTGGTTGGTTTGTCCACTACAGAAGCTGAGTATATGGCTGCAACTCATGCTTGTAAGGAAGCCATTTTTCTTAAGAGATTGTGTTCAGATATTGGTGTTGATGCAGGTCAAATTACAATTAGTTGTGACAGTCACAATGCAATTTACCTTGCGAAGAATCCAACTTTCCATGCCAGAACAAAGCATATTGATGTTCAATTTCACTTTGTGCGAGACATGGTAGAGGATGGGAAGGAAAATTTGGAGAAGGTAGATACTTTGAAGAATGTTGTAGATGCATTGACGAAGCCAGTGGGCACAAAGAAGTTCAAATGGTGTTCGGAGTCTATGGGCCTCTCGGCCTATAGTAGTTAAATCTTGTTATTCTATTGGCTCTTAGAAGGTGTTCGATAAGTGGGAGAATGTTGGGAATTAAGGTGTCTCAACCTTGGTAATTCCTTGCATTTATTTTGATTGTATTTATTTATTAATTGCCTATGTTGTAAATTAATTGTAAATTCCATATTGTCATATTGTGGGATGTGGCACGGTGATGTGTCATCCTACATGGAAGTTGACAACTTGTAATTTTGTCCTCACATGAGGAGATAGGCATCCCACTTTGTGGTAGGAGTATTTTGCCATGTGTTGGCATCTTTGATGTTGTGTAAGGGAATATTGACCGAAATGGTTATGACGGATTCTTATGACAGATTCTATAACATGTAAGAGTCAGAAATAGAAGCTTGTAAGACAGGTGTAGACATGTGTCGTGGAGTATCTTTGAAAAAGGCATATTTGGGCGCCCTAAGGTGGACTATGACATGTTGTAAGAGAATATGCTATTTATAGCCTATGTATGACAGATTCTCTTATAGCTGTAAGTTGTAACCGCTATGATAGATTCTATGATGGTTGTAAGAGTTGTAAGAGCATCTATCATAGCCCATTTTGGAAATAGGTGACCTCTTTGGAATGGGAGTTGTGGACAAGTGTCAAGAACATTCTACAATGTTGACTAAGTGTCCTGAGGCATGGGTTTTGGGCCATAAGGCCAAGTTGGATGCTCATTCCAAGATAGAGGTCATTTTGCCTTGTATATTCTTTATAAACATGTGCTTGGAGGAGGAGATGTATTACAAGTTTGACATGTACTGTTATGCTGCTGATTTGTCTCCAAATAGGAGTGTCAAAGACTCCTAAGAGCTTGCATTGCAAGTGTGTTGTAAACATTCTTTGTTTTGATAATACATTGTGTAGGTTTTGGAGTGTGGGGTTTTTCACCCGATAAGGGTTTTCCCCACGTATATCTTGTGTCTCTCTTCTTCTGTCTCACCTTCTCTGTTATGTGTTTGCTACAATATCTTATGTTAATAGTTTAATGTTGCTATAATAGTTAGGATAAATTTGAATTTGCACTCTCCTCCCCTAATTAGATTAGTGTAGGAAGCGATTTTCGCACACCTAGCTTCATTTCAGTTGGTATTAGAGCTTGGCCAGTTTTGGTCTTAGCTACTGGGTAGGAGTTTTTTGAGCTAATCTTAGGTTGAGTGGGAGTCTTGTGCAGAGTATTATGTATCTTATTGCACCAAAGAGATGGCAACCACATCCATGGAAAATGAAGATGGAGGACCTACTTGTTGATCGTGACCTAATGCCACTGAATTTCTCAAACTCTACAAGCTGATTGGAACCTCAAAGATCAGAAGGCTAAGGGTCTCATAAGACTATGTTTAGCTCACTCTATCCTGTTGAATGTCCATGAGGAGAAGAGCATGAAAGATCTTTGGAAGAAATTGGGTGATGTTTATCAGGCCAAGTCCTTGGTAAACAAACTTTTTTCTGAAAAAAGAAGTTGTTTTATTTGAAGGTGGAAGACGGAGGATCTGTTGCAGATCACATGAATGCTTTCAATATGATCGTTGCATAGTTGACATCTGTGGGTGTGAAAATGGAGGAGGGTAGATGCATGACCCTGCTTTGTTCTTTGCCAGATTCGTGGGATCATCTTGTAATGGCTATCGGAAGCACCACTACCACCTTCAAGATGGAAGATGTCGTATCTTCACTGTTATCTGAAGAGATACAGAGAAAGTCTTATGAGGTAGCCAACGAGGTTCTTGCGGTTCGTGGAAGACCCAAAGAGAAAAGGAAGAAGGACAAGAAATGTAAAAAGGGTAGATCCAAATCCCATGGGAGATCCAAATCTCCTGGAAAGTCCAAGGCTCTTTGTTGGAACTGTGGTAAAACCAGGCATTTCTGAAAGGAATGCAAAGAGGAGAAGAAAAAGAAGAAGAAATCTCCTGATTCAAATTCTGACAAGTCACAAGATGATGGTGATGCCTTCATCGCAGCCCTGGCCACCCATGCATCTGATGATGTGGGCTTGATTGATTCTGGGGCATCATTCCACATGACCTCGCATCGAGACTAGTTTACCAAATATGAAGAGTGAGATGGTGGAAGGGTGTACCTTGGTGACGACTCTCATCTAAAGATTGTTGGTCGTGGAGGAGTCTCAATTTGATTCCCTGATGGACGAGTGAAGGGGATCACTGGAGTTATGCACATTCCAGGCGTTGCACGGAACCTACTTTTTGTAAGTATGTTGAATGATGTAGGTGTGCAGGTTGTCTTTTCGAAGGATGGATGCAAGATGACAAGAGGATCTATGGTGCTTGCGAAGGGTACTTGGAGGGGTACTATGTTTCAGGTGGAGGCATGCACTTTATAGTGCAATAGTTCTTCTAACTCAAGGAAATGAGGTGATGTCACTTCATCCCCACCATCTGAACATGCAGTGATGAAATTTGTTGTAACCGGTTCCGATGGTTGTGCACATGCTTTGGAAGCTAAGCTTCCTGCTAAAAAGACTATGTTATGGCACCTTAGATATGGTCACATTGGTGAGAAGGGTCTGCGTACCTTGAAAAATAAAAACCTTGTTGAGGGGTTGAATGATTGTAATCTTGAGTTTGACTTTTGCAAACATTGCATTTATGGAAAGCAAAACCGTATTCAGTTTTACTCTAGTTCTCACAAGTCTTCTGGTGTATTGGATCTTGTTCATTTTGATGTTTTGGTCCTGTTAATATTCCTTTGTTTTCAAAATCTATATATTTTGTATCTTTCATAGATGATTACAGTAGAAGGACATGGGTTTATTTTATCAGAAGCAAGACTGAAGTCTTTAGTTGGTTTAAAGAGTTTAAAGCCTTTGCTAAAAATCAGACTTGTAAAGAGATTAAGTGTTTGAGAACTGACAATGGTGGTGAGTTTTGTTCAGTAGAGTTTGATAAGTTCTGCAAAGAGCAAGGGATTGAAAGGCTTAAGACAATTCCATATACTCCGCAGCAAAATGGAGTTGCAGAGAGGATGAACAGGACACTGATGGAGAAAGCTAGGAGTATGCTTAGTGGAGCTGGCCTAGAACAAAAGTTTTGCGCTGAAGTGGTTGCCACTACTTGCTATTTGGTAAACAGATCTCCTACATCAGCTCTTGTTGGCAAAACACCTATGGAGGTGTGGTCTGGTAAGAAGCCTTCAGTAAGGCATCTTCATGTTTTTGGTTGTGAGGCATATGCACATGTGCTTAGGGAGAAATGGTCTAAGTTGGAGAACAAGGCTGTTAAATGTATTTTCATTGGCTATGGTGTCGGTGTGAAAGGATACAAGCTTTGGGATCCCATGACTGAGAAAGTGTTGTATAGCAAAAGTGTTATCTTCAGAGAGCTAACACCCTCTTTCACTATTCTATAGCCAGAACAATTAGAAAAGAAAGAAGATGCAGTTTAGTTTCCTTCTACCCCTGAGATGACTGGACAGATAGACCCTGTGAGGCCTAATGATGAGGAGAGCTCTAGCAGCTCTGAAAGTGAAGAAGCTGAACCTCAACCTTAGCCATTGAGGATGTCTACATGAACAAGAAAGTAACCTGATAGGTTTGGTTATTCAGTACTTGATTCTAGTTGTGCTTTTGCTTTACTTTCTAACACTGATGAGCCTAGAACTGTGAAAGAAGCTATGGGCATGAAAGATGCAGGTTCCTGGAAGGAGGCCATGGAGGATGAGATGGCTACTTTGGAAAAGAACAAAACATGGGACTTGGTGCCTCTACCTGATGGACAAAAACCCGTTGGTTGCAAATGGGTGTTCAAGATGAAATTTGGTGCAGGTGGCAGTGTTGAAAAGTACAAGGCTAGATTGGTTGCGAAGGGGTACTCACAAGTGGAGGGAATTGATTATGGTGAAATTTTCTCTCCCGTTGCAAAACTAACATCTATTGGATTTCTGTTATCTCTTGCAACTGCTTATGATTTAGAGATAGAATAGATGGATGTGAAGACAACTTTCCTTCATGGTGATTTGGAGGAAGAAATCTACATGTCATAGCCAGAGCATTACATAGAGAAAGGTAAAGAAAATTTGGTTTACAAACTTAAGAAGTCTTTGTATGGTTTGAAGCAGTCTCCTAGGATGTGGTACTTGAAGTTTGATGCCTTTGTGTTGTCAATTGGTTATCTGAGATTGAAATCGGATCACTGTGTGTATTATAAGTTTGATGGTGATCATATTTTCATTATTGCATTATATGTTGATGATATGTTGCTCATTGGGAAGGGTAAGAATATGATTTCTGATTTTAATTCTCAGTTGGCAGCATAGTTTGAAATGAAAGATTTTAATTCTTGGAATGGAAATCAGAAGAGATAGAACTAACAGAAAACTTTGGTTAAGACAGAGTAAGTATGTGAAGATTGTGTTGGACAGGTTCAACATGACAGATTGTAGACCAGTGAGTGTTCATGTTCCATTGGGGACAAACTTGTTTATTAATGATTGTCTGAAATCTCCTAGTGAGGTGGAGGACATGAGTAGAGTACCTTATGCTAGTGTTGTTGGCAATTTGATGTATGCTATGGTCTGCACAAGACCAAACATTGCCCAAGCAGTGGGAGTCCTTACTTAGTTTATGGCTAATCCTGGACTGGTACATTGGGATGTAGTTAAGTGAGTGTTCAGATATTTGAGGGGTACTTCTGAGTATTCCATTTGTTATCATGGCAGTGCTACAGGACCTCCGCACTTAGTTTGTATTCATGGATTTGTGGATTCTAATTGGGCAAGTGACATTGACAGCAGGAGATCCACCAGTGCATATGTGTTCACAATGTTTGGTGGTGTGATTAGTTGGATGACGACAACCTGTGGTTGCTTTATCCACTACAAAAGCTGAGTATATGGCTGCAACTCATTCTTGTAAGGAAGTCGTTTGTCTTAAGAGATTGTGTTCAGATATTAGTGTTGATGCAGGTCAAATTACGATCAGTTGTGACAATCAAAGTGCAATTTACCTTGCGAAGAATCCAACTTTCCATGCCATAACAAAGCATATTGATGTTCAATTTTACTTCGTGTGAGACATGGTAGAGGATGGGAAGGTAAATTTGGAGAAGGTAGATACTTTAAAGAATGTTGCAGATGCATTGACAAAGCTAGTGAGCATAGAGAAGTTCAGATGGTGTTTGGAGTCTATCAACCTCTTGGCCTATAGCAGTTAAATCCTATTATTCTATTGGCTCTTACAAGGTATTCGACAAGTGGGAGAATGTTGGGAATTAAGGTGTCTCAACCTTGGTAATTCCTTGCATTTATTTTGATTGTATTTATTTATTAATTGCCTATGTTGTAAATTAATTGTAAATTTCATATTGTCATATTGTGGGATGTGGCACGGTGATGTGTCATCCTACATGGAAGTTGACAACTTGTAATTTTGTCCTCACATGAGGAGATAGGTGTCCCACTTTGTGGTAGGAGTATTTGGCCATGTGTCAGCATATTGGATGTTGTGTAAGGGAATATTGACTGAAACAGTTATGACGGATTCCTATGACAAATTCTATGACATGTAAGAGTCAGAAATAGAAGCTTGTAAGATAGGTGTAGACATGTGTCATGGAGCATCTTTGAAAAAGGCATATTTGGGTGCCCTAAGGTGGACTATGACATGTTGTAAGAGAATATGCTATTTATAGCCTGTGTATGATAGATTCTCTTACAACTGTAAGTTGTAACCATTATGACAGATTCTATGATGGTCGTAAGAGTCATAAGAGCATCTAATAGGAGACCTCTTTGGAATGTGAGTTGTGGACAATTGTCAGGAACATTCTACGATGTTGACCAAGTGTCCTTAGGCATGGGTTTTGGGCCATGAGGCCAAGTTGGACGCCCATTCCAAGATAGAGGCAATTTTGCCTTCTATATTCTATATAAATAGGTGTTTGGAGGAGGAGATGTATTACAGGTTTGGTAGGTACTGTTATGCTACCAGTTTGTCTCCAGATACGAGTGTCAAAGAAACTTGGGAGCTTGCATTGCAAGTGTGTTGTAAACATTCTTTGTTTTGATAATACGTTGTGTAGGTTTTGGAGTGTGGGGGTTTTTCACTCGATAAGGGTTTTCCCCACGTATATCTTGTGTCTCTCTTCTTCTGTCTCACCTTCTTTGTTATGTGTTTGCTTCAATATCTCATGTTAATGGTTTAATGTTGCTATAAGAGTTAGGATAAATTTGAATTTGCACTATCCTCCCCTCATTAGATTAGTGTAGGAAGCGATTTCCACACACCTAGCTTCCTTTCAGTAATCTTATGAACAACACGCCTATATAGGGCAGTAAAAAACGTAAAGGAGGGAAACCTATTCCAAGAAAAAGTGATAAGAAAAGTTGTAGTAGAAATGTTGAGGGTAGGGGGAATGATGAACAACATGCTCAGGATAAGATAGACAAAAAGGAGAAATAATTGAAAGAGGAAGTGGTGGCTATTAAAGAGAGGGCTACGAGTAGATTTAGTTATGTTAGAAGACTAAGCATCAGGAGATCTTCTAGGTTGGCTTTGGAAAAGCCCCAAGTGCTGAAGATTGTCGACTACTCCTCTACCTCAGATCAAGAGGACATTGAGAAGGATGTTGAAATAAAGGAAGTGAAAACCACCCCTATGCAGGATCAGGAGGGCAGTGGCCATTTTGCGTCCATGAATAGCTCATTTTATGACATGAACAATGAGGACACTAAAATTTAGGAGACTCTGGATAAGGAAGTGATGAGCGCCATAAGGGAGATGGATAATAAGAAACTTGAGTTGGAGCTTGTGGAGGTCGAGGCTCATCTTTCGGCCATGGAGGGCAAAGTCAAGGGTTGATCAAGTTGGTTCTGAAGTCCTCTCACAGGGTTGTTGTTGGCTTCTCGATTCTACAGGTGGACCAGAACAATGGCGTGGATTCTCTGCTCGAGGATGAGAAAATGTTTAATTTGATCACTGATGACTGGAAAGAACTGCTTAGTTAGTTGTTTATTTAGGTTATGATTAAAAACTTGTACTTTGGTTTTTTGATTTGTTGTTAATCTGTTGTTGGTTGACTATTTGAGGCTTTGGGCCTGTTCTGCTACCTTTTTGGCTTTTGTTATCAGGACCTGTACCCAGGTTTGCAGCTTAATATTATCAAAAACAATGGTAAGAGGTAGATTTTGAATTTGAAAGAAGATGATAGGAAGATTTCAGTATTGGTTGTATCAAATCTTAAACAAAGAATTTGTTGGATTATTTAGTTGTTTTGGATATTGAAGGATAAATAGTAGTTAAATTGTACTTGAAGGAATTTAAATTATTTATAGGTCTTGTACTGAAAAAAAAAATCATAAGCATTATCACTCAAATTCTTAGTATTATTATGATTTAAGTGAGCCTTATATCCTTTAATCATATAATTTATTCAATCATGAAGCTAAGGTATGTCTATGGTTAGTTGGCTAGTTGCCTTTAAACCAATTATCATGTGATGACATACTTTTAAATCAAGTTCTATCATGTTACCTTATCCATCTAATAGTGTAATATATTTCTTATGACTAGAATAAGAGAGCCTTGAATTCTTATCATGAATCTAGTATTTTAACCAGTACTATTATTTTCATGGATCTATGTATCTAAGTCAACCTTATGGTTGAAAAACAAGTTACCCTGAACTATGAAGCCTCTGCATTGTGTGTATGTAGGCAAGGCCATCATGGATGAGCCCCCAAGGCTTTAGGTCTAGCCCTTAGGTAAGGTTTCCTTTCTCTATCGTGTTTTGGAATTGTTATATGATTAACTTATGTATTTGAAGAAACTAATTGTTTCACTTAATGTTGTAGAAAGTAGAATTTCACTAGAGTATTGATGTCGTATCAGTGTTAGCTAACTTGGATTGGTACAAGGTAAAGAGAAAGTATAAATGAATCATTTCATTTCTATTATTACATTTAGTTAATGTTTGATTTGTATTTTATTTTATCTAATCCTCTAGAGTTGCCTTTCCGATTATCAAGTAACTACAAGGGATTTTAGAGGGGATCATGTAATAATATTACTTACCACATGATGGTTTTTGATAGAAATTATATCTAGCAATTGTAAGAAGGTAGTTGTATGTTTAATTTGTATATTAAAAGTTTAGAATGATATATTTTTCTACAATTGATGTGCTAACATAAAAGAGCATATTGAACTTATGTTAATGTTTTGTTGTGTGCGAAGTTTGCAAATATATTATTTTTCAATCTTTCTTGATAAAATAGATCTTGAAGGATAAGAGTCCCATCTATACATTCTATGATTAATCTTTTCTATGTTAACCTATGCATTCATTTGAAATTTGTGCCATGATGTTTCAAAGCAATTATTGTATGTAATTCAGGATTTCTATCTTGCATGTCATCTATTATGTTGTGTTGTTTGTAGTTGCGAAAGAAATGTTTAAACTTATGATTATCATTTTTTATGAATGATGCAAAAATTATGTTAGTTGCACCAATTTGTTCAAAGCATGTATGATATTGTATATTAGTCTAAGATTTTGTTCTTATGGATTTAACATTTTTAGAACCAAATTTAAATATGCATTAAATTAATTATGGTAATGATCTATGTTTTGTGATTCGTGCTCAAGTGTGATAGCTTGGGCATGACATTAAGTATCAAAGCCAAGTTTATCAAACTCTAGAGCCTTATGGGTCTCACTATCTTGTACCAAAATAATTCATTATTGTTTGGAATAAAAATATCTAGTAGATCACTTTAGATATATAAATGTTCCTTAGCGTATCATTATGATTATAATTTTTTGATGATAGTGGATGATTTATGTCAAACATGTGAATTTTTTGTCATATTCTGTGATGATACTAGTGAGCTTGTGTGTGTTGTGTCTCTAGTTGTGATACAAGGTATCCAACTTGAGAGAAGGGTATTGTGGACGTTAGTAACAATTCACGTATGTATACCCAATTATGATAATTGTATTCTATGGTGGACAATGTGTTTTGTATATTGTGGTTGTGACTTCCTATTGAGTATTGTGTTGGGAGGGGAATTATGATATTTGAGAGCTGATCTCCGCCGAGGGGTGAAAGCCTCTCATGTAATGGGGTTTGAGAGAGGTGTGGAACCTCTCTTTGAGAATTTTTTTTAACCCCAAGAGGGATGATTATCCCCTCTTTCCCCCTTCTTTATGGATCAGACTAGAGATCCATATGTGTTGTTATTGTTATGTAGGGAGTTGATCTTGCTTGAGGGTTGAGAGCCTCCCTTATTATTCATTTGTCTTGCAGTTATTAACCCTTTGATGGTGGTTATTCATTTGTCTTGCGGTTAATAACCCGTGGTCAGTACACAGGCAGGAGAACTAACTTTTACAATTTGTGGGGAGGATTGAGGGCACCGGCTGGCCACAACGCCACCTCCATCTATCCACATGGAAACCACCAAGACTTTCGCTGACTTTTGATGCCTCTGTCGGTCGAGTTTCACCGCTCCAATGGCAGACATCGCCCCTTAGCCGCCATCACCGATGTAAACCTCCAAGATGTTGCCCCTAGTGGTGCATTCTATAGCTATTGCCCATATCCATGACCAATCTACCAGTGCTCCACCTAGGTGCCATTGTTGAGCCATCGGTAGGCCACTCGGTAGGGCCCCAAGGCCCATTTTTGCCTAATAGGGCATTTTTTCATGGAGCCATAACTTTTCACCGTGATATCAAATTTTGACAAACAAATAGGCATCATAAAGTTGGTTATGAGAAATTCATATTGATTAGGTATTTTGTATTGATTTTTCTATAGGAGTCTAATTTTTCTGTTTGAAGCCCGTAGTTGCTTGTAATCTTCACCAAGCAATAATTTACACCCATAGTATCAAAATTTCAACATCTTATAGGCATTGGAAAGGTATTTCTGAGAACTACAAATCTATCCATGCCATTTCTACAGATTATACCTTAGACATCATATTTTCTATTTGATCTCATATTGAGTACTTTTCTCTCATTAGTTGGAAAAATTGTTGAAATTGGTGGTTGTTTTTTCTTGGGGGCTTCAATTTAAATATTGATATATTGGGGAGTTCATAATTTTAGTTGAGGATTTCATGTGTTTGTAAATTTGGATATCTATCTTAGTTCATTATAGATTTTTCATTTCATCCTTCTCTAATCATCTTTAAAAAGGGGAACTATAAACAATGGAGAGATGGTATTTTGAAACACTTGCATTGGCTTCATCTTTTGCCATATCCATATGGTCTTATTCCTCAACTAGGTACTTATTGGAAGTGTAGTTTGTTTGGCATTCCAAAAAAGATCATGTTCTAGTAGTAATTGGTTACCATGTTGATGATGCCACTTTTAGTTCCATTTCACACATTGAGTGTCCTCATGCTATGTGGACCAAAATTTGGGAGATATATGGAGATCTTAATATTCAACCATTCCTAGATGATCTTGTTTCATATTGTCTTGTACCTCTTGATGATTCAGATAATATACCATATGACTATGATACAAAAGGAGTTTATTTCTTTGGAACACATTGCACATTTGGGTGATGAGGTTTCCACTCCTCCTACAGAGACACTTGTTGATCCTTCACCTTCATTGATTTAGAATTCACTTGATCCTGCTCAGCATGATGTTTATTGTCTTTCAGATTCAACTTTGTGGGATGAGTACTTGTCAGGTATTTTAGATTTTTTTTTATTCTCATATTGTAGATTTGAAGGACACATTTGAGGACATCCATTTCCTCTTTGATGACAATTATAGCATGGATATTATCACACCATCCTTGTCTTTGGAGATTGGTGATCACAAGTTTTCATATTGTCTTAGATTGCCACATTCTTTGATTAGGCATGGAGTTTCTAATTATGTGGCATCTATTGATTGTGACATGTGGACACTTGAGAAATTTTCACATACATCATCCTTCATGAGACTTATTCCCTCATATCTTGTTTGGGGTTGAAGTTTCTTCTACATATACTAGTGGATTTGTTTCTTCCCAAGGGGAGAAATGTTGTTTGCAAACATTGAAAGTTTTTTGCCTTCGAGCATTCACCATTGGCACGGGAGCTACTTCTTTATGGGGGTATATCTAGTCTCATTCTTTGCCTCTTATGGGGGAACTATTGATTGTATATTTATGATGGATGTAGTCCTTGGGGGGTCTTGGTGTTGAGTTCTTCTTCCATCACTCATGTGTTATTTATTGTCATATCTTTCACTTTAGGTGACCTTACTTCTTGACATATTTCATGTGCACCCACACAAGCATGCATCTTATATGATTATTTTTACATGTTTTTGACATTATTTACATCTTACATGACATGTTCTAATGTGCCTACATGATTCATCTTTATAAGTTATTACTTACATTGCCTTTCCCAAGTTGTTAGCTATTTGTAGTGTTAGTTTTCTATTCTTCTTTTAGTTCATAAAACATGATTTTCCATAATTGTAAAACTTAAAAAAAAATGTTTATCAAGGGCATATAATTATTAAAGTATGTTTTCTATTTTCTTCAATTTACCATTGCTTAATGCATAAAAGACTTATGTATACAAGGAAGCACAATAGGTACATTTAAAGCAAAATGTACAGTCAGTGATAGATATATCTATAATTGTGGAGTTATAAACATGTTGGCATTTCAATTCGCACCTCTGGAATGCGAGTTGGAAATGGACAGCTATGCATAGATAAACTGCTCTCCTATTGGAAGGGGGAGTTCCCTTTTTGCTGATATTCGCTGAAAAGATAAATTAAACCAATTTCGCCTATTTTCTTTTTGATTCTCAGCTATGAGCACAAGGTTATAAAACTCTAGATGCTGCAGAAGAGGTTTTTTCCTTTTTTAAAACTTCTACTACAACTAAGCATAGACTAATGACGCTTTTAATCTCCTAAGTAAATTCAGAGCAAAGGAAATTAAAAGTGAACAAGGAATGATTGTTTTAACAAAAACTTAAGCAATTTTCTCCCAGATTTACACCACAAGACTTATAGTACTTTAATGATGAAAGTTGAAATGAAAGCTACAAAAGCTACACATCTGACGATGAAACTTGATGATTCGAGATAGAATATCAAAGCAAAATAGGCATGAGACTTCTATTCAATATCACAAAGTTGCCACAACTCCAAGACAGCAATACTGTAGCAAAAGGCAGGCATACAGCAAGTGATCAAACACCGGAGAACAGATTACACAAAGTGAACAGACACTTGGAATATCAAGATTTGTAGGCTAGAATAGGCACATCAAATTTGTTATCACAATTACTATTACAAACAATGGGCAAGGATGCCCTTATTTATACTAAAATCAAAGGAGTAGGGAACCCTAAAATCTCCTTGATTAACCCTAACTTGCCAACTTGCAAGCTTTATTACTATTCTAAGACAAAGAAACAATAAACAAATGCTTTAAAGCAATCTGCTTTAAAGCAAAGAAGATTCCAACTATTACAAAGTGATTTCTTTCTAACTATAGAATGGATGAGCTTAGGATGAAAGCACATGCTTTAAAACAAAAAGCATATGTCTTTAAAGCTGCTTTCTTTTGAAATGCGTCCTCATCAACATTCTTGCTTTTTGGTAATGTCATCCATTGATATTATGGGAAATAATATCTTCTAAAAAGTAGATTCTGAGCGAAAAAAGCTGGCACATGGGTTTTGTAGGCAATTCCATTTCGAAGCAACCTAGATTGTCAGATTTTGAAAAAGCGGAGATTTTCCTTAAAAAGTAGAAAAAAGTAGACTCCTGAAAAAAGCAAAACTCTAATCTTCAAGAGGATGATATTATGGATGGACCCATCTCGACAAAAACTAAAAAAGCTTTGGTCGAATTTCTAAAAAGTGATCCCCTTGAAAAAAGGAGCCTGAAAAAGCGAGCCTCCCTACTTCCTCAACCCGAAACTATGAAGAACACTGAAAAAGCACTTCGTTTGGGTTTTTGAATCTTCATTGAAAGAAAAATAAAAATCCTTCCTCTGGATACAACCTGCAAAAGATAATGAAATAAAGAAGCCAAAAGCTTGTCTTTATAGATCTTTAGGGCGAAAAAGCAGCGTTATTTGTGTAAGAATAAAACTTGGACCTCATCCATGAAGAAAACAACTTTTAAAGCATAAATCCAAGTGGATGTCTTCGAATAGGAAGAATCCCTATTTTGTAGCTACTTATGGCTTCTTGTGTGAGATGAAGAAAAATATCTTCTTTCGATGATGTCATCGAACACGCGAGTCGATAGAAGTGTTAGCCAATTTTCCTTTATTTTTGACACTTCAACACTCGTTTTGACTTAAATATGGCCTGTCTCCGACTTCAACAAGGTGGCAAAATGTCACCATTGATTGAAAAAGTTGACTGATCCTGATATTTTGGAGACTTATCAACTGAGATTCTATTTTTGACTTCTGATTGACGATCTGACATTGTTTGACCAAGTTTGACCCACTGAAAATTCCAATGGACGAAGATCGGGAAACAACTGTCAGAAAACACTGTAAAATCTAAAAATTTTCTATCTCTTGTCAAGTTGGGCGCCCCAAGTCATCTGGGGTGCCTGGTTTCACCAACCTTAGCCATTTTTTTGAAAATTGCAACTTCTTCAATTTCTCGATTTGTGTGCGTGCTCTGATGGCTGATGACCCCTATTTGGCTATCAATTTCTATCAATTGGGACAAAACTGAGTCTGATGATCTGGCAGATATGCAGGCCTGATGAAAACTAAGTTGATTATACTCTATGCCTGCCTCGGGAAACGTGTCAAACTGGCCTGATTTGAAATGGATCGGGCTGACGGAGGGAGATTCACATTTTTTAAGGAAAACTTCAAAAATAAACTAACTCTTATGAGTTTGGGTGCCCCAAGTCACCTGGGGTGCCTATCTTGCCATGCCTTAGAAAATTTTCTATAAAACTCAAATTTTGTACCATTTCTTGTTTTCCGTGCTCACAACCCCTGTTTGATCTTCAATTCTGGTTGTCCGGACAACTGTTGAGGTGGAATAGAGGGTGACCTGAGCAGTCTAAACATATCTGTGATGAAATCCTAGCTTTGACTGATGTTTGACCAAGTTTGACCAACCGGGAAAGAGCTAACGGAAGCATTTTCGACATTTCTCAAAAAATGTGAAAGAATCTAACACTTGAAAGGTTGGGCACCCCAAGTCACATGGGGTGCTTGGATTCTCAACACTTTGTCAAATTTTAGATTTTCCAAACCTGACTGCAACTTGCTCCGTTTTGTGTGTCGTCAGCTACTTCCCGATGTCGATTTCGACGATTCATCGATTAACTACCACATAATGGTGAATGATTGCATAGTCTGGATATATCTAATGAATTTCCTAGCTTTTTAGGATCTGATGATTGAAATGACTAATTTTATGCCCCCCAGAACTGACCGACGGACACAGTTCTCGCATTTTCTCGAAAAACACGTAAAAATTCTATCTCTGGTGGGACTCGGCTCCCCAAGTCACATGGGGCGCCTAAAATCTCATGCCTTAGTTAAATTTCATGATTTCCAGATTTTCATCTCACCTTGGATCCATCCTGCTCCGTTTTGTGTGCCTCATCGAGTCGATGACTGTTCGTCAATTCTGCGTCATTGGAACAGCGTTGAAAACTCATCAACGAGCTCTGGCAGATGAACTTTCTCTGTTGACGACTTTAGAGCTCATGCTTCGCCTTTTGAAAAAGCAGAAATGACCTAGTAGAGAAAACTTGACCTTTTGAAGATTCCGTTTGGACCGTGTTGATCGTGAAGCAAAATTGACCAATGAGAATCAAACGCAATACCTGAGTCGGAGATTCTATTTTTAGAAAGTTTTGCTAGCATCCATATCTCAAGAAACCCAGAAAACTTAATTTGACGTCTATTTTTAGAAATTTTGCTTTTTTGATGAAAAATTTTCTAGACTTGTTTAAAATGCCTTAATGAAGCAAAAATTTTGATTGGGTACAACAAAACATATATTCAAGTTTCACATCCTTTGGCATGGATTTCTTGGTTCATAGACAGTTGTAGTCTATATTTGCTAAGGAAAGTTGCAAACTATTTGATTGCATTGCATTCTTCCTATGTTATGTAACACAAACATTAGTAAAAAGTGATGCAGATAAGTGCATGCATATTTGAGGAATGCCACCACCTTATGATGCACTAATTATAGAAATATGGTTTAATCTTTCAATCATTTAAATTGATAATGCAACTATAATTTAATAGCTTATATAACTTGAAAAATGTAAAAGAATCATTTTAAGACATTACAAGAACAACCAAAAAGAAAAGGATTAAAAACAAAATATTTTAAATAAGAAACAAAAATTTAAATGTATAATTAACAACTATAAACACAAACTCATGCCAAATCTTTATTCAATTTAAGAGGATATATTATCTTAGTTGATGACATTTAAAAATAAAATGCTCAAAATACCATGTAAAATTTAAATGTGTTTATGAATTTTTAAGGAAAAATTTACTAAAATCAAATTCAAAATACACACTCAAACAATAAGAAAACAAATCCACAAATATTGGGATACTTAATATCTTTAATATGAAAGAAGAATCATGCCACCTTGATCAATTCTATTTGTATTAAGTGAATGAGATGGAGCAAGGATAGTTACATTTTGAATGTGCACATTGTAGCATTCACCATGGATATCATTCAATTATAATACTATAATGATAGTTGACAAAACAAATTACTTGACATACGATAGGAGTCTACGTAGAAGTTGATGTATATTATACTGATAATGTTCAAGGGTTTAATATACATGCAAAAACCATCCACCTAATAGAGGAAGTTACTTAAATGCAAACATGTAGTACATTGGATGTATATTCTAGAATGGAAAATTTAGGAATGTTAGATTCAAGATGAGGACATTGGTTGAGTTTATCACCTCAACAAGGGGAGGACGGGTGTAACTCGGTGTATGATTATGGTATCACTCTCACCAAATAGATCCTTGTCCATCAATAGTCCCATTCTCACTTGTATAAATGAATATGCAAAGCAAGATTAGAAGCTATTTAATAAACCAACCAAAGCCATATAAAAACTTTGAATCAATGTCTTCCACAACCATCTAATATTGGTATTTTTTTATAGTTTCTCACTTAGACTCACTTTAAGCAAGAAGGTAAACTAAGCATTAATGAAGGTTAGATTTTTCTAGGATCCAGTTGTTTAACATTACTCCATAGAAAGCACATCCATACCTATTATTATAACATCTATCACATTGAATGTAGTTATAAGGCTATTATTCTATCCTCCACTTACCTCCTTATCTCGACCATATGATGGAAAAGGTTCAAGCACTTGCCAATGTTTTGAATAAGACCAAGTAAACACTAAAATTGTGCTCCTCTGTTCACTTGTTGCACTAAATAGGTAATACAAATTAAATGAACATTTATGCATTTCCTTCACATAGCCCACTTTTCATTTTTCTTCTAATATCCATCTTTCTCAATTCCATTTGTATAGTAAGTTAGTCATCTCTCATCATGCTTCACTAAGAAAAGTATCCTCGAGCAATGGACCCTATTCTTGTCTATGATTCTTGACGGGACCCTAATCATTCTAGATTTGACCGTTGTGATACCACATAGAAGGGGTGGATTTTTATGGTGTGAGCTCAGGGAGCTCCCTTAGTGGCCTAGATTCAAACTTGGACAAATGTAATAATCAGGTGCAAGTAATTAAACCTTGTCTAACCAACACAAAATCAAAATTTATAGTTTCTCATGACACATGGATCAATTTGAAGAGCAAAACCTCTTCAAGAACATAGATGCAAGGCTTTTGGGCATTTATCGTTCATAGGATTAAATGATTTATCTTGTAATTAGGTGTAATCCTAGGATGTTGTGATATTTTGCCTCACATTGCTAGTGCTCATCCTTATAAAAGACTTTCTCTAAGGCAAAGCTCATACTCATGTCTTCGTGAGCCTATATTAGGCTTTTGAACCTATAGCCTCACCAACTCAAATCAAAATCACAAGGATAGCCTTTGACTATATATTGAACTTGTACTATCCCATAATATTATACCAAACAATGATGCAGGACACTAATATAAGATAAACTAGAGAAAAAGATCACATGTGACCCAATAATTTTTGCATCTTTGTCTAAGTGTAAAGTCAAGTGACTTGTGAGATTGAAGCTTTTAGTCAACCATCTTTCTACCAAAACAAAGAGCTGGGTACTACCTTTATTGACAAAGGATCAAAGATAAAAGATATCATTCTCAAAAGCACGAGGGTTAAGTGTTACTCCATCTCCTACAACCCCAAATTTAGTAAAAGAGATACTACAAGGTTGAGAAGATGGAGTTCTCTTATCTAGGCAAGCATCCTACTACTATAGGTATAAACCAAAAGTTCTAAACTTCAAAATCCTTTGTTGTAAGCCATACCTAGTTGCTTGACATAGCATTTTGTTAGGCAACTAGCCCTAAAAAGCCCTCCCACCCATGTTGAATGCCCCATGTTTTGACAAGTCATATATATATTTTTAAATTCATGGTGGGTGCAATGAAAAACTTTAAACATCAGTTTAAATTTTTACCCTGATGTACTTTACCATTTGACATGCTTTTTTCTTGCTTTTAACTAATCAAAATTTATTTTTCCCCTAACAAATATCTACAATCCAATCATAAAATTATATTGGAATGTTATTTAAGAAAATAAAATTAAAAACCATAGAGAAAGTGAATAATTTTTTCCTTCACACAATTCCCTAAAGAAACTAATTTGAACGATGAAAACATAAGTACTAACAAGTGCCATGTAGTGGCTAGTACCTGTTGTTTGTTTGGGTTTGTCTCTGTATTGTAGTAAGAGTGACATATATGAATTTATTGGAACAAGGAATTGCAATAGAATATAGTTTACAAACAGTAGGCATTGATTTAAATTATTAAAACATGATGGTGTGAAATGTCATATATTTTTGCTTCCAAGGTAGAATTGTTGATAAACAAAATTGAAATAGATAAGAAGTTAATGTTTTTCAAAGTGAAATAATTATTTTGAAGTACCTAGTGTTTTAATAGATGAACTTCACCATTGATAATTAACAACATAAATGGCATATTTGTTGACGTCCAATTGTTGCTATTAATGAAGAAACTTTTGGATCACCTAATCCAACAAACCTGAATCTATATTAGCATTGTCATTGTTGTGAAAAGAAGGGAGGACAATAGAGATAGAGGAGAGCTGTGAACATGGAAATGACCATTGAGGATAATGACTAGAACTAGTCGATGTATCTTGTTTTGAAGGCTTATCAATGGAAATGTTCGTGCTATTGTTGGTAGTACCTCTAGGAAGAGAGACAAATAGTTTAAAGTTGCTTGAATGACCTCCAAGAAATTTTTGATTCTTGTCTATCATTCCTATTGAAGATTTAATAGATTTTTTTGTGAGCAAGTCACAAGAGTTGTACATTTTAGCATATAGTGTAGAATGTTCATTGTTGAAATTCTTGCATGTACAATTAAAGCAAGCATCTTGCAATATATTGGCAGGGTCAGTATAATTTGTATTGAATTTAGAGCAAGAGATGAATGTAGGGAAATGAACGATCAATTGATTAGAAATGAACTTACTTGGATTTGAAGTCATGCGAATGAAATTTGTAATTGCTTCAATTCCTCTTGTCGATATGGCTACAATATCATAAGCGTATACAACTTCTTTTGATGTATCAAATGTTCTGAGCCATTGACATTGCTTGGATTTGGGGTCCAGGATTTCTGCACCGTAATGACCCCATGGGCGTTGCCTAACACCTTTATATTTAGGTACATTAATGGAATGCTTCAATTTGGAGGTAGAATGAAAATGGGATAGGGACAGAATAGGTTCGTTGGAAATGACCTTGCATGACTCTAAATCTTTGTATGGGAAATTTGTTCTGGTGTTTATGCCTTTCATGAATATAGTTGCCTTATGATAAGCGTAAGCAATATTTTTTGTTGTATCAAAGGTACCTAGCCATTTATGTTGGTTATAGTTGGAGCCATAGATTTTTGCTCCATAACGACCATTTGCACGTTTTCTAACACCTATATATCATCCCTCCTTTCTTGAATTTCTCAAGTTCATAGGAGTGATGGTGCAATATACAACAATTGGATTATTTTTCCCATAGTCTGAGGTACATCCTACAACAATATAATGAAAAATGCACGAAATAACAGAAATAGCAGAAACACAGAAGGAATTTATTGATCGCATGCCACTTCGAGGGGGCAACCTCTTTTGAGCAAGTTCAATATAATAAATTCGTGGATGCCTTCATTGGCCTCAACACGTACTTATATCCTAAGTCTAATCTAAACAACTATTACTTTCCATGAATGTGGGATAATACAATATGCTCACGGGACGACTTACAAAGCATATGTATCCAAATGTAATATACTAACAAAGTAAAGAGAAAGGTTAAACATGGGTTCCTAAATACTTTAGTTGCTCTAGAAATTATTTTGCCATCTTATAATCCAATTTTCTCGTCACTGTTAGTTGCAATCAATCTAAGCCATTACTACTACATAAGCAATTCATTCATTATTTTGATATCCTACAAAAGATATGCTTCAACAAATAAGCATTCTTAGCACTTTTGCAAAAGTTGTAGAGACTTGAAAATATTATTATAATATAATAAGAAATTATTACAAGCTTGAGAAAAGTAGAACAAACATTTTGTACATTTAGAAAAATGTATTATGACTTAGAATAGTAGATAATGCCAATTACATGGATGTTGAGAATAATAGATACAAAAGTAAGGAAACTGTATAGTAATTACACCAAAAGTATATTGGAATGTTCGTAAAAAAGATTATAACATTTGACAAAAGCTACTTTGTGGGGACAACATCATCATTAACACGAGCATCAGGAACCAAAAACATAGGTTGGTTGACATCCTCTCCATCATCTGCATGTGGTTGAATTGTTGCATTGTCTGTATGGTCTGACATGTGTAGAACATGATTGAGCAAAAGAAAATCACAAGAAAACTTGTCATAGAATAGTCAAAATTGTCATAGAGGCACCCATTTTGCAGGTATAAGGGGTATCTAATAACCATTGTTGATGTATGTTTATGAATTTAAAATTCCCTCTTATCATTTTCAATACTTTTTAGTGAATCATTAACATGCCTTGATTTGTATGTCGATCATTGTTATATCTAAGAACTATTATTTTTGTCATCATGCGTAAGAGGTAAGGAACAAAGCAAAGCACCAATGCCTTCAAAAGATTTGAAATCAATGCCTTTTAAAGATTTGAAACATTCATTTAACTAAATACAAGTACTATATGAAAGAAAAGATGCATGTTTTTTGTAGCTTGAGCAACATTAAGAGAAAATGTCATGGACACTAAAGCTCCAAATTTCTTGTACAATTACTTCACAGTGATATTTTGCACCATCTTTTTGAAGGAATTAATTAAGAACGTGTCCAAAACCTAAATTTAATGCTATACATTCCATAAAAGACTAAAATATTTCACTTATCTTAAATGTTCCAAGCATTGAAACAAAGTTTGTCCACTAGAATTAGTGTTAGAAAGACAATAAGTTGGCTTAAATTTATTCATAAGGAATCTAACTCACCATCCCTTGCCCTTCCTTTTCTCCACCTGTTTTATCAATGCATACATATTATTATTAATAATCATATGAAATGGTAATAGGTGGGAGGCAAAGTACAAGGCCACAATCAAATGTTTACAAGGATATGGTAAAATGAGATAACTATGACAAAAACAATGTGATGTTGAAAAATTTTCAGAGATATTTTTAATTATTTGTTGTTCTCAAAATCAGCTACGCTCATTTTGTAGACAACCCCACGAAACTTGTCCGTTTCGTGAAACTACACTCTAAGATCGCAAATCGAGAAAAGATGTTCTTGTTCTCGTGCGAGGTCATTTGACGTTTTTACGACGCTCCCTTGAATTAATTTTTCAATGAAGGCGAGGAAAGTCCAAGTCGTAAATTGGTCAAGGTGTTAATTTTAGTCTTTTTTTTAGTTTGGTAAATTTTGACTCTTGATATGCAAGAGCGGCAAAATTTGCCGCTCTTACATATCCCTTGAGTATTTTTGTTTTTGATGTAAAGTCGGCTAAATTCGCCGCTATTACATCATTTTTAGTTAAAAGTGCGAAAGCGGCAAATTCCGCCGCTCTTGCATATGTCGAGTGACTATTTCCTGCATCGGCGGCCTTTTTTGCCGACTTCGCATGTAAGTCAACGGCGATGTTGTAGCGTCCGAAATCGCCGCCCGAACGAGATCTTCGGGATTTTGGTGTCGGACGCCATTAATGGCCACTCGTGCCAGGGGTTTCAACTCCAGCGTCGACCTTTAAAAAGCTTTTTCTTTCTTCCATTCGTCATTTCTTATCCACCAGACTTCTACGCGACTCGCTTGTTCGATCTCACCGTTCGCCGAATCGCCGACGGATCTATTCTTATAATTTCCACTTCAAACCCGGGTAAGTTTCTTCTTCCCACTCGTCGTTCAACTTTTCTTTCAAGTTTGTCATAGGTTTTTGCATTTGATTGGTTTTTTTTGTTTTTTATATACTTCGTGTTTAGGGTCTGGTGTTTTCGTTTTGTGTCGTCATTATCGTTGTCCACCTGCGTGCCCTAACTACTACCCTGAAAACCCTAGGGATTCCCTCGCCTTCGAATTCCCAAACCCTCAACACGAAATTCCCCTCATGTAGCATCGGTGAATTTTACCGAGCTCTCCCGGACATAGCAAATTTTGTTGAGTGTTATAGCGGCGGACGTCGGCGTTTTACCGAGCTCACCCGAACTTGCAGATGTTACCTCGCCATGTAATATCGGCGAAATTCGCCGCTCGCACATATAGGGAACCCCCATGTGGTGTCGGCAAAAATCGCCGACGGAACATTGAAAAGAAATGAAGTTGCTAGTCGTCAATGCAGTGTCGGCAAAAAATCGCCGCCCGAACACAAAAACCTTTCGTTCCTATTTCCTGCAAAAGCGGCGAAAATTGCCGCTCTTACCAAACGTACCTCGGTTTGCCTATTTCCTGCATTGTCGGCAAATTTCACCGCTCTAACCGTCTCACGATTCTTTCAAGCTGCACGGGCGGCGAATTTCGCCGCCGATGCACAAACATCAAACCCCTCATATGCAAGGGCGGCGAATTTTGCCGCCCATGCGAAAAATATCCCAAATTTTCCTAACACTGGAAAATTTTCAATTTCATTTTCCCGAGCCCGCTTCTCCTCTGATTCTTGGCCAGCTCGCACTATAGCCCTTTTTCAAGCGCACTCCCATAGTCGTGATCGTCAACATGCAATTTTCCCAGATTGCCCATATTTTCCCTGATTGCATGATCATGATTTCTATTGCAGTTTCTTCTGCGGAGCTCCTTTCGACGTCAAATTTCTTCTCAGTGAAAGATCGTTCAAATGACTGATTTGTCTCCGAAGAAGGCTAAAGCAATGAAGTATAAATACCAGGGTGTTTTCCCAATCACCTCAGTCCACTCTAATGTTGAAGATATTAGAGATACAGAGATTGGCCATGTTGATATGGCTGAGTTCGTAGAGAGAACCAAGTCGAGCAACCCCAGTGCTATGATGAGGAAAATAGTAGAAAGTAATATTCATCTGGTATCCTCCTTCCCAGTGGCGGCTCACAATACAGAATTTGTTCTTCAGTGCGCACATTTCTACAACAAAGATATCAGAGCTGTGGTAGACGCCAATGGTAATGTAATAATCAGGTTGGACCCTGAGTTTATTGACAAGGTGTTCATGTGTCCCCCCGCAACAGAGGTGTTGAAGCTTGATTTCACCGATGCTCAAAAGGAATATGATAAGAATCCAGAGAAGGCAAAGAAGGTAATCAACAACAAATGGTTGAAGATTGCGAGGTCAAGTTTGTCTAGATGGCCACGCAGCTTCCCTCGAAGTGATTTCGTGGAAGAAGTTGGTGACTTGATTACCCTTCTCAGCAGGATAAGAGGTTTGTCTTCCTCTTCACAATTTCAGGAATGGATGTATCCCTTCATTAAGGTCATACTCCAAGGCAAGCAGGTCATTTTCTGGGGAGAGCAAATTAGTAACGCTTTGCATGATCAGCTGACGAAGGTATCCACTACCTCCAAGTTCTTCATGACTTCCTACCTGGTATACATTGCAGCCTCCATGAGGATTTTTCCAGGATTGTCGTCAGAAGGGGATAGAAGAGTAGTCCCAGTATACCAGTACTATTCTCAGCTAACATTGAAAGGCTCAATTCACCATTTCAGGAGAGTGAATGATGCATTCTTTGCTGTATTCTTGTGCCTTTTCAATCCCCAACTGGAGCAAAGAAGAATCTCAGATGAGGCGTGGACAGTGGTTAATGGTTTTGGTTGTATGTTTCTGCAATTTCCATCTTTCTCCTACTTGAGGGTTGGCTTTTTCCAAGGTTACCCTTATATGCTTCCAAGGTTTCCTTCAGATAGATTGGTGTTGATGGAGTTGTGCAGGCAAATGATTGTCGTGCATAACAAGCAGATGGAACTCAAGAAGCCTGGCTTCAGATTCCCTGTAGAAATCGGCAGATACTCAGTATTGACTGCCGCAAAGGCAAGAGCTATGGAAACGGAGATGCAGCTGGTCACCATGAAGCAATTCAAGAGGAGGCCAAAGTTTGATTACCGGGGTGTAAAGGATAAAATCAAGAGGAAAACACAGTTCCATGAACCCATGGTGGAAGATGTCTGGGTAGATTTGAGAACAGAGGAAGACATCCGGAAACTGGACTATAGCAGGCTGTCTCTGGAGCAAATTGAATACCTTGGACTTGCTGATATCCCAGAGGACCTTGTAGATGATGGCGAATTGGTTGACGCCAAGTATGAAACAGAAAAGATAGCTGGTACTCCTCTACCGCCAATCCAATGGTCCCAAAAGGAGCTGACTTCCCTAAGGAAGAGATTTGAACCCATATTGGCCAACACCAATAAGTGGCTGGAAGATAAAGGAATTACACTGAAGGAATTCCTCACTGGCTCAGAAACTGAAGTTCAAGAGCAAACTGGTAAGAAGGTTGAAAATAGAACGAAGAATAAGAGTGATGCTCCATCATCCTCTAAAACACATAAACCTAAAATCAGATTTGTGACAAAGAAAGCAAAGGTTGTTGAGAAGGAACCTGAAGCGAAGGATATGGAGATTGAAGAGCCAGCGGCCGAGGATCCAGCAATTGAAGAGCCAGCCACAGAAGAGATGGATGTCGGAGACAAGGGGTCAGAGGAACAAGAAAAAGAGGCTTTGTCTCCACAAGACAATACACCTGTTGCACCCCCTGTGCCTGCTTCCCCCATTATCATTCCTTCTTCTGAATCCCCCTCTCCTCCTAAGATAATCTTTGATAATCCCCAGGGCACTTTTGAAAATGTTCTTCATTCTTCTGACTCCATTCCTAGTTTGTCTTCTTCGTCATTTGATATAGGAGATACTTCTATGTTTGATCATTTTGTGATGAATACTGAGCAAATTTCAAGTGCCAATGTAACAGGTGCGGTTTTTACCAACACCCCGCCTATTGTTTCTACCACCGGCACAAGTACAGTCCCAGTAACACCAGTGGCAGAAATGGACTCCAATGTAAATACTTCTCTGCTGCCACCTTGGTTATCAGCTTACACGCCAAAGAGGAAAAAGCAAGTCATCTCCCCAGATGATTTTGATTTCACTAAGCTGACACCAGCAAAACCTAAGGCTCCGAAGAAACCAAAGATCCTGTCAAGGGTACTTGAAGAAAAAGGGCAGAAGGTTTTGGAGATAGCAAAACCCCCACAGGATGCAACTGTCGAAAATTTTGACATGAATGACTATTCTATTTCTAGGGTTGAATTGGGCAAAATCACCCATGAAAGCGCTAAAAATGATATGCAGTCAGCCATGGACATCCTGATCCAGAAATTCGACAGGGAAAAGGAAATGAAAGACTACTACAAGGCAAAGGCAGAACAGCTGACTGCAGTGGTAAGAAAGATCACGTTGAATTCAGAAGCAGTTACTCCGGAGGCCGTGTCTGTAGAAGACCCCGTCATCCTGAAAGCGGAAAAGACTCATCTCAGAGGAAAAGTACTTGAAGAGTACTTAGATAGGATGCGAGCTCAGGGAATCTCTTTGCTCAAGGAGGTATTTGAGAAAACGGATAAGATGAGGAAAGTAAGAGCAGAACTCAACGATCTCATCGATGCCATCTCTCATGATATTGAGCACACAGAGGATACTCATGATAAGTGGGTTGAAATGAGGAAGCTGAAAATGAGCACTTTAATATCCATTGGCGCCATTTCCAACAGGGATTCATATATAGAGACAAAGGAAGCTCTAACGTACAGGAGCAATGTGCTAAGAAATTTGATCAAGGATCTCGAAGCTGCCAAGGAAACCAGTGAAGAAAATGATGTTAACATTTTGCATAAGCTGGAGGAGTTGCCCTGTAAATTGGTATCACAGGATAACCAGTTTCTTTCTGCAGAAGAAATGGTCAAGGAATTTGAGGACATGTTTCAGCAGGAATTTGAAGACAAGGTATTCTCAATAACTTCTGTGGACAACATATTAGACAACCAGTTAACCTTGGACAATTTGAAAACCAGGTTAACCAATCACGCCAAGTCAATCACTACAGTAAGGGATGCCATAGTGAGGGCCAGGATGATTTTCAAGAACACATTCAAACCAGATAGCATTGAAATGCAGGCGACCTTCACTATGTATGATGACCACGTGAAAAAGGGCGGTGACACAAGTCGAAGCAGCTGATTTTTTCCCTTAGTTTATTTCCTGATTTCCATATGTACTTTCAAAACAGTTTTGGACATTTTTACATGTACATTTTTGATATGCAATTACATGTAAAAAATAGGAAGTCCCAAGTCAATAAGGACTCCTATTTTTGAATAAGTCAAAGTAGTTGTAGATTTCCTAGATTTTCTCAAGGTCTTTCCCTATAAATAAAGGGGACCTCTTTTGTAAATATTATCTTTGATCTATTGCAAGAAAACTCTGGCGAATTGGAAAGCAAATCAAGACTTTGTGCTTATTGTGAAAATCAATATTCAAATATTCATCAATACAAGAAAGCAAGTTCAATTCCAATCTTTGTCTTGGGATTATTTGTGTTGTGATAGTTTTGTTCTTATGTCTTGCTATCATAATCTTAATTGATAATAATTGAAAGGTGGAGTTTGTTTCAAGTGATTGAAGAGCGCTCTAGATTTGATTCTGATAAACTTTGTGTTATCAAATCGGTTGTGGGTTATATGTTCATGTTTGTGAAAATACAACAGTTTGAAGACTTTGTGCTGCAAGTTGTTATATTTGAATCATTTTTATCATATTGAAGGAGAGTGAAGACTTTGGGCTGCATTTTGCTTCAAACAAGTTCTGGTTACAAGTAGTGGGTGAGGTAACAGAAAACTTTGTGTTTCTGTGATATTGTGATAATTTATAAGTTTTATATTGAGAGTTTGAAATATAAACATCTATTCTGAAAAAAGAGAATGAGATGAGATGGAACCACCCCAAACCTAGTTTTTAGTGTACATAAATTTGATAAGTGTTTGATTTACAAAAGTTAAGCAATTAGAGGGAACCTCCCCTTGCTGAGAGGAGAGACTTTGTCTCATCATAGCTGTGGCTGATATACCCATTTTGCCGTTAGCGAGTTAACGACAAAATATTCACCCAACAGTTTTTTGGCGACTCTACTGGGGAAGGAACGCGCAACTTGAAGCCTCACGCTTTGAGTTGAAGCATTTTTTTCAGTTCTTTTCCATTTTTCTTGCAAATATTGTGGTTAGTATAATACAGTCTGGCAGATTCCCGGTACACCAGAAGTAAGAGGGCTCAGGGTATTATTGATCCTGCATTTGAATTAATGCAGCAGAATAATTTTGGATTCTTAACTCCACGGCCTCGTCTTCAGCGCACCAGAAGTTTTCCCCCTACAAACACCAGGTCTCCAATACCAGGTGAAGTTTCTATTGCCAGTACTAATAGAGTTTTGGCTGTTCATACACCACCAAGGTTTACTATACCACCTTTCAACCGGCGTATCATGGCAGCCCAAGGCCCTTGGGGTAATACCTTTGGTCCTCTAAACTTGACCCCACCATTACATGAACTACCTCGTAGTTCAAGAAAGAATTTCCCCAAATTCTATGGTGACGGAAAAGTTCATCCTGATGAGCACATTGCGGCTTTCTGTATAGCCTGCGGTGTAATAGGTGTCGAGCACGAAGACGTGGCTGTGCGACTCTTTGTAGAAACACTACAAGGCGCTGCTGCAGACTGGTTCTATCACCTCCAAGCTCAGACCATAACAAACTGGGCTACTCTCAAAACTAAGTTCGAGGCCAGGTTCAAACCTGCGGAAGATGCTCATGCACTGTTAGCGCAGTTGACACAGATGAAAAAGGAACCTCAGGAACCAATGCGAGATTTCATCGCTAAGTTTAACAAATTGAGGAATAGGATTCCTGCTACTGCTGAGCCCACAGCGGAGAATCTCAAATGTTTCTTCATTAATACACAGCTCCCAGAGGTGAGTTTCCTATTGAGGCGAGCTGCTCCTACTGATCTTGCTGCGGCTCAGATCCTGGCAACAGAAGTAGAAGATGATCTTATCCTAGCAGGTAAGATAAGAAGGGATGCTAATAGAAACAAAAGCTCCTCTTCTACTGAAAACCATTCCACAAGCACCACGGATCCCATGGTGCAAAAGCTAGCGAATGAATTGCTGGCTCTCAAGAGACAAATGTCCCAAGGCGTATCTGCGTCTCCTTCTTACCGAGATATACCCAGGAGGACATTCCCAAACAATTCATATCAAGGCACTGCTGCTAGGAATCAAGGACAGCAAAACCGTCTTCCTCCTACTCAGGGGAAGCTTGCTATTGAGGCAGCGCCGGTCAACTCTGCTGTTGGCTACTATGAAGCCGAGAATGAACTCTCTTTCCAACCTGAGTTGGAATATGAAAACGGTGCTAATCTCTTCACAGAAGGAGAAGAAGAGTTAGCTGGCGACTCTACCATCAGCTTTCTGAACTACCAAGACGAAGCTGAAAAGGGAGAAGTGAGTGAAGGAGTATATGCTGTTTTCACTAGGTCTCAAAATCAGTCAGCTCCTCAAGCGGATAAAGGGAAGGTGAGAGAAGAATCTCAACCGGCGATTTCAATCGCTAAACGGGGGACCCCACTACCTTTCCAGTCAAAAGACCCAGTGATAAATAAACAGGTAAGTGTTTCTAATGAATTTGCACCTTCTACTTCTAATCCTCAGACTAGTGCTGTTTCAACCAAAAATCAAAATGATGGTTTTTCTTCCTCCGTATCTAATTCTTTTCAGCAGTTCGACATAATAGACCATGCTAGGAGAACTAAGATACAAATGTCTGAAGTTGAATATTTACAGGCTAATCCTGAACAGTTTGATAGATTAGCCAAATATGTCAAAAATAAGACCGTCCCTGCAGGACAAGAGTTTCCCAAAGCTACTCATGACTCCTCTAAAAGTAAACCTACCCAAAACAATCTTGTTACTACTCCCCCTGAGGTTTCTGGAAAAATCGAACCCTTCTATGTTTCCCTATTTGTAAATGGCCATAAATTGAGCAATTGCGTAATAGATTCTGGAGCCTCAGACAATGTAATGCCTGCTAAGGTAGCAAATGCCCTTGGCCTCACCTTGACCAAAACTTTTGGAAGGTGTTTCTCTATGGAGAATAAGCAAGTTCCACTTTTGGGTCAAATCAAAGACGCCCAATTTGCATTTGCGGCTTTTCCAGATAAGAGAATCAAGATGACAGTCTTGGTAGCTGATGTTCCAGCTTCATACGGCATTCTCCTTGGACGTAATTTCTGCAAAGATGTGGGTGGTGAGTTGAACATGGATTTGTCTGAAGCTAGGATACCCGTTAAAGGTGTCATGCAGAAATTGCTTCCTGAGAAGGAAGCGAAATATATTGTTACTCAAACATCAAACCCCAAAGCTCAAATTTTGTTTGAATCCTCGGGAATGGGTAACTATTTTCTATCTACTGAAGATTGTTCCGATTCATCAGAAGAGGCTACATCGGGTGATAGCTCCGATATGTCAGATGGAGACTCAGAGGAGTTTTCAGACGAAAGTTCAGGTAAAGATATAGCAATTCCAGATTCTTCCCTCACCGATGAAGAGGAATCTTCTGATCAGAGGAAGTCCAAGAAATCAAATTCTGATGGAGTCTGGATTTTAGAATTTGATGGTAGCTGTTCTTCTACCGGTTCTGGAGCCGGAGTGGTTTTGATATCGCCACAAGGTGATATTTTGCCTTTTTCATACAAGCTACAATTTGACAATACCAATAACACCGCCGAATACGAGTCCTTGTTGCTCGGATTGGAAGCGGCGCGTGCCAGAGGTGTTAAGATCCTTCATGCTCAAGGGGACGCCGAATTGGTGGTTTGTCAAGTAAGAAATTTGTACCAAACAAAAAATGAAAGGTTGAGACACTATCGCAATCGCGTATGGGATTGCATTGAAGATTTCGATGCTTTCAATATTTCAGCTGTGCCAAGAGAGTTCAATGACCGTGCAGATTCATTGGCTGTTTCCGCCACTCTCATGGTGCCTCACAAGGATTTCAAAGGAAATAAGTACACTATTGAACTGGTCTTCCGACCAAGTGTACCTGATAACTCTGACCATTGGCAGGTGTTCAATGGTGACAATCAGATCATTGCTTTCCTGGAAAAGATGGATAGTTTTGATGAGCTTTACTTTGAAGGAAGTGAATCACCACCTCGTGAATATGTTTCTGAGGTAGATTCGCAGACTGGCGAAGAATTTCTACAGTTGAAAGGAAATAAAATCCCAAAAGGATTGGTTTCCCTTGAGAGGCTCTTTGATAAACACGACAGGTATATCAAGCAGCGGCAACAACAGCAGGATTCGAATTCCTCCATGGAATTTGAACAGGTCAATTTGGGTACAGAAACAGATCCTAAGATGGTCAACATCGGAAAATGCTGCACGGCTGATGAAAGATTCAAATTCATTACCCTCCTCCGTCATTACATTGATGTTCTGGCTTACTCCTATGATGATCTGAAGTCTTTCAGGCCTAAGGAGGTTCGACACGAAATTCCCCTCAAAGCTGGATCGTTGCCTTACAAACAGAAGCAGAGGCAATACAATCCAAAGATATCAGGTACGATTCTTTCTGAAATTCAGAAGATGCTGAATGCGAGGATTATCTTTCCAATTCATCATTCCACATGGATTTCAAACATAGTACCTGTAAGGAAGAAGAACGGAGAAATCCGTATCTGTGTTGATTTCAGAAATCTCAACCAGTCTTCTTTGAAAGATAACTACCCTTTGCCCATCATGGACCAAGTATTGCAAACAGTGACAGGTTCAGAAATGCTATCTATGTTAGATGGTTTTTCAGGGTACAATCAAGTGGAGGTAAATGAAGCTGATCAATTCAAGACCGCCTTCACCACACCGCGGGGCACATTTGCATATCGCAGAATGCCTTTTGGACTGATCAACGCTGGCGCAACATTTCAGAGAGCGATGGATCTTGCTTTCAGAGATGAAATGGGTAAGTTCATCGTGGTGTATCTCGATGACTTAACTGTGTTCTCCAAAAACCGTCATGATCATGTACATCATTTGCGACAAGTGCTGGAGCGCTGTCGGCAAAATGGTATTTCACTCAATCCCAAGAAGTCAGTTTTTGGGGTAACGGAAGGCAAGCTTCTCGGACACATTGTATCCCGAGAAGGTACTAAGATCGACCCGGAGAGGGTCAAATCTATTCAAAGTCTCACTCTGCCAGCAAGTAAGACTGCTGTTCATTCTTTCTTTGGAAAGGTGAATTTTCTGCGAAGGTTCATCCCTGAGTTTGCAGAAAAAACCCGTCACATTGTTAATATGATGAAGGGTAAAGCCACTTTCCGTTGGACTGCGGAAGGTAAGGAAGCGTTTGAGGATATCAAGAGAGCTATTGCTCATGCTCCGGTTCTTGTCTGTCCTGACTACACCAAGGATTTCCTAGTCTATAGTTACGCTTCAGAACACACACTTTCAGCTATTCTGGTTCAGCAGAATGAGGAAGGCGTTGAATCCCCCATATCATTTATGAGTTGTCCTCTCAAAGCTCATGAATTGAAGTATTCGAATATGGAGAAGCATGCCTACGCCGTAGTCAAAGCGGTTAAGCATTTCAGGTTCTATATTCTAAATTCACACACTGTTGTCATGGTGCCTGATACAACAGTCAAATCCATCCTAACTCAACAAGAGTTCGGAACGAAGAGAGGTAACTGGATCGCTAAAATTCAAGAATTCGATCTGGATATCAAGCCTACCAAGCTTGTGCGGGGTAAAGGTTTGTGTCAATTGATCGCAGACAACGTTCCAAAAGAGACAGGGGACGAAGAAGAAGAAGTTGTGGACACGCCAACTGTTCTTTTTGTTACTACAACTGACGAGTGGTATTCCAATATCGCTCATTTCCTTACCTATGGTGAGTGCCCTTCTCACTTGTCTATTAAGGAAAGGAGAACTGTCAAGTTAAAAGCTGCTAACTACGTCCTTTGGGACAATGGTTTGTACAAGAGAAGTCTTGACGGAGTATTTTTGCGTTGCGTGGATAAAGCGCAACAAGGTAAACTTTTGGAGTCTTTCCACAATTTGGCTTGTGGTGGACATTTTTCAGCACCTGTAACGGCTCACAAGATTTTGCGAGCTCGATACTATTGGCCCACACTATTCCAAGATGCGTATAATTGGGTACGCAGGTGTGAATTATGCCAGCAGTTTGTTGGGAAACCAAAATTGGCAGCCTTACCTCTCAAACCAGTGGTGATTGAGGAGCCTTTTCAGCAATGGGGTATTGACTTCATTGGCGCAGTGAATCCATCATCAAGTGCCGGACACAACTATGTCCTCACAGCAACAGACTATTTTACCAAATGGGTGGAAGCTATTCCAGTCAAACACGCCACTTCAGAGGTGGTATGCAGTTTTCTTAAAGAAAACATTATTTCCAGGTTTGGAATCCCAAACAAGATTGTAGCAGACAATGCTACTTGTTTTTCCTCTTATGAGATCACTGAGTTTTGCTACGAGCATGGGATCACTCTTTCCCATTCTTCAGACTATTATCCGCAAGGGAATGGTCAAGCAGAATCAAGCAACAAGAATCTGGTCACTATCATCAGGAAGCTGGTTGATGAGAATCAGAGGACTTGGCATAAGGCGTTGTTCGATGCTTTATGGGCAGATAGAATTACACCCAAAAGAGCAATAGGCATGTCGCCATTTCAGCTTCTATATGGACTGAATGCGGAGATACCGATCACCTTGGAATTGCCAGCATTGAAGTTGGTAAAGGCATTGGAAGATAGAACTTTTGATAGTTCTATTGATAAAAGGATCATGTATTTGGCCGAACTTGAGGAGCAACGCACTGTTGTGGTGGACCGCATTGCTGAGCACCAAAATCAAGTAAAGAGACTCTTCGACAAGAAGGCAAAGGCTCGTGATTTTCAGGTTGGAGATCAAGTCTTGTTGTGGGACAAGAGGAGAGAACCAAAAGGAATGCACGGAAAGTTTGATTCCTTGTGGAGAGGTCCATTCACCATTCACCAGTTCTGTGGTGAAAACAGTTTCTTGCTGGAGTATCAAGATGGTACACCATTCTTGTTGCCTCACAGTGGACATCATCTGAAGCATTTCAATCCTTGAGGTTTCAGATAAGTTAAATTGTACATTTGTATAGTTTTTGTTTTATTTTTGTGTTTTCGTTTAGTCTTTGTGTCTTTTTCTTTTTAGCTTGACCCTATAGCCCAATGGCATGGATGAAGGCACTTAGAGACTGGATTCTACTCCCCTCAATCGTTTCAAAGTTCTATTGAAGGAAGTTCCCCAGTTAGAGCCAGCTGTTGTTCTCAAAATCAGCTACGCTCATTTTGTAGACAACCCCACGAAACTTGTCCGTTTCGTGAAACTACACTCTAAGATCGCAAATCGAGAAAAGATGTTCTTGTTCTCGTGCGAGGTCATTTGACGTTTTTACGACGCTCCCTTGAATTAATTTTTCAATGAAGGCGAGGAAAGTCCAAGTCGTAAATTGGTCAAGGTGTTAATTTTAGTCTTTTTTTTAGTTTGGTAAATTTTGACTCTTGATATGCAAGAGCGGCAAAATTTGCCGCTCTTACATATCCCTTGAGTATTTTTGTTTTTGATGTAAAGTCGGCTAAATTCGCCGCTATTACATCATTTTTAGTTAAAAGTGCGAAAGCGGCAAATTCCGCCGCTCTTGCATATGTCGAGTGACTATTTCCTGCATCGGCGGCCTTTTTTGCCGACTTCGCATGTAAGTCAACGGCGATGTTGTAGCGTCCGAAATCGCCGCCCGAACGAGATCTTCGGGATTTTGGTGTCGGACGCCATTAATGGCCACTCGTGCCAGGGGTTTCAACTCCAGCGTCGACCTTTAAAAAGCTTTTTCTTTCTTCCATTCGTCATTTCTTATCCACCAGACTTCTACGCGACTCGCTTGTTCGATCTCACCGTTCGCCGAATCGCCGACGGATCTATTCTTATAATTTCCACTTCAAACCCGGGTAAGTTTCTTCTTCCCACTCGTCGTTCAACTTTTCTTTCAAGTTTGTCATAGGTTTTTGCATTTGATTGGTTTTTTTTGTTTTTTATATACTTCGTGTTTAGGGTCTGGTGTTTTCGTTTTGTGTCGTCATTATCGTTGTCCACCTGCGTGCCCTAACTACTACCCTGAAAACCCTAGGGATTCCCTCGCCTTCGAATTCCCAAACCCTCAACACGAAATTCCCCTCATGTAGCATCGGTGAATTTTACCGAGCTCTCCCGGACATAGCAAATTTTGTTGAGTGTTATAGCGGCGGACGTCGGCGTTTTACCGAGCTCACCCGAACTTGCAGATGTTACCTCGCCATGTAATATCGGCGAAATTCGCCGCTCGCACATATAGGGAACCCCCATGTGGTGTCGGCAAAAATCGCCGACGGAACATTGAAAAGAAATGAAGTTGCTAGTCGTCAATGCAGTGTCGGCAAAAAATCGCCGCCCGAACACAAAAACCTTTCGTTCCTATTTCCTGCAAAAGCGGCGAAAATTGCCGCTCTTACCAAACGTACCTCGGTTTGCCTATTTCCTGCATTGTCGGCAAATTTCGCCGCTCTAACCGTCTCACGATTCTTTCAAGCTGCACGGGCGGCGAATTTCGCCGCCGATGCACAAACATCAAACCCCTCATATGCAAGGGCGGCGAATTTTGCCGCCCATGCGAAAAATATCCCAAATTTTCCTAACACTGGAAAATTTTCAATTTCATTTTCCCGAGCCCGCTTCTCCTCTGATTCTTGGCCAGCTCGCACTATAGCCCTTTTTCAAGCGCACTCCCATAGTCGTGATCGTCAACATGCAATTTTCCCAGATTGCCCATATTTTCCCTGATTGCATGATCATGATTTCTATTGCAGTTTCTTCTGCGGAGCTCCTTTCGACGTCAAATTTCTTCTCAGTGAAAGATCGTTCAAATGACTGATTTGTCTCCGAAGAAGGCTAAAGCAATGAAGTATAAATACCAGGGTGTTTTCCCAATCACCTCAGTCCACTCTAATGTTGAAGATATTAGAGATACAGAGATTGGCCATGTTGATATGGCTGAGTTCGTAGAGAGAACCAAGTCGAGCAACCCCAGTGCTATGATGAGGAAAATAGTAGAAAGTAATATTCATCTGGTATCCTCCTTCCCAGTGGCGGCTCACAATACAGAATTTGTTCTTCAGTGCGCACATTTCTACAACAAAGATATCAGAGCTGTGGTAGACGCCAATGGTAATGTAATAATCAGGTTGGACCCTGAGTTTATTGACAAGGTGTTCATGTGTCCCCCCGCAACAGAGGTGTTGAAGCTTGATTTCACCGATGCTCAAAAGGAATATGATAAGAATCCAGAGAAGGCAAAGAAGGTAATCAACAACAAATGGTTGAAGATTGCGAGGTCAAGTTTGTCTAGATGGCCACGCAGCTTCCCTCGAAGTGATTTCGTGGAAGAAGTTGGTGACTTGATTACCCTTCTCAGCAGGATAAGAGGTTTGTCTTCCTCTTCACAATTTCAGGAATGGATGTATCCCTTCATTAAGGTCATACTCCAAGGCAAGCAGGTCATTTTCTGGGGAGAGCAAATTAGTAACGCTTTGCATGATCAGCTGACGAAGGTATCCACTACCTCCAAGTTCTTCATGACTTCCTACCTGGTATACATTGCAGCCTCCATGAGGATTTTTCCAGGATTGTCGTCAGAAGGGGATAGAAGAGTAGTCCCAGTATACCAGTACTATTCTCAGCTAACATTGAAAGGCTCAATTCACCATTTCAGGAGAGTGAATGATGCATTCTTTGCTGTATTCTTGTGCCTTTTCAATCCCCAACTGGAGCAAAGAAGAATCTCAGATGAGGCGTGGACAGTGGTTAATGGTTTTGGTTGTATGTTTCTGCAATTTCCATCTTTCTCCTACTTGAGGGTTGGCTTTTTCCAAGGTTACCCTTATATGCTTCCAAGGTTTCCTTCAGATAGATTGGTGTTGATGGAGTTGTGCAGGCAAATGATTGTCGTGCATAACAAGCAGATGGAACTCAAGAAGCCTGGCTTCAGATTCCCTGTAGAAATCGGCAGATACTCAGTATTGACTGTCGCAAAGGCAAGAGCTATGGAAACGGAGATGCAGCTGGTCACCATGAAGCAATTCAAGAGGAGGCCAAAGTTTGATTACCGGGGTGTAAAGGATAAAATCAAGAGGAAAACACAGTTCCATGAACCCATGGTGGAAGATGTCTGGGTAGATTTGAGAACAGAGGAAGACATCCGGAAACTGGACTATAGCAGGCTGTCTCTGGAGCAAATTGAATACCTTGGACTTGCTGATATCCCAGAGGACCTTGTAGATGATGGCGAATTGGTTGACGCCAAGTATGAAACAGAAAAGATAGCTGGTACTCCTCTACCGCCAATCCAATGGTCCCAAAAGGAGCTGACTTCCCTAAGGAAGAGATTTGAACCCATATTGGCCAACACCAATAAGTGGCTGGAAGATAAAGGAATTACACTGAAGGAATTCCTCACTGGCTCAGAAACTGAAGTTCAAGAGCAAACTGGTAAGAAGGTTGAAAATAGAACGAAGAATAAGAGTGATGCTCCATCATCCTCTAAAACACATAAACCTAAAATCAGATTTGTGACAAAGAAAGCAAAGGTTGTTGAGAAGGAACCTGAAGCGAAGGATATGGAGATTGAAGAGCCAGCGGCCGAGGATCCAGCAATTGAAGAGCCAGCCACAGAAGAGATGGATGTCGGAGACAAGGGGTCAGAGGAACAAGAAAAAGAGGCTTTGTCTCCACAAGACAATACACCTGTTGCACCCCCTGTGCCTGCTTCCCCCATTATCATTCCTTCTTCTGAATCCCCCTCTCCTCCTAAGATAATCTTTGATAATCCCCAGGGCACTTTTGAAAATGTTCTTCATTCTTCTGACTCCATTCCTAGTTTGTCTTCTTCGTCATTTGATATAGGAGATACTTCTATGTTTGATCATTTTGTGATGAATACTGAGCAAATTTCAAGTGCCAATGTAACAGGTGCGGTTTTTACCAACACCCCGCCTATTGTTTCTACCACCGGCACAAGTACAGTCCCAGTAACACCAGTGGCAGAAATGGACTCCAATGTAAATACTTCTCTGCTGCCACCTTGGTTATCAGCTTACACGCCAAAGAGGAAAAAGCAAGTCATCTCCCCAGATGATTTTGATTTCACTAAGCTGACACCAGCAAAACCTAAGGCTCCGAAGAAACCAAAGATCCTGTCAAGGGTACTTGAAGAAAAAGGGCAGAAGGTTTTGGAGATAGCAAAACCCCCACAGGATGCAACTGTCGAAAATTTTGACATGAATGACTATTCTATTTCTAGGGTTGAATTGGGCAAAATCACCCATGAAAGCGCTAAAAATGATATGCAGTCAGCCATGGACATCCTGATCCAGAAATTCGACAGGGAAAAGGAAATGAAAGACTACTACAAGGCAAAGGCAGAACAGCTGACTGCAGTGGTAAGAAAGATCACGTTGAATTCAGAAGCAGTTACTCCGGAGGCCGTGTCTGTAGAAGACCCCGTCATCCTGAAAGCGGAAAAGACTCATCTCAGAGGAAAAGTACTTGAAGAGTACTTAGATAGGATGCGAGCTCAGGGAATCTCTTTGCTCAAGGAGGTATTTGAGAAAACGGATAAGATGAGGAAAGTAAGAGCAGAACTCAACGATCTCATCGATGCCATCTCTCATGATATTGAGCACACAGAGGATACTCATGATAAGTGGGTTGAAATGAGGAAGCTGAAAATGAGCACTTTAATATCCATTGGCGCCATTTCCAACAGGGATTCATATATAGAGACAAAGGAAGCTCTAACGTACAGGAGCAATGTGCTAAGAAATTTGATCAAGGATCTCGAAGCTGCCAAGGAAACCAGTGAAGAAAATGATGTTAACATTTTGCATAAGCTGGAGGAGTTGCCCTGTAAATTGGTATCACAGGATAACCAGTTTCTTTCTGCAGAAGAAATGGTCAAGGAATTTGAGGACATGTTTCAGCAGGAATTTGAAGACAAGGTATTCTCAATAACTTCTGTGGACAACATATTAGACAACCAGTTAACCTTGGACAATTTGAAAACCAGGTTAACCAATCACGCCAAGTCAATCACTACAGTAAGGGATGCCATAGTGAGGGCCAGGATGATTTTCAAGAACACATTCAAACCAGATAGCATTGAAATGCAGGCGACCTTCACTATGTATGATGACCACGTGAAAAAGGGCGGTGACACAAGTCGAAGCAGCTGATTTTTTCCCTTAGTTTATTTCCTGATTTCCATATGTACTTTCAAAACAGTTTTGGACATTTTTACATGTACATTTTTGATATGCAATTACATGTAAAAAATAGGAAGTCCCAAGTCAATAAGGACTCCTATTTTTGAATAAGTCAAAGTAGTTGTAGATTTCCTAGATTTTCTCAAGGTCTTTCCCTATAAATAAAGGGGACCTCTTTTGTAAATATTATCTTTGATCTATTGCAAGAAAACTCTGGCGAATTGGAAAGCAAATCAAGACTTTGTGCTTATTGTGAAAATCAATATTCAAATATTCATCAATACAAGAAAGCAAGTTCAATTCCAATCTTTGTCTTGGGATTATTTGTGTTGTGATAGTTTTGTTCTTATGTCTTGCTATCATAATCTTAATTGATAATAATTGAAAGGTGGAGTTTGTTTCAAGTGATTGAAGAGCGCTCTAGATTTGATTCTGATAAACTTTGTGTTATCAAATCGGTTGTGGGTTATATGTTCATGTTTGTGAAAATACAACAGTTTGAAGACTTTGTGCTGCAAGTTGTTATATTTGAATCATTTTTATCATATTGAAGGAGAGTGAAGACTTTGGGCTGCATTTTGCTTCAAACAAGTTCTGGTTACAAGTAGTGGGTGAGGTAACAGAAAACTTTGTGTTTCTGTGATATTGTGATAATTTATAAGTTTTATATTGAGAGTTTGAAATATAAACATCTATTCTGAAAAAAGAGAATGAGATGAGATGGAACCACCCCAAACCTAGTTTTTAGTGTACATAAATTTGATAAGTGTTTGATTTACAAAAGTTAAGCAATTAGAGGGAACCTCCCCTTGCTGAGAGGAGAGACTTTGTCTCATCATAGCTGTGGCTGATATACCCATTTTGCCGTTAGCGAGTTAACGACAAAATATTCACCCAACATTATTGTTATGGATGGTCAGCAAGTGCCTTTTCACCTCTTCGACCATGTGTAGCTTTGGTTTGTAGCTTGGTGTGGTCATGTCAGGCTTCAGCTGGAGAAAGGTTTGTTGTTGGCTAATTTTTGGCGATTCATAATTCAAAAGTAGTTTCTTCCATTGAAAATGCTAGTGTTAATTGCGTATTAGGGGAAAAATCAGAGCTATGAATCACAAACAACAATCATTAAACCCTAATAGCACAATGGAGTACAAGATAAAATAGAAATCTAAATGACAAAAGCAAACCAAAACCAAATCTCTATGCTAAGCTTGGCTCTCCTCCATTGTTGTTCTCAATCTTGCATAGGAATGCAAAATATCGAAGGATGAATGTTGATTGCTCACTATTTCAGCAGCATAACAATGATATGAAAGAAGAATGATGGATGTTTCTAGAGGAAATTTGACAGCATGAGGCTACTTGAAAATTAATCCCCCTAAATGGCTTGGGTGAGGGTTGATTTAAAGGAAGGGAGTGATTTGAATGAAGGGCTATGATTGAACGTTCAAATGAACGATGTGGACGATTGAGATCGAATAGAGTTTCCCACTCCATGAGGAGTTGTAGTCATGTGACAAGTGTGCGGATGGGAATAGGGCTAGCCTAATTTAAATAAAAGATTATTTAAATTAGTTGGACATGTGAAGGCATTAAATGAAAAATGTAGTATGGGACATGTGTTAGATTGTGGTGAAAGGTGAGGATTAATTCAAATATTTTATTTGAATTAGTTGGAAAATGGGAGAGGGATAATTAATTAAATAAATAAGATTTATTTAATTAATTGGCTAGTGGGATAAATGGGATTAGGACAAAATGTCATATGATGTCTCTAGTAATGTGTCGACAAGGTGATGTTGCAAGACATGGACAATTTTAAGTGTCTACATTTTGCCCCTCTTTAAGATGATGTTGCGACTAGAAGTAACATCATTTGAAAGAAGATAAGGTATGGATAGAGGAAAAGGATGATGATGTAAGGATAGGATGATGATGCCCCCTCGAGAGGATAGGCGGGTTGGACAAACACAGGCAGGCTCTCGAAATGAAAAGGATTGGTCAAGGAAGAAAGATGAGAGAATGGATAGAAGAAATTAATGATTCGTTATGCTGCAATGAAGGTGAGCAACCATGAAGTTTGATATAGCACTAGATGTTATGCACCAAGGTATAAAGATCAAGGTGACAATGTGTCTTGTGCACCCAGCGTAATACATCCTTGTCTAGACACAAAATATGAATATTAGCTAGAATGATATGGATGCAGTGATACAAATGCAAGATAAAAAAGATAACACACTCAAGCAAGCAATCAAGCATGCACAAATGATACAAAAACAAATAAGGTATTACATCTATCAAGTTGTAAACCAATGATTGATTGATTAATGATGATGGGGTCTGGTTTCAGGAAATGAAACATGTCGTATAAGAGGCCTGGTCTGGTTTCGATGATGCAACATCATGTATAAGACAATTGATTGATTGATTGATTGCCACTAGTGTTGTTGGCCATGCGAATCAACACCAAGATTTGATTGATTGATTGATTTGGTTTACGTCAAGATTAGGATGATCAAGAACATTGATGTAATTGGATAATTTGACTTGATTGATTGACTTGACTGGTATGGATAAAGGATGACTTGCATTTGTATTATTGCTTAAATTTTTGATTGATTTGAATTGAAGAATTGATGTGATTTGAATTGGTTTGGATGATTGGATTTGAAGAATTGATGATTGGATTGATTTGGACAATTGATTTGATTTGGAATGAATTGATTGATTTGATTGGATGAATTGAATTGATGATTGGATTGAATAGATTGGATTAATTGAAGAATTGAATGAATTGGATTGATGATTGGATTTGAAGTATTGAATGAATTGATTTAAAGAATTGGGTGATTTGATTGATTTTGATGAATTGGATTGGTTTGGTGATTTGATATGATTTGATGATTGATTTGACGAATTAAATTGATGATTGGATTGGATGAATTGAGTTGATTATTGGATTGGTTTGATTTGATGAATTGATTGATGATTGGATTGATTAAAAGAAGTGGTTCGATGATTGATTTGAATAATTGAATTGAATGATGATTTGAGAATTGATTGGAAGAATTGATTTGAAAAATTTATATGAAGGGTTGGATTGATGTGATTTGTTGAATTGATTTGATTGAGTGGATGATTTGAGGAATTGGATTGATTTGATTGAGTGACTGGAAGAATTGATTTGAAGAATTGATTTTGATGGATTGATTGGTAGTTGAGTTTATTGCTTGGATTTTTGTTGGATATTTGATTTTTTTGTATTTTTTACATATTTTGATTTTTTTTTTGTATTTTGAAATGTTTTGATTTTTTGGATTTTGACATGTTTTGATTTTTTTGTATTTTTTGGAATGTTTTGATTTTTTTTTGGATTTTGACATGTTTTGATTTTTTTGTATTTTGGAATGTTTTGATTTTTTTTAAGATTTTTGAAATGTTCTGATTTTTTTGGATTTTGAATGTTTTGATTTCTTTTTGGATTTTGAAATGTTTTGATTTTTTGGTATTTTCTGAATGTTTTGGAATGGCATTGGATGACAATTTTCATAGCCTTTATGCTAGATACCAATGACAAGGGAAAACCAAGTCTAGGCGCAAGGATGAAGGATGGGATTGATGGATAAAATGATAGGCTGTGGTAGAGGGGATGGATGGGTGCATCATAAAGGAGCTAGGATGTGATCTCCAAAGACTATGTCACATAGGAATAACATGCCCCATTCTAGGTATAATGCTTAGGCTTTGACATAACAAAGCTTGTGACAACAGGATGATGATATGATCATTTGGAAAGGATGGGGTACATCAAGAGATATCTAAAACATTTGTCAAAAATTTGCCCCCATGTCTTTATCAAGATCAAAAGGAAGAAGGGAGGATGGATGGACTCAATAGGATAGGTATGTGGTATAATGGCTAAGGATGGTAGGATGGTATGGAAAATGGTAGGTTGGATGAGACAATGTGCCCCAAGTGTAAGTGACATAGAAGATCAACCTACACATGACGCTTGCTTGCCAAGTTTTCATCATGGTACTTATCCAAGGCACCACCAAGGGTGGTTTTCACCGTTGGACAAAGGGATTTCTCTTTTTTTTTTTCATTTTATTTTTTATTTTTTTGGACTTTTGAATGGGAGAAGGTGAATATGGAAAGGAGGGACTCGAGTGTCTAGTTCCATGAAAGGTGATAGTCCCACTAGAGATGAATGTCATCGCATGGACTATGTCAAATGTCATTACGCTCATAGATGTTGGTAGGGGATTGCATGAGAGAGGGAGATGGAGCGGGTAGATAGTGGATTATGATGTGGATCATGTAGGGAAGGATAGTAGATTATGATGTGAATTATGTAGGGATAGATGAAAGACTTATGCAAAAGGATGGATGGAAGGTTTATCCAAAAGCATGGACCATAGGAAGGTGAGGGGTGAAATATTTAGGATAATGAATGAAAGATGGGGAGATGGAAGTATGTGGGAATGTTGTGAAATGGAAGGGTACCATGACCAATGGTTGCACACACCATGATAAACATTGAAGATTTTGATTTGGAGGAGGTGTAGGAAGCAATGGGGATGTTTGCTTAGGAGATGGTCGATTTAGGAATTTAGGTACCCGCATAGACTTAGGATTTTTATGATTTTTGTGTTGCTTGTGGGATGAAGGAATTTGAGATTTTTGAACGAAATGGGATTTTTAGATGGAAGAGAATGTGAATTCTTCATTTGACTTGCTTTATTTTTGCTTAAGGACCCAAACCATTTTAGTTTTTGACTTTTGTTTTGGAGGTATGGGCTTGGATAGCCTTTTGGATAGATTTTGCTTTGATTCTTTGCATTGATGTCCTAAGGCATGAGGATCCTTAGGATTTTTGGCTTTATGAGTGGAGGCATCCAAATTTTTATTTTTGAATCCCTTAGGTTTGGTGAAAGCTTCTTGTTTAGACTATGTGTGCATTGATTGATCATGATTGGCGTTTTTAGAGGATTTATGGATGGATGGAAATTATAAGTGGGTTTGTGGATAAATGGACAAGGGGATTGGATGATAGGGATATTAGGCATTGGGAGAAGTGGTGGTAGAGTGAATGGAGGGATATTAGGAGTTGGAAGAAGTGGACGTAAAGTGGATGGTGGAAGGTGTATGGTCACATGCTTTTGACACTTGTAGGATAATAGAGGTGGAATGGCTACATATGTTTTGGGGGTATGATAAGATGTGTGATGGAAAGTGGTGGACTTAAGAGAAATGGAGGAAGTACCAACATCTTGAGACTATTTTCCTTGGGGTGTATATCCAAGGCCATATGAGCGTGGAGGGACCTTGACATGTATGGGCTCTAAAATACCTTGTTCATGAAGGCCTAAGCCTTTACCTTCATAATTCATGTTTTGGAGTATGCGATGGACAATAGGACTATGGGCATTTTGGACACTAGACATGAGCTCATTATTTGATGGAGAAGGTGAGGTGGAGGATAATGGTGGTTGTTGTCCTAAGAAGGAACACTCATGAATGAAGGTGGATAGACCAATAGGATACGTTGGTTTTGAAATGGAGTTGATAGTGGATGAGGAAGGATCATTAGGATATTAATTATCATGATGTTCATTAAGATCCAAGGTATTGGTTTGATCATCTATGTGTGCTTGGGAGCCAAGTGTCTCATCATGGGAAGTGGAAGCTGGTGTATCATGGATAGGTGGAGTGATAAGCTCTTAACCATGGAATGCATAAAGTTGACTAAGAGGATCATCATGGATTTCTTGATCATAGGTAGAATCTTGATCATAGATAGGAGCTTGATCATAGATGGGATTAAGGTTGTAGATAGGTTGAATGGAGGGGATTTGATCTTGATTAGACTGAGGGCTTGATGTTTCCATGTGCTTAGGATCATACCCTTGACATATCTCTTGACTTTGAGTGGAAATGGAAGTGGATAACTCTGGGAGAGGCTCAATGGGTTGTGGACTACATGATGGGGTTGATGGATGTACATGATGTTTGAGGACTCTTTGATAAGATTAAGGATGTGTGTTTGGTGACATGATTTATTCCTTGCTAGTAGCCAATGGATCACATCTTTCACAAGGGTATGGGTGGATGGACAATATAGTGGATGGAAAATGAGGGTGGAAGTTGTTGGCTTATGATTAGGATTTGGTGAAGTGGAAAGATCCCATGGTGGAGGGATAAAAGGGATGGAAGGTGTTGTAGGCTTAGGATTTTGACTTTGATTAGGAATAAGGTCAAAGGGGTTGGATGAATTAGTAGATAGGATTTATATTATAGGGGTCGATTGGGATTTGCTTTTGTAATGTTTGAATTTATGACGTGGAGTTGATGGAGGATTATATGGTGGAAGATATTTATAGGAGGGATAAGCTAGACTAGTGTCTCCCTTATCAAAGGTAGCATTAGGACCCAAAGGCATTTGATCTTGTTACAAAAGGTGACTTAGGATCACATGTTCTTGTCGTATAATGAATTTATAGGTTGATGTAGGATTGACATGATAGATGGATGGATTAGGTTGGTATGAAGTGGAGGGGATGACACATAGGATTGAGGTGGACTTTGTTGATGTTGTGGTTGTGTTTGGGATTGACAAGTGGTTATGAATTGTTCGATTTTGACTAGGAGTTGTTGTATCGGATGTGATTGGATTTGTTTAAGTGGTTGGATGATGTCTTGTAATTGTTGTATGGTTTGTTGGTCTAGGGGTTGTGGAATTTAGTGAAGTGAGGTGCTAGGACCTTGTTCTCTAGTGTGGGCATGGTGTCACACATGTGTTTAAGTCTTTGCATGTCGGCTTGTTCCTCAAGATATGGAACATGATTCTTGTCATTATTAGGATTAGGAGGGGCCCATTGAAGTATGAGTTTAGGTCTTACATTGCTCTCATCATTAGGACTAGAAGGAGGGCCTCCTCGAAGTATGATTTTAAGCTTAGGATTTGAACTAGGTTGGTTAAGGATTAAGACCATTTTGGCAAGATTAGAATTAGGATGATGATGTGGAGTGATTAGGATATGATTAGAATGATTAGGGTTTTGATTAGGATATGATTAGGATGATTTGTCTTAGAACGAATGTGTTGGAAGTAATATTTAGAATGATGTACTTATGTGTTTGTGTTGATAGTTTGACTTAGCAAATTGCAAACAAATGATTTCACATGTACACACATGAATCACACACGCAAGACACATAAACAAGTTTAACTTTAAAATTGAATGTTGTGGTTAAGCAAGCACTCGAAGAAACATCAACAATCCTAAGATTAGTCAAGTGGGTGTGGCCAAATAGGTCTTACACTAGGATGCACAAGTTTGACTAAGGATGTCCCCAATATACTCAAGGTACAAGGGGCCCAATTTCATGAAATGAAAGCAAAATAATGTTGAATAGCCAAGAGAAAGGGGTAACCCGCCCTTCACCTTCACTGCCCCAAGGTATAAAGTTCTTGGGGGCTTAGCCCAAATGGTAATATTTTGACTTCCAAGAGGGTGTCTTTCAATTCACACCTTGCTATTTAGACTCCGCCAGAATGCTAGAGTTGAGGTTGTCCCTTGGAGTGGTGTGTCTCCAAGCAAGTCTCTTAGGAAGGGTGACAAAAGCAAATCTAGTAGAAGCTTTTGATCTCCAAGATGACCTTGCGGTGCGAGGAGAGAGCATACACACACACACACACTAGATTCACACTTGCAATATAAATTCCCCTTAGAAATGAAATGTGTGGTGTGAAAGTGAATGGATGAAATGTGTTTTTGATTCTCAAGATCACATGAAGTGCATGAGAAGAACATACACACCCTTAATCTCACTCAAATTCACCAAACAATGCAAGCACTTACTCTTTTTAATCCAAAGCCAAAATGTGTGAAGGAAGACACTAGTTTATTTTAAGCCCAATTTGAATGTGTGAATGAAGACAAGAGTTCATTTTAGAGCCCAAATCCAAGTGTGAAAGCAAACAAGATGTTCGTTTTAATGCCCAAATTGAAGTGTGAAGACAAGCAAGATTGATTTGATGAAATGAGAGATGAAAGATGAAATGAGTGCACCTAAAATTTTTGCTTTCCAATTTGATGTTGTGACTGATGTAGAATGTTGTTACAACCCCTTAAGATCACCTGAAAGCCACTAAAACAAGAAAGAGACAAGAAACTTGCAAAGCAAATGTGTAATGATATAAAATAACAATATGGAAAATATCTGATTAAAATGAGCAGCTACAATAGAATGAACATCATCAAAAAAATTATGAGATTCTATGCAATTTGATTTTTTTTTCGTGAAAGTCAGATCAAATTTGCAAGAGATATGTTCGTTTGAAGTTGAAAAAGAGAGTTGACTTTGATTTAAAAAATTGATGAAAATGGCATAGTCACTGAAATAATCTTCGCCACAGTGTAGCTAGGTGAACTAGCTTCCTGATGCCGTTTGTTTCGTGAATTTTTGACATGTTTTGAGAAAGTTATGGTGAAAAGATAAAAACAACCTAGTTAGGGCATAAGGAAGAAAAAGGAAAGGCTAACTGCTGGCACTGACCGTTAGCAGTTTGGATGTGGGTGGTCACATGGGTGGCTTAACTATCTGCGGTTATCTTGGGTGGTTAGGGCAAGTGAAGCCCTTGGTCATTCATATGACCAAGGGCCAAGTTAAAGCAAAAAATAAAAGAGGGTTCAAGCGATGTATCCCCCCTCCCCCAGTCACTAATATGACCGCTCCCTATCAGGCACAACAAATTGTGTTAAAAAGAACTAAACAACGAAAAGAATATTAACTCTGTTTTGATTTTGGTTTTATTTGGTGGTTTAAATCTGTGGCTAGGGTTTTAATCCAGGGAAAGTAGAGGATAGCAGGTGTTGACAAGGAATATTCGTAGGAGGCACAGAGAATATCTGCGGGAGACGTTGTAGATAGGAGGCGGCGAGAGCAGGTCACCATCCACGACAGTGACGGGAAGTCAAAATGTGAGTGACAGGCTTTAGTAGCGAAGGCGTTAGGAGTCTTGGCAAGGTTACAACTAGGGTTAAGTCGCAGGAGGCGGCGCTAGGGCAATTTTGATCGGCAGAGAGAATGGTGGCTGGAGCGGAGAAATGATGTGGTGGATGCGATTGTTATGAAATAAGCAGCGATTAAGGATTCAAACGCAGGTGGAGGGTATGGATCGGGTGACAGTTGAGGGTTTAAATAGTGACGGGATGGCATGCACAAACAAAGTGCAGGTTGAGAGGAAAGAGAGGCAGACAAGGGTTTATAACAGTCAACTAGAAAAATGTTATCATCCCTACACAAAAACCTGAAATAAAATACATGCTCGACCTACAATATTCAAACAAACACAAGCAAATAAGAACGACGACTGTTACAGAACATAGGGCAGATCCATACAGTATGGATCCGTACAAATCCATACCATACGGACTGCCAAGTAAAAAAAATTCAAAATTTTTCTATGAGCAAAATAGGGCAAATTTTATGTTTTTTTTTTCCTGCGAGGCCTCCCAGACTCAATGGTGAGGTTTGTTTTAGGATAGGAAGCCACCTATGAAAGTTGATCACAAAAACTTGACAAAAATGTTAGATTCACGTTGGGTTCACCAAATGTATTAGGGGAAGCTATGAATCACAAACAACAATCATTAAACCCTAACAACACAATGGAGTACAAGATAACATAGAAATTTAAATGACAAAGCAAACCAAAACCAAATCTCTATGCTAAGCTTGGCTCTCCATTTCTCTTCTCAATCTTGCATAGGAATGCAAAATATCGAAGGATGAATGTTGATTGCTCACTATTTCAGCAGCATAACAATGATATGAAAGAGGAATGATGGATGATTCTAGAGGAAATTTGATAGCATGAAGCTACTTGAAAATGGATCCCCCCAAATGGATTGGGTGAGGGTTGATTTATAGGAAGGGAGTGATTTGAATGAAGGGCTATGATTGAAAGTTCAAATGAACGATGTGGATGGTTGAGATCGAATAGGGTTTCCCACTCCATGAGGAGTTGTAGTCATGTGACAAGTGTGCGGATCAGAATAGGGTTGGCCTAATTTAAATAAAAGATTATTTAAATTAGTTGGACATGTGAAGGCATTAAATGAAAATGTAGTATGGGACATGCGTTGGATTGTGGTGAAAGATGAGGATTAATTCAAATATTTTATTTGAATTAGTTGGAAAATGGGAGAGGGATAATTAATTAAATAAATAGGATTTATTTAATTAATTGGCTAGTGGGATAAATGGGATTAGGAGTGGGATTAGGACAAAATATCATATGATGTCTCTAGTAATGTGTCGACAAGGTGATGTCGCAAGACATGGACAATTTTAAGTGTCTACAAATTGCACACCATAAATTATCTCACCAAACATATGGCCACAAACATGACAAAACAAGTTTATAAACTGCATGATGCCATAAACTAGGAGATTGTATAGTTGGAGTTATATGGGGTGAAATTGCTTTTTATAACCTGACATAATCAATATACAAACTGCATGAACATGTGGATTCTATTATTGTAGTTAACTGGGGCTAAATTGTTAATTATAACAAGGGAGAAGAAGGATACAATTTGCATAAAAAGAAGGGGTTCTGTAATTGTAGTTATTGAAGCAATTGGTGAAGGGCTCCAACATGCAATTCCCTCGAGTGGTAAAGCATAACAGTACATCTGTGGTTTCTAAAACTCTAGCAGAGCAATGTGTTAATTTCATCATATTATATAATCTCTAATGTATAAAAGATTATCTAAAACTCTAAATTAACAAATTCTAACTTTAAACTCGATCCAAATTGAAAATTGAGCTTCAAGAATTGGAAATACTAGATAAACAAATTTCTTGAAAACATGTTTGAAGAACATTGTTGCAGTAACAAGTATTGCTGAAATTCTCAAGGCCAAAGTAGCGTTCGCCTTAGGAAATTGATCTCTAGCCTCAACTAATAAAGTTGTGTCATGCCCATATTTGCCATGTGGTCATGACATGAAAACCACATGGAGAGCATACTAGGGAACAACACCACACTCTACAAAATACATAAGGGCGAGAAAAAGGCCCAACACAACCTTCAAAATCCAGACCCACCTACTCAAGAGGAGAATCAACAAGGAGGAACACAACCTCAACAAAAACACAAGCAGAAGACTTCAATAATTGTGTGACAAAGCCACCATGACAACAAGACGAGAGGATGGATCTTCCTCCAAGATGAAGGTTGGATGTCAATCCACAACCTCACTCTCTCGCAACCACATGGAGTAGGACGAGGGTCACAACCACCTCAAATCCATTCCATGTCGAGCCAACAAACACACAAATACCCCAGAGCTCCCAATGCTACAACATGGGCTCTGATACCAAATGTCATGCCCACAAGTTGCACCTGGCCAACATGAAAGGCCTACAACCCACACATTTGAAAAAATGAATGGTAGAAACCATAGAGATTGTTTGCTAGGATGAGCTAAATTCCCGTTGTACATCATATCAACAAAAGAAAAAAGACAATGAACTAGAAATCTTATTGTTATAGATAAGATTTGATAAGATTTCTCACACAAATGTCTTCTCTCATTTATTTTAATATTGACTTTTGCACAACAAAGTCCATTTGATTTGATTTTCAATATGGGCTACATTTCATTTCATTTCATTTTCGTATAGGTGATATTGATTTGAACATTTATTGCTTTCATAGATTAACTTGAAGCCAATAATAAAAAGTAAAGTCTCATAGCCAATCATAATTTTTGACCAATACTACAAACTATAATGATAGGAAAAATAAAAGAAAATGATTTGTAGAAAGTTGAGAAGATTAATACAAAATTTTGCATATCCAATACAAGACTACCATACCATGACAAGTACTAATAACTACTTTAAAAAAGACATTAAAATAACTAAACATTCTTTTATCCTTCTCATCTTCCTTCATCTCAGCACATTTGATTTTATCACCCCGCCAAAATATAACCGTAAAGTCCAAAGCAGGCCATCACTCTTTATGAAGGGGAATATTCCTGTTCTTATAATGATAAAAAAAGTTTCATAATACTGCATCGGCGGACTCGCTATCTTGAGCATCTTAAACGCACAAACTGTTTCCATAGCCGGCAGGCAAATTTCCAAAGCATTCTCAAAAATATTTGAAACGTAGAAATGGATTGGCTGCTGAGGAAGAAGGGTCCCTCTGGCTTTTCATTTACTTCTACAGCTGAGCAAGTCACAGAAGGAATAGATGCCACAGGCCTAACAGCTATTGTTACAGGTATTTATTCGATTCTATTTTTTGATCTTTAAACTTAAGAAATTGATATGCCAAGGCTCTTGGATTCCTCGCTTGCTTTTTTGTTCTATATTTCCTAGTAACCGTCACTATACCTTATTTTGCATTCAAGTTTTTAAAAGCCTATTGTCAAAGCCATTTATTCTGAGCAGATTAAAATTTGATGATTGTGGATTTCCCTCATATAGTTAAAATCTGATGATTGTGGATTTCCCCCTTCAAATTTGAAGTTCCTGATAGTTTTGGCCTAAGTTGTCCATATTGTGAAACTTGATGCCCTTCGAAGGTTTTATTGTATTCAAAAATTCCCCTTTCACAGGGCTTTGATATTAATGAAATTGCTATTGTTTCATATTTTACAAAAGCATTTGTCAATTTGTTTCTCATCCTTGCCGTAATTGTTATTGTGTGGGTTCGTTCTTCCTTGTGCTCACACAAGTCCGGTAAAAAATTATTGTGGAATTAGTGTTCAATGCTCTCTGTAATTTATTTTAATTTTTTGGTCTCCACTTCTACCGAATCCTTTATGAAAAACAATTGAGTAAGTTTCAGAAATATTAAAAGCTCTCTGAGAATATATTTTCAGAATTTAAAACTTGACAATAAAAATTAACAAATCAAAATCAAAATCACTTCATAGATAGAATGGATAACCCCTCAGGTAAACACTTTTCAGGGAGATATTATATCTCCATAGATGCCTTGAGGTATAACCCGTAACAGATACTAACTCAGGGAACAACAATTACCATGCTCAACAAACACTGTGCACCTGAAATGCTTCCCCAAAGCACCACATACAACCTCCCTGTACATTTCGTACCATAAACCGCTCAATATGTTTATACAAGTGATGGCTATGGTGATGCCCTGGTGCAATGGATCTTGTAATTCCCCTCATATTATCAACCTAATCAACACATCGTATACACCAAAAGTGGAATGTCCACTCACCACACTTAGTCGGATCCTAGCATCTCCTCTGCAACTATCATCAATGGCATCAAAAGTCCAGATTCCACCATCCATGGAATGGCAAGGAAGTGAAAAAAAAAAGGGTTAATGCTCCTGTTCTTCAAAACTAAATCCTTCATTTGGCTGCTAGCAATTAGTTGCTGGTTCCTTGCAACCAATGCTTGCAACAATAGTTACCAGACTTGGATTTGGCATAAACTTGCTAAGCTGATTTTTGACCTGGACTTGGACTTGACACAAAAACTCAGCACTTTTAGAAAAGCAGAAAATAAAAACAATTCAAAAAACCAAAAATATTGGCCAGACTTGGCTAGACTTGACCAGACTTGGCTAGACTTGACTAGACTTGCCAAATCTCTAAAATGGTTCTGAAGGCCTCATTTAGGTCCTGCTTGAACTGGACTTGTAGGGACTCGCTGGGTAACTGGAAAGTCTGGTAACTATGCTTGCAACACCTCATTGCAACTATTGAAGATGTGCACTATTGGGACACTACAAAATGCAGATATTTAGAGCTCATCTTAGGGAAGGGGATGTAATATGCCCCCTGCAAAAAGACATAGCATAGAACTACGCTAGCCTAGCCTAATAAATTGACCCTTTGAAGGTGCTTTTCATCAGATCCACTGTCCTCAGCCTGAGGGCCCTACCTATGAATGGACCTGCAGATCTGGAAAAGAACTGGCAAGTGGCTCTAGTAGCATCTTGGGAGATCCCATCTCTCACTCATTCCCAAGAGGATCCACAATCTCCTCTTGAGCTCTACCTTCTTTAAACCTCTTGCTTTTCAGAAATATACAAGGATTGCATCATTGGATATCCTGTAACGAGCCCCTTTGTGTAATGTCCCCTTTCTAGTGGAAACACTTAATCCTGAATCTACATTCAAAGTGATTCTCAAGGAGACATTAGAAATATTATAGATTAATAATTTCAATGATAAGATCAAATAAGATCAATGATAATGCTTTCATTTCATTGCTTGTTAAAGGATTATTTATTTCTTAATTGTTACTTGTATATTGATAACCAATCCATAATCCAATCATTCATATTTCTTATTACTTTTCCTCATGGAACTAGGCTTTATATGTATAGGGCGCGCTGAAACCATCTCTTAACCTAGCCTACGGGAACTATGTCCCAGCCTATGGGCTTTAATACGGATGGGATTACTCCGCCTCTCCCTCATAACACCTATCATTCCTTGAAGGATGAAGTAATAGAGAAATATATAGAAGTAATAACTATGTTTATCTCTCCATGTCATCTTCCTTCTATTCCTTAACCGTGGATGGGGAATTATATGTCTAGGGCGCGTTGAACCCTCTCCAGTGCATTATGAATGGAATTACTTCGCCTTTCCCTAGCATTCTTGTCTAGGGTGCGTTAAACCCTCTCTAATGTATTGTGATGGAATTACCTCGCCTTTCCCTAACAAGACCGCCTCTCCTATAGTTATAGGAAATGGAAGTGATGAGATGGTTATGTTTTTCTCCTCAAGTTTTATAATGTATATTTATGTTCATATATGTCTCAATCATGTTTCTTTATTTAAGAATGTACTTTCAATCAACTATTTGTTCACATAGTATAGTTCTATTTTGCTATATAGTGGGTTTCACTATTTTTATATATAATTTTGTTTACCTTACTTAACCAATATCTGAATTTTATGCATACAGATCTCTATTGTAATGGAGATTAATCTTACACATATATTTACATTGGTTCCTATGCACATAATACTCTTATTACTTGATTTTCTTTAACCATAAATTATACATAATCTAACTTACCTGATCGCTGCCCCTTGAATCTTATTTCCTTCTGCTGATTGTTATTTTCTGATTTTTTCTGCTCTTTCATAATTACTAATCGCTGCCATGGTGATATGTATAATATAACATTAATATACATCAATCTATCTGCTGCATTAGTCCATGCCTCCCCATTGTATATTCAAACTTCTATATATGTATATCTTGAAGCATTGCATTTGAGGGAGACATCCCTTGTCAAAGGTGATGTCCGCTGCCTTAACTAATCTATTCATTTGTTAATAGAGTCTTTACTTCTTTAAAATGCATCGTGGCCTTCTTGAGTAGTAAGTCCTTAATATAAAATCTTCCTTTATTAGATTTGCTTATCCCTTTATTTACATATATTTATATTATTATATAATATTTAATAATAATAAGATTTTAATTTATATTTATTATTATATAATAATATATATTATGATAATATTTAATTATTAGTATTTATAATCCTATTTTGATATTTATATCTATCTTACATTTATTATTTATATTTATAATATATCTTGTTAATTATATAATATATTATATATTATATTTGTATTTATAGTATATTTATTATTATATTATTATAATAAATGATTATAATAATATTTAAATTATTAATATTTATTTATATATATATATTATAATTATTATAATTATAATATTATTTGATAATATTTATAATTGTATTTATTATTTATAAATACAATAAGTGTATTATATTTTAATAAAATAATATTATTATATATGGATATTAGATAACATTATATATGTTTATTAAATATTATTATATACATGATTATCATCAAAAGCGGCTTCTCTATCTTATCATGATGTTTTAATTTAAATGATGTCTTAATATCGGGTCATGACAGCCCTCCCCACTCAAGATTGCTTGTCCTCAAGCAATCACAACGAGTTCTTTCATTACATTTTAACGTTTACTTTCCAATGTGTTAAGACAAAATTGCGAATTTGATCTAGAATGAATATTGCTTTAGTGAAGAGAAAAAAAATTGATTGTGATTCTATGAAAAGAGAAGAGTATAAGTTTTTGTTTGATGTTTTGAATATCTTTCTTAGATGAAATGCTGTTCCCTTTTTCACCTCAAGGTCGAATGGTGGTGAGTAATCTCTTCAGGATGTTAAATATAGAAATGATTGCATCAATTTGTAGGATACATGCATTGCCATTTAGTTACATAATAAAATTGAAGTAGACAACCAAGTCGCTCAAGAACATGAGCAACTAGCTCAAGCAAGTAAGCAAGTAGCTCAAGTGTACAAGCAAGTAGCTCAAGTAGTCAAGCAAGTAGCTCAAGCAAGTAGGCAAGTAGCTCAAGCAAGTAGACAAGTAGCTCAAGTAGACAAGCAAGTAGCTCAAACAAGTAGGCAAGTAGCTCAAGCAGTCAAGCAAGTAGCTCAAGCACGCAAGCAAGTAGCTCAAGCAAGTAGGCAAGTAGCTCAAGTAGACAAGCAAGTAGCTCAAGCAAGTAGGCAAGTAGCTCAAGCAGTCAAGCAAGTAGCTCAAGCACGCAAGCAACCAGCTCAAGCAAGTAGGCAAGTAGCTCAAGCAAGTAGGCAACCAGTTCAAGCACACATGTAAGTCGTAAAGAATACACTTAAATACATAAGTCGCATGAATACAAGTATACACATAAGCCACAAGGTATATACACATAAGCCACAAAATATACACTTGAATAAATTTGAATACAAGTTATATACATGAATACACTTGAATACACTTGAATATATAATTCACAAAGTCATAGAGTATACACTCGAATACAAATACAAGTCATAGAGTATACACTCCAATACATACACTTGAATACGAGGTCATAGAGTATACACTCGAATACAAATACAAGTCATAGAGTATACATACACTTGAATACAAAATCATAGAGTACACACTCGAATACAAATACAAGTCATAGAGTATACACTCCAATACATACACTTGAATACAAAGTCATAGAGTATACACTCGAATACAAATACAAGTCATAGAGTATACACTCCAATAGATACACTTGAATACAAGGTCATAGAGTATATACTCGAATACAAGTACAAGTCATAGAGTATACACTCCAATACATACACTTGAATACAAAATCATAGAGTACACACTCGAATACAGATACAAATCATAGAGTATACACTCCAATACATACACTTGAATACAAAGTCATAGACTATACACTCAAATACAAATACAAGTCATAGAGTATACACTCCAATACATAATCATACTTGAATACAAAGGCATAGAGTATACACTCGCATACAAATACAATCACGAGTCATAGAGTATACTCAAAATACAATCATAGAGTATACACTTGAATACAGTTGCAAAGTCATAGAGTATACACTCAAATACAATTACAATCATAGAGTATACAGTCAAATACAATTATAAGCATAGAGTATACAAATACATTCATAGAGTATACACTCAAATTCAATCATAGAGTATACACTTAAATACAATTATACTCGAATAAAGTATATTATCGGACAATTGGGAAGGGGATTCGGTGCATCCCATACTACACCGTGGACCCGTCCACCATCCCAAGGTCATCAAGTATACACATGAGTATGAAGCATACACGCAAGTACACACAAAACATAAAGTATTCACATGAACATATGTTACAAAGCATACACATAAGTCACAAAGTAAACCTTTGAATACACTTGAATACATGTAAGGCACACATAGTATACACAGGATGGCAGGATGACTGCTCTGATACCACTTGTAATGTCCCCTTTCTAGTGGAAACACTTAAACCTGAATCTACATTCAAAGTGATTCTCAAGGAGACATTAGAAATATTATAGATTAATAATTTCAATGATAAGATCAAATAAGATCAATGATAATGCTTTCATTTCATTGCTTGTTAAAGGATTATTTATTTCCTAATTGTTACTTATATATTGATAACCATTCCATAATCCAATCATTCATATTTCTTATTACTTTTCCTCATGGAACTAGGCTTTATATGTATAGGGCGCGTTGAAACCATCTCTTAACCCAGCCTACGGGAACTATGTCCCAGCCTACGGGCTTTAATACGGATGGGATTACTCCGCCTCTCCCTCATAACACCTATCATTCCTTGAAGGATGAAGTAATAGAGAAATATATAGAAGTAATAACTGCGTTTATCTCTCCATGTCATCTTCCTTCTATTCCTTAACCATGGATGGGGAATTATATGTCTAGGGTGCGTTGAACCCTCTCCAGTGCATTATGAATGGAATTACTTCTTCTTTCCCTAGCATTCTTGTCTAGGGTGCGTTAAACCCTCTCTAATGCATTGTGATGGAATTACCTTGCCTTTCCCTAACAAGACCGCCTCTCCTATAGTTATAGGAAATGGAAGTGATGAGATGGTTATGTTTTTCTCCTCAAGTTTCATAATGTATATTTATGTTCATATATGTCTCAATCATGTTTCTTTATTTAAGAATGTACTTTCAATCAACTATTTGTTCACATAGTATAGTTCTATTTTGCTATATAGTGGGTTTCACTATTTTTATATATAATTTTGTTTACCTTACTTAACCAATATCTGAATTTTATGCATACAGATCTCTATTGTAATGGAGATTAATCTTACACATATATATTTACATTGGTTCCTATGCACATAATACTCTTATTACTTGATTTTCTTTAACCATAAATTATACATAATCTAACTTACCTGATCGCTGCCCCTTGAATCTTATTTCCTCCTGCTGATTGTTATTTTCTGATTTTTTCTGCTCTTTCATAATTACTAATCGCTGCCATGGTGATATGTATAATATAACATTAATATACATCAATATATCTGCTGCATTAGTCCATGCCTCCCCATTGTATATTCAAACTTCTATATATGTATATCTTGAAGCCTTGCATTTGAGGGAGACATCCCTTGTCAAAGGTGATGTCCGCTGCCTTAACTAATCTATTCATTTGTTAATAGAGTCTTTACTTCTTTAAAATGCATCGTGGCCTTCTTGAGTAGTAAGTCCTTAATATAAAATCTTCCTTTATTAGATTTGCTTATCCCTTTATTTACATATATTTATATTATTATATAATATTTAATAATAATAAGATTTTAATTTATATTTATTATTATCTAATAATATATACTATGATAATATTTAATTATTAGTATTTATAATCCTATTTTGATATTTATATCTATCTTACATTTATTATTTATATTTATAATATATCTTGTTAATTATATAATATATTATATATTTTATTTGTATTTATAGTATATAGTAATCATAGTAATCATGATCAACAGGGTTCATAATAGATGGAATGCCGTCAATATTATGAGAAGGCATGTCGTGAAGATTCGAATGGATTGCAAAGATTTAACTTCTACCCCGGATGAATTGGGAAGATGGAAAGAGATTGTTGCAATTTGGTGGGGTTGCATTACTGTTTTGGCTGAAAGGGATATCAAAGCACCAAGGAGGAAATTGTCCACCATGCGAGGTGACAAAAACAAAGTCGAGCTGGTGAACTGTGGAAAGTGGCAAAAGGATGCTAGGGTTTGGAATATCTTGCAAAAAGGCGGGCTCTCTACCTTCATGGAGAGACTCAAAGGTCATGACCCAACCCTAACTATAGAATTTGTTAAGAGTTAGGACAATAGGAGGGTGGAGGTGAAGGGGTTGCAATTTGAGATTACAGAAGAGTTGTTGGCAGATGCTACTGGCCTCTACATGGAGGGGGCCAAAGTATTTAAAGATAGGAGAATGGGAGACAAAGCTATGGCTACCTTCTTGAACAAAGATAAGGAGCCTGACAAACTGCACTTGGGTTATGCCAAAAGCACTCTAAGGAATCCCTGGGATGACATAGCTATGTGCATAATGAGGTACGTTACCTTGGAAGGCTGCTTTAAATTTGTTTACTCTTACCATTTCATCCTTTTAAATCATTTTAGAAGAGATAGGTGAGTGTCGTTTCCATATTATCTGTTATAACTTATCCTTCATGGAAGGGTCTATGAAGGACTGCAAAAAAGCCCTCGCTGCTGTCCCTTTACACCAAGGGTTAATGCTTCTGGTTGTGAGTAATATTAAGAATCTAAACTCCCTTGTCCACCAACCTATGCATAAGAAAGTGAAAAAAAACAAAAGGATTGTTGATTACTCTGTCTCAACATTTGAAGAGACAGAGGAAGAGGATAGCAATTGGAATAAGACTATGTTCGAACCTGAGTCAGCCTGGCAACCAGAATTCTATGGACCTTAAGGATACTGAAGTTGGTATGGAAAATACCAAGAACAATAAAAGGAAAAGAGGTGAGCAGATAACATCCCAGTTGGGAAAAGAGACCCCCTGCTTTTCGGAGAAGGGCAAAGCTAAAGCTTTCCTAGAGCTAGCCATGGGGATCCCCTTCCCAGGAGTTGACAATCCTTGCCCCCAGATCATGGCTGAACCTAGGGTTTCCCACCTTACCCCCTTATCTATGAAAGAAGTTAAGGAGGGTATCTTTTCCCTGAGCTAGAACATCTCGACTCTGCATCAAACTTTTGATGTACAACACAAGCTCATGAAATGGTTTTATATTGAAATCAATAGGATTAATATCAAAATGGAAATTATAACCAAGAAGAGCGGTGGTGAAAGCCAAGTGCTGATGGAGGAAGAGAGAATTTTTTTTCAGAACTGGGAAGCAATCCCCTATGTCAATAACCTTCAGATTGAGCTATTCAACCAAAAAGAGAAATTGGCCATCATGGAGGAGGAACTGTCTAAGGGCCAGGGACAACAAGAGGAAAGAATTGTGGCTTTGGAATAGGTCAAAAAACTGAAAGAGAACTTTAATAGGTACATGAAAGTTAATGCTGGTGAAACCAAGAGTATAAATGAGAAGATTAAGAAGCATAGTACTAATGTTGCTGAGGAGAGGAAGACTGCTGCTAGTATAGGTCCTAGCACTAGGAATAGGAGCACTAAAAAATAGAGCAAGGAAGGGAACAGAAAACCCAGTATCCTCAAGGCTTGGATGAAGATATGGAAGACTTGGAGCAACTAATACTCTGAAGGATCTGCGATTTGTGTTGTTTGTTATGTTGTTTTGTGGTTTGTTCTGCTTTTTGTTGTTTGTCTAGGCTTTTCCTATGTGTCAGCTGTGGTTTTATTGACGTTTTTCTAATGTAAAAGGTTTCCAGTGTCCCTTCAAAACTTGTTTTTACCCCCTTTAATAAAAAACTTAGATTATTAAAAACAAATGAATCGAAAGGATACTGAAATAGATAAATCATAAAATATTAAAAATCAAAATAATAGAAACATGTCATCAATTTGTTTATGTTTCACAGTTGATTAATATAAGGAAGGCATCAGTGCAAGCAAAGTTTAGAGAAGTGAAGTGAAAAATGGCTTGATGAAGTTGATGGGAGGAAAGGCTCCGTGAAAGTAGCTAGCAATGAAGGTAGTGTGCAAGTTAGTGCCGAAAGTGGGAGGAGTGAAGGAGCCACGCATGTTCAAGCCAGACACTGTTGCCCTTTGGGAGATCCACAAGTTCCAAAAGAGCACCAAGTTGCTCATCAAGAAGTTGCTATTCTAATGCCTTGTCAAGGAGACCCCGCAAGACTTAAAGATGGGCTTTAAGTTCTAGATATAATAGATGAACTTTTAATATATTAAATGACTATAATATATTTCAATTTGTTATGGAATGTTTTGGCATTTAAAAAAAAAATTCATGGGGAGTACTAACAGGACGGCCAGGGCACAACCTTGTTGCCCCAGGTATGATATACCCACAAGGTGCTCAGGGTGGTAGGGCCATGCCCTAGCTGTCCTATATGCGAACCAAACCTCGCTCTCAAACTTGGACCCGTTTGGTCCTTTAGTGATTCCCAAACCCCAAGAACCCGATAACATAGCAAATAACATATAAAAATATTAAATATATACATATTTGTAGCCTAAAAATACCACATAACATCATATAGTAAACAAAATCACCACAAATTAAAAATACTACTTCAATGTCAATTTGTCAAACTTGAATAAAGGTTTCAAAATTATTTAAGAAGTATGGTTTGTTGATATTTTGCCAAAGACCATGCAAACAAAGGTTTTAAAATTATTTAAGAAATATTATAATGGAAGTGATTGTTATTCTTCTTCTAGTCCCTTGTATCATTTTCTCTTTCTCCAAAGTCCATATGCTACATTATTTTCTTCCTCCATACATTACATGCTACCCAGTTTGCATATTAAAATGTGTTAGCATAAACTTGTAAGGCCCGTCACAATACACATTAGGGTGGGGATAACTATAGTGGCCTCCTTGAATCATACATAAAAGATTATTTAAGCTTTGTTTACCCGAGGAAAATGAAAAATGTTGTGGTAAGCAAAAGGTGGAACTCGACCTACTTAAAGGTTTTTTTTATATACACATGTTGTTTTCCCCACTCATCTCTCCAAACCACTTCAGAGTAGCACCAGGTTTGGGGTCGAAGCATCGTTGTCAAAAAGCTCGACAAGGCTTTGCATGTTCTTGAAATGTTAGTCTGTTTCATTGTAAAAAATGAGGTGAGCCGGTTGGTGAACTATTGGAATGCTCACTTTTGCTACTTTCACCATTTTCAAGGATTCACAAACATTTTGCCTCATTAATTTGCATTACTATTTTCTTTTGTTGCAATAATAGACGATAATTAAAAAATTGAAAAATAATTTAAAAAGTTTGTTTGTTTGAGCGGGTTCACTTTAGGTACCATCGGTATCTTTGTCTTTAGCGTGCACCCTAGTAGAACCTCCACACAAATCAGACCCGAATCTAGATTGGGTATGAACCAGACCAAAATTTAGGCCCTATAGGGGATGAATTGGTAACATAGCTTTTTACTATCAACTATAATTTTTCCTATTATAAAAAATACATGATGTCTCATTTATGACATTTTCCATCCTTTTTTAGCTTTTTATATGCAAATGGTTCTTAATCTCATAACAGGGGGCCAATTATAGACAAAGATATATATTTTATATGTATGTATTTAATTTGTCTCAAAGCGACTTGATCCATACTTGTTTTAGAGTGGTTTGATCACTATAGATAAGATAGTCAATGTGTGGTTGGTCCATGCATGGTCTTCATTTTTGTCTAAATATATAGTTTTCCCTTTTCTTATCAACACTACCAAGGATGGGAAACAATGAAATAGGAGACACTATTATTGTTTGTAAGTATTTTCAATGACTATAATTTCAAGGTTAGCTAGTACTTGCAAAGTTGCAATTGTTGTTCTTTAAGAAAATTATAGCGTAGTTCTCTCTAGCTAGATTTTTGACCTACGTTACCGTGGACATTGTTGCAAAACAAACTTTTGTAGCTTTGCAGTAAACTCTAGGGTAACACGGGGATGCCCCTCCTGCCAAACCCACATCTCTGTCACCCTTGGTGTCCTTAGGATAGCGGATGGCAGGGGACCTCCCCTAGCCGTTCCCTATCACTGGGGAAACCATGGACATGTCCCGGTGACAGTGTTCAATTTGCACTCTTATTTAAGAAAAAAGAAGAATTCTTCATATTGAAAAAAAAAAACATTTTAAAAGGGGTGTGGGGTCTGTGTGTATGGAAACTTACATTAGCATTATGTCGGAGATGAGCAGAGCTATTGGCCTCACATGTCTTGAAAGAATTTCTCAACTTGCTACTGTCATCTGATTGAATTTCACCAGGCACATAGAACCCACGACCGGTTCATTGCTTCTGTCTTCTTGCCACAATAATCTTTGTTGTCCAGGCTTTCCTCCCTCTGATTGCTTTTTTATCTAATTTCAACCATGGTAGTGACCAAACAACAAGCTACACCTCACAAGTAATCCTAGTGTTATTCAGTTGATGCATGATATGTTTGAATATATAATTATGATTAATTTTTATCCACATATTGCAGAAGATGAAGAATGCAAGGTGGAAATGGCTTTCCATATTAAATATTAAGTATTTGTAGAATGAAACTCTTAAGCAACAAAGGATTGAGTCCAAGAAAGTGAGGAGGAATATCAAAAGGCTCTAGTAAGCAGAGGAAGAGATCAAGCTCACTAAAATATTATAGTTAATCTCAGAAGAGGCAACATTAAAGAAAATGGAGTGTGTTAACTTGTAATGTCCCTTTTCTAGTTCTTTCCAACGTTCTTGGAAAGATCCAAGATTCTTGGAGAATTCCATCATCCTTGGAGAACGACAATTTTCTATGGAAGGAAAACCTATGCACTCAAGGTGTTGGCGGGGTTGTCAAGAAAGTATAATTGGCCCATTTTAATATTTTCTGTAGATTTTGGGATGTGCGGAAAATAATTAAATAATTAACTTAAGTTGTCTTGAGGTAACTTTATATTATTTTCTGAAAGGCAACTTATGTTTAATTATTGGTTTAAAGAAGGGTGGCCAACGTTCTATAGTGTTTTTAAAAAAGGGCCAAAAGTGATAACGCTAGGCATGGGGTACAAAGTGGTGACTTAAAAAGTTGTTTTAAAAGTGGGTCATAAAAGTGACGTTGAAAATGAGGATTAAAAAGTATTATCAAATCAAAAGATTTGAAAAAGTCACTTTATTTTTATTATTGAAGGGAAAAGTGAAAATAAGGGAGATAATATTTGGTTGCCCTATAAAAGAAGAAAATTAGAACAAAAAGAGGTTAATTGTTGAATTTGAGAAAACCCTTGTTTCAAGATTGAACTCTGTTCATCTTCTTCTGCCTAGGATGAAAACCCTTTGGCAAAGAATGGTTTCGAGGATGGAAACCCTCCTAGCGATTAGAGTGATTTCATCTAGGAATCACCAGTGAGTTGGATGTTTGCAGTTATAAGTCCCAGTTTATTTGTGGAGTTATTTTAGTTTGCTTGTGTGGATTTTGGTGTGTGTTTCAGCTAATAGTTTGGTGTGAAGCTGTCCTAGATTTGAAGATTCAGTTTTTTGTGGAGTTTCTTTCAGATATGTGGGTACTAAGTACTTATTTGCCATAGGCAAATCTGATTGCTCATTTGAAGGAATTCATGCTAGGAGATTTTGGTGAGAGGCTGTACCACATCAAGAATCGGCCGTACACTTTATGGTAGTTATCATTAATCATAGAGGCCATACAGATTTGGTAGGCCGTACAATACTTGAGGGAGGGCATGAGAAGTTAGTTGCTGCACTTTGAAGGTCGTTCTTTGCCTGAAATTGTAGGCCGTACTAACCTATGTACCAGCCGCACCCTTGGGATTTGGTTAGCAGCAGTTTGTGGGAGTTTGGGGTGAGCCGTATAGTTGTTGGAGGGGTCGTACAGTGCTGGAAATGTGAGATTTTGCAGAGTTAATGTTGAACCAGACTTTGAACAGCATTTAATCTTTAGTATCAGCTCCAAAATCGGTAAATTAATGCTAAAATTGCATCATTTGACTATTCGTACCATGTGGATTTGGTAATATTTCATATTTGCTGATTTTTCCAGTATTAACCTTGGCTGCAACATTGATATATTGCTGATTATGTTCATTTGCAGTTGAGTTGCTGATTAGTACTTTCCATAGAATTATCAGTAGTTCATATGTTATGCTAATTGTAAGTCTGGATAGTTTTCCGCTAGACAGTAGTTGCATATTGATCATATTGTAAAAATTGGATGGTATACCACTAGTAGTTTGCATTTCAAAATTGAAGAAGGTCCTGGCCGGTTCACTGCAAGACCAATTGCATTGCATTTTGTACAACCTGTTTTGGCATCGATTAGGTTTGCATTGCTATCAGCCAATTGGGCTTGATTAGACTTGTTGGAATCTGCCAGTGGCTTCTGCATTTCAAGCATACTTGTCTGTTGAAGAGGTATAGATTTGGGTCGGCTATGCTGCCTGTATGCTTTGGTCGGCTATGCCACCTTTTACTTTTCCAGCAGTGCATTCATATAGTTAGTGTGTTGTCCAAACACTATGCTCTCACCTTGCCCACATCAGGATCTGGGCGATTAGAAAGTGTGAGGATTTGCATTTGCATCTTCTACTATTGCAAAATTTTTTAAAAAAATTAGAGTGGGCTATTACATAACTTATTTTGTGTGGATTGGTAAAGAAGTTGGAAACTTGTTGCCAATAAAGTCGAGCAAAACTGATAGGATTACCTTCCAGCCAAAGCCTTACTAGGGAAGGAAGACTTGCAAGCAACTCAATCTCTGCAAACTAGGATACCATGTTTTAGGATAGATCAAATCCTTCTACAGCAATTAAATTTTCAATCCTATGCAAGGTAGTCAATGCATTATTTCTAAGAATGAGCTTGCTGATCCCAAATGTAACCTGCTTCAATCCAAACAATGGGAGTGAAGAACAAAAGTAATACGATATAAATGCAAGCCAAAAAAAGCCCCTTGTTTTCCTTACTATAATTTTCCCTAATTTTGGTGCCTCTCAACATACTTAAACCAAGGAAGAAAATTAATACAGAGTACAGGAGTAAAGCTGTTGAAAGTCTCCAAATGCCTTTAATTCTATGTACAAGGATATGTTTCAGCTGAGGGAAAATAGACTAATTAGCACAAACCAATGCGTGTGCACACACACACACACATATAATTCATACATACATATATGCACATTACATATATACATGCATTGGTTTGTGCTAATAAGTCTGTCTTCCGTCAGCTGAAACATATCCTTGTACATAGAATTATATAATGACATATATGTATGTATACATTATATATGTGCGCGCGTGCGCGCGCACACACACACACATAGCTGTCCCCTGCCATCCCCAAAAAATGCCCCCTGGGCTGCCATTCCCCATCCCCAAAATGTGTCCTGCCTTCCCCTGCCATCCCCATCCCTGAAACGCTGTGGAACATAGTTAAACTCTGCTCTGAGATAACTTTTGAAATGTGTTGCCCTAACATTGCAATTTTTTTTTTTGCTTAAACATAGGCTACATGCTAAAGATATTTCCCATAAGGTTTGCCTTCTCTTGGGAAAAGTTGTAATAATCCATAATATTACAGAGCAAAAGTAAAATTGGCTAGACACAAAAAATCTCAGCGATTCTTTATTGGATTATTAACTTGATTCTATTGAATGTGAAAATAAAATTGTTTTAAGATTGGATTTCCCCCATTATTTTGATTAAGTTTCTGTAATATCCCTAATGGATATTGGACTAAAATTTTGAATGCTCTGATACCACTGTAAAATACCCTTCTAGAAATGACTGAAATTTTTTGCAAATTTAGATAAGATTTCTTGCACACTTCAATTAAATAACTTCACCAAATGATACTCACATCAACTTTGCATATATGAAACTGACAAATAAATGAAACAAGAAATGTTAAGTTGCTGGAATTTATTTCAGTCCATGTCTGATTTTATATCAGACTTAATTACAAATCAATTTGAAGCCCAAATACATCAAACTTTGCATACAAATATAGCCCAAAGCCTCTAGAATGTTGATGGCTATCAAATGGACACAAAACACCCTTGAAAGAGCTTCAATAAAATTCTGATGTAAACTTTTTGTATGCTGATATGACTGCTGAAAGTGTACTTTTTGCCCAGCCAAGGGTTTACAATGAAATATCATGAAATAACTCCTCCAAATGCATTCTATGGATGCATAGGAATGTCTTCTATCAAGCACAACTCTTCAATCTTCAAACCCTTGATCAAATTCACCTAAAAAGCCCTGAAATTCCAATGTAAAGTCGCTGTTATAAAAATCAGACCCTGCTGTTGCAAAATCAGACCCTGCAAAACATGAAAATACCATCCAAAATGTACTCCAAATTCACTAAACTACCTTGGTAGTCAATCCTCTACACCAAGAGCTTCAAATAGATATCAATGTCACTTCCAAACTCTTCAAATAACCTGCAAATGTAATCCAATGATGAAATCTGTATGACAACATTTCACAAATTGTTATGGGATCATCACCACAACACTCAAGGGAACATCTCTTTGAAAAATAACTAGAAAATCGGAATTTTTAGTCATAAACAATAATAAAGAAAACATACCATAGCATCATTCATTGCAAAATGAAGCTCAAGTCATCTATTTAAACTCCTCAAGCTTTGATGTCCATCCTCTTGGCAATTTTGGAATGCATTTTGAAATCCATCAATAGAAATTAAGGAAATGGAACAATATTGAATGATCTTCACTTGAAATGCTTTCATTTAAAACAATCTTCAATTATTTTAAATGAATTTTGCTCCTTCTCTATGGATCGATCCTCCTTAAGCTTGGCCTTTGACACTTGCATTGAATTTTGAGATTGCAATCATTTAAAATCTTCCTCTTTGCTTGGGCGATCAGCTACATGTATTTAATTTTGTGTTTGAAATGCATTTAAAATCCTTCTAACCTCCAACTAATACTTGCAATGATTGGGCGATTGCATTAAATAAACCAATCTATCCAAATGCAAGCATTTAATAACCTTCAAAGCATTTAAAATCTTGATCCTTAACATAACCAACTTGGCATTTAATTTATGAACTTGCATTTAAAATGCTCCTCTATTCTTGCTTCAATCCACAACTACCTCATGTGCATGCATTAAATGATGATATTTGCATTTAATAAAAACCCTCAACCGCTCCAATGCAATTATTTAATAATAAAATTTGCATTTAAAATATTTTCAAAGCTCAATATCAAATTAAATGCAATCATTTAATTTCCACAAACCCAATCGACCTCATATTCCATCGATCCAATGCAATCATTTAATAAATAAATGTTGCATTTAATATATCCTTCCTTCATGTTTGGCGGCCAGCTATGCAATCGTTAAAAATCAAAACCAACCTCATAATTGAAAATACAATTCCAATATTGCATTTCCCATGTAGCTCAAAAACACACTTAGCTCATAATTTGGGACATTACAAGTCCTCCTTTCCCAAGATTGCTTGTCCCAAGCAATCGGAAGTGTCAAATGAGCATCAATGAATACCAGGATCCCAAACCCATCTAACCTGTCCATGCAAACTCAGACATACCATCTCAAAATTGTTGATGAAGAAGATCCTGGGACCACTTCCACTGTCGCATAATGTAGCAAAAACATCCATGCTCAACCTCCAATGAGACATCCATATCATGAAGCAATTTGATACCTTGCTAAAAGAGATTAAACTATCATACTCATCCTCATATAACTCACTTGATGAAGATATGTTAACATCAAATCCAATCACCAAAGCATCATCACAATAATAGCATATCAAAACATAGGCATACTCACTAAATCCATTATGAATAAGAAAATTCATCAACTCTGAATCAAATGATTGTGTATCATTAAGAATGTCATCTTCTTTTCTATCCATATTTTGATTCTCTATCCTATGTATCTCATGATTCATTTGCTGGAAATCATCTACCCAATAACTGAAAATCATGTCCAAATGAATACCAATGTCATCACTAATGTTCAATGGGGAGTAAACAACATCCATAGGCCATCCTCCAATGAAGTAGACATGATCCAAACCTCTACAATGGTCCCGAACAGCTGCTGTCCTCCAAGTGTCATGAAGGATATCTATCTGTTCACCTGTACACTCAATGTCACTATCAAACTCCATACAAAGCTCATTCCTCATATACCATATGTCTTGAATCCTCTTTGTCTCAATCATACCATGGTGTATCAAATCAGAAATCTTGAGCCTTGGATAATCCATATACTCGTCATGTGTGATGACCAATAAAGTACCAAAGGTAGGAAGTGTCTTCCCACTCTCATTCTTATGAACAATAACTACCATCAACTGATTTTGCAAAGGAATAGTACTGCTGCCCTCAAACAAATCAGGGATTATATCATGCCATTCAACTCCATGATCAAAATCTGCCATCTCATTAGAATAATCAGCAATAACATCATGCCACTTTTCTTCTTCAAATGCTGATCCTAAGCAAGAAACTTCATAGGCATCACCTATGTCTTCTTCATGTGAATCACATTCTTTATGGTTGATCATGTTCTCTTTATCATCATGAAGTGTCATGAGTTTTTCATGTGAATCTTCTTCCTCATGGATAATCTTTGTGACAAAGACTATGTCTTCTCCTTGCATGTATGATTGAACACCAATGGTATGCCCTTCATGATTGATCATGATCTCAAGTTCACTCTCAAATATATGATCATCAACAATGTTAGTCTCTTCATGAAGAACCATACCGTTATCCAACATAGCTGATTTGTCTTCAACTACCATGTGTTTTTCTTCAATATGTGGCTGAAGTGTACTTGAATCCTCATACTCTTCATCACTATCTAATGAGTCTTCATTATACCACGAACACTTAAACTTCATGTAATCATTAAAACTGATTCTGTTCTGCACATACATAGGAAGAGCATCATACTTGTTTATCAAGGTTGTCAATTTTTCTTCTATAGATTTGTCAACTGTAGGTGTTCTTCTTGTATTCATGGCTTCAGCTCTTCTTTCAAAACAAACCCATAGGCTGGCAGGACGGAGGCTCTGACTCACAGGCTGGCAGGTCTATGGCTCTGATACCACTTTAATATCTCTAATGGATATTGGCTATGATTCTGTATATAGCTCTGATACCACTGTAATATCCCTAATGGATATTGGACTGAAATTTTGAATGCTCTGATACCACTGTAAAATACCCTTCTAGAAATGACTAAATTTTTTTGCAAATTTAGATAAGATTTCTTGCACACTTCAATTAAATAATTTCACCAAATGATACTCACATCAACTTTGCATATATGAAACTGACAAATAAATGAAACAAGAAATGTCAAGTTGCTGGAATTTATTTCAGTCCATGTCTGATTTTATATCAGATTTAATTACAAATCAATTTGAAGCCCAAATACATCAAACTTTGCATACAAATATAGCCCAAAGCCTCTAGAATGTTGATGGCTATCAAATGGACACAAAACACCCTTGAAAGAGCTTCAATAAAATTCTGATGTAAATTTTCTGTATGTTGATATGACTGTTGAAAGTGTACTTTTTGCCCAGCCAAGGGTTTACAATGAAATATCATGAAATAACTCCTCCAAATGCATTCTATGGATGCATAGGAATGTCTTCTATCAAGCACAACTCTTCAATCTTCAAACCCTTGATCAAATTCACCTAAAAAGCCCTGAAATTCCAATGTAAAGTCGCTGTTATAAAAATCAGACCCTGCTGTTGCAAAATCAGACCCTGCAAAACATGAAAATACCATCCAAAATGTACTCCAAATTCACTAAACTACTTTGGTAGTCAATCCTCTACACCAAGAGCTTCAAATAGATATCAATGTCACTTCCAAACTCTTCAAATAACCTGCAAATGTAATCCAATGATGAAATCTGTATGACAACATCTCACAAATTGTTATGGGATCATCACCACAACACTCAAGGGAACATCTCTTTGAAAAATAACTAGAAAATCAGAATTTTCAGTCATAAACAATAATAAAGAAAACATACCATAGCATCATTCATTGCAAAATGAAGCTCAAGTCATCTATTTAAACTCCTCAAGCTTTGATGTCCATCCTCTTGGCAATTTTGGAATGCATTTTGAAATCCATCAATAGAAATTAAGGAAATGGAACAATATTGAATGATCTTCACTTGAAATGCTTTTATTTAAAACAATCTTCAATTATTTTAAATGAATTTTGCTCCTCCTCTATGGATCGATCCTCCTTAAGCTTGGCCTTTGACACTTGCATTGAATTTTGAGATTGCAATCATTTAAAAGCTTCCTCTTTGCTTGGGCGATCAGCTACATGCATTTAATTTTGTGTTTGAAATGCATTTAAAATCCTTCTAACCTCCAACTAGTACTTGCAATGATTGGGCGATTGCATTAAATAAACCAATCTATCCAAATGCAAGCATTTATTAACCTTCAAAGCATTTAAAATCTTGATCCTTGACATAACCAACTTGGCATTTAATTTACGAACTTGCATTTAAAATGTAGTGCCCCTCACCTTGCTTCTGTCAGATTGATAGTATTCCTAGTAGGATTAGATATCATGACATGGATTCTTTGTTATTACGTTGAGTTGTTTATGGACCTAGTTCTAGGATGACGATTGATGATATTGGATTATTGATATTTTCTGTTTCATAGTTTGATGGACATATTTGATATAAAGGATTAATGTTACTTCTGAGTTTAATGTGATAATTAATCAGGGTTATGATGCTCTAACAATAATTGTTTTACTAGATCATATCGTTATTGATTGTTCTATGTTCTTGTAGACAATTGAATATTTAATTGTGGATGTATGTGAACAGAACAGTGTCACATTACTCGTGTCCGAGTACCCTGCCACGCTGCGCTTTCTGTTTACTGTGTGCATGACTTCATGTTGTATATATATGTTTAACTTTGAGGTTTGCTGCAGGATGCAGGTACCGGGCATCGACTCCACCTGAACTAGCAAGTCTGAGTGTGCCCTAGCCAATGGAATTGTTGATGGGAGTTAGCATAAGATTCCCTAGTTATCCGTCATCCTTGTAGAGGATAAGTCTTCAGTTTTGCGTCTAGTCGTTGTTCTCAGTTTCGTTTGTCTCCATGGGTTGTCGTCTTGCTTTCTCTGCATGTTTGATGGTCGAGTAATTGCATGATTATGATTGGTTAATTGTGGTATATAAACAGATAAATTTGATTGTGATTATTAAATAGAATTATAAATAATTATTAGTTGTTATATAACAAATGTATATTAAATATTAAATAAATAAAAATAAATAATTAAGGAGATAAATTAGTTATAAAGTGTCATTATAGTTGTGGAATTGTTCTATAATTAATAAAATCAACATGAAAGTAAATATATGTGGCCAAGTAAATAAATGATTAAATAAAGTAATAAATATTTATGAGTTGTTATATATTAATATCAATATAAAATACTAAATTAAATAAAGTAAAAATTATAAGTTGTATTTTATTAAATGTATGTTATCATTGAGTAAATAAAAAAATATAGGAGGTTACATTGTAAGGTTATTAAAAATTAAGTGTATGTAGGCTGTATTTTCTTTGTCGGTTGGCATTGGATCGTGTGTTTCCCTAAAGGTGGAGTACAAGCAATTAGGGTAGGGGATACTATAAAACAAGCGGAGAGAAGGAGAGGAAAAGGGGAGTTGGAGATCTGGGAACGGAGCTGCGAAGAACAGATTGAGGTCATTGCAGCGTAAACAGGTTCCTTTAATTGTGATAATGTTATTTTCTCATCTTGCATTCAAGGATTATATCTAGGTTTTTTTTATTCTGCGCATTCCTCTAATTATTCAAATCATTTTTAAGTTATTTTGTGGTCATTATACTCTGAATTTCCGTAATATCCAATTCATCCCTGCCGAGTGTATTTGCTGTAAAATTTGTAAGGCCAACGATGATAAAAGTTAGGCTTGTTTTTCAAAACATTCGCAGTGACCGCGCAAGAGCTTTCGCCCTTGCCTGGGCTTGAGAGTTGATGCTGTCAATTCTTCTTTGGATGACTGAAGCTTTCGCTGCCTTCTTCGTCCCAGCTAATTTCCCCAACTTTGCAAAAACTTCTGCGCCTAGGGATGTGATATGTCTACTACAGGAAAAGTGCGTATCATTTTGCAGCCTGAAAATCCAACGGCACAACTAATTCCTCTATCTTGCATCGGTCCTCCTTACCAATTCGCACTCACCATACTAACCCATTGCTGCGTAGAGGTTTGAGAAAAGAACATAAAATGTGCCATCAAAAGTAGGGTCGCTGTAAATACTCCTGGGCCGATATTCATGTGTGATCTGGTAGGCAAAGTTTTTGATAGAGGAGTTGCGGTTCCATTCGGACATATGATGATTCTGGTATGCAATTGATTCTAGTTTTTGACAATTGCCCATTTGTGATGTCTCATGTCCCCGTTTCCGGCTTGATCATCAAGTGTATAATGGATTAGCCTATTCCTCATTCCCGGAGGCTAATTCTAAGTAATGAGGGAATGAACTGGTTTTTGACTAACTTAACCTTTTGTCTTGCAGGATCAAAGTCAGAAACTTGTAAATTGACTAAGTCTGGGAGGAGTTTCTTCAACCCCAGTGATCACCATTGTCAGGCGCACTCCTTGACAAATCAGGTTCACTTTGGCGCCCAACTTCCAAAGCTCATTTTAGCTCTCAATCTAGCATTCAACTGAAGGCGCTCTTTGTGGTTTACTTCATCCAACTCAGTGCCCAGTTATGAGATAAGCGAAGATGTTAGGAATAAAGTTTCAAAGATATGAAGTTGTACTTTCTGATGAGTGCCTAGGTTTTGAATCCCCTCAAATGGCGCCCAAGGATCTATCAACTGCATCAAGGCGCCCATCCTAGTCTTCATTGCTTGCAATTGGCGCCTAGCCCTAGAAATCCTACAAGTATGACTTCTGGCGCCTAGAAATGAAGTTTAAGTGAGGCGCCTCAAGGAAATGGAAGAAGTTAAGTGTCAAGCTATCTTTTTGATCAAGATGACAACATTTGGAAGCTAGGCGCAATCTTATGATGTCACCACCTCAAATTGGCGTCTAGAACTAATGATGCATGACTCCAGAGAACTCATTTAGGCGCTAATAGGCATGATGTTCTGAACTCACCTCGATGCCTCCGGAAGTGAACTCTTGCATGGAAATGAGCCATTCAAGGAAGGGCGCCAAAACCACTGCAGAACTTCCAACACTAGACTTGCGCCTAAGTGTAATTGAAGATGATAGAACCCCAGATGAGGGCGCTGGATTAAAGGAGTGTCAAAAGGATTTAGATGGCAAGTGTTTGAAAGAATAAGTTGTATAGAACATCTTCCTTAAGATACCAGGTGCTGATACCAATTGAAACTACACCAAGTGTGCACCTAAGGTAGTTGCAAGCCTTCCAGATCAGTTAGGGAACAAGGCGCTCCATCAGGAGGAGAGATGATGATCATTTGAAGTCTTAGGCTCTACAAATCAGTGGTAGAATTGGCTAAGTTTCACTAGGCGCACTTTCTTGTTCTCACAAACTCCAGAATGCATGAGGCGCCAATCCAAGGTCAAACACTTCAAATGGGCTCCTTGATCTAAGATTGGTTGTTAGGTCTATTGAATGAGTAAGGAACTTCTTCAAGTGAACTTCATTCTCAAGGAGATCAAGTAGAAAGTTGGAATTATCAAGTAATGATGCTTTGATACCTAGGCGCTTACTGAGCCAAGAATCCTCCATTTGAGCGCCTAGCATGGCTGATTGATAGAAGACTTTGAAGTTAGGAGAAGTCACTTGAATGAACAATCAAAGTTGAAGAGGGAAACTCCTAGCATAGGTGCATGTTTGGTCAAAATTCCTCAATCCTGGCGCCTAAGATTGAAATCTAAGTGAGGCGCACTTCTTGGGCATTTCCTACCTCATCTAGCGCCTAACCTCAAAGTAGCGCCTAACCTCAACTCCAATGAGCGCCTCATGAGGATTGACTGAGTTGAGTGTCAAGGCACTCTTCTAGATCAAATTGATAACATTGAAGAGCTTCTCCAAGTTAGGCGCAATCTCCAGGTGCAATCTCCTCAACTGGCGCATAGAGCAAGCAGGGCGCACTTTCATGTTCCAGACATCTCAACTTGGTGCCTAGCTAGAAGATAAGGTAGTTGTAACTACTTGAGCTTTCATTGGTCGACAGACTGTCTTCGGGATCCGTGTCAAGGTCTCTGGATAAGCTTGCCAACTCAGAATGAGTCATTAGATGGAATATTCCCTTGGATATGTCCCTTGGGAAACGTGCCTTGGTTCCTCTTCGTGCATTGAAAAACGTGCCTTCATTGCCTTTGGAAGGCCTATAAAAGGAGGAGCTCTCTCATTCATTTGCAATCTGTTCATTTGACAAAAATTCTCTCTGCAAAGCTATTGAGCTTGTAATCTTGAGGCCTGCGAGTTTCAAGTGTTGGGGTGATGCTCCCTCAACAAGCAAGGTGATGCTCCCTTGTTATATTGTGAGGTGTTGACATTCAATTAACATCATTGAGTTGATCAAGTAAAGAAATCATTTGTAATCATCAAGGCTTCAAGGCCTTCCTTTTGTATTTCCATTGAATAAGTTGTAACTTCATGCTATTGAAAGCATTATCCATGTAATAAGACATTGCAAGTTGATTGAATCAAGTAACAGGACAAGAACCCAACTCTAAGGTTGATTCATTCAAGTAGTTATCTTTGATGTATATCTTTGTGTTGTTGAAGTAGTTGATGAGTTGATAGCAAGTAAAGTTGTCTAAGTAAGGAAAAATTTTGGTAGAATTAGTTGGGTATCTTACATGATGTTTGTTGAAATCCAAATTAAAAAAAAAAAAACTGAATGGTGGTGGACGTTGCTTCATAGTACCTATGATCTTCCAATTTAAAACAACATATACACATCTGTATCTAAGTACACAGCAAAATTGTCCGGCATCGAGAGCAAAATGTGCACGCAGGCTCAGAGAGTGGAAAACACAGGAAAGAACATCAAAGCAAAAAACCTAGAGAGCCCAACAACCATGTTAAGAATCTCCGCCACCTCAGAGACCTAGGCGATCCAACCCACTTGCTGCAGACACAGGCACGATGGGGTCCTGCTGATCAGCCTCGTCCTCCTATTCCAATTCTTCCTCCGTGATAGCTGGGTTTCTAGGGAGATGGGGTGCCCAATCTGGGGCTTGTATGTGGAGAAACCTGATAGAGATAAACACATCTTTGCACCTTTTCCTCATGGTTTTAGGTAAGGTAAGGTTATGGCCTTTGAGAGCTCTCTCCAATTCATTTATGCACCCGCATGTACTAGACCCCTTTGCATGACTTTGTAGATCTATTCAAAGGCTTGCGTCGTACGAAGTTGTAGCAGCGGGAACAAGCCACCAACCATTGCATCGCCTGCTAGTAGGTCATAATCCCGAACTGCGTGATTCCATCGCTCCAAATTATATAGGTACTTGAAGACCAACCCAATTGCAATAGCGTGCACGAAGTTGCCATCTAACACAATATCCATAATATTAGAAAGGAAGGTTGACATGATATCAGACCATCGAAGCTCTCAGTCTTTCTCCCCGTTGAGCCACTTCTGGCCGCAGACGTTCCTGACAGCAAATTGGGCCAGCGTGCAATCAATCTCAAATATCTGAGATAGGTCAATGATCCTCACCCGCCCTCTGATGACAAGCCATGTGATGACACTCCTCCCTACTGCAGCCTAGCATTCCCTAGTTGTACTCTCCCCATTCGTTATGTGCTTGCCTCTGGAAGTGTTGTTAAGTTGTTTGTGATATTGACTTGTGTTGTTGGAGTTATGTGTTGTCTTGTTCTTATAGTTACTGTCTACCTGACTATATGTTATGGTGGGAACTTTTGTAAACTCCTAGCTCGGGGGGTGGACCTTAGGGTTCCACATGGTCGGGTGGAAGAGCTTTTATCCATTGGTTTTTCTCCTTGCTATTGTTCGTGTGCGAGGATGTTGTATCGTGTGTATCAGTCATCAGATCTTGTATCAGGTATGAAGTAAGTAATTTGTATTCATGTACTTATCTGTGTATCAGTTGATTTATAATTTATGTGATCAGAAGGTGTTAAGTAACAATGCAATGATGTACTCATGAGTGAGAAGAAATTGTAACTATGTACTAGATCCTGATGATTATTTATCTGATGTTATAGAGATGTAAATGTTTATTGATTTAAAGCGAAAGGTTTAGAATGATCTACTGATGTTAATTTATGATGTATGTCAGATTATGTTGTTTGTTTCATCAAGTAATGCTCCCATGTAATCTTAGAGTAACAAGTTGATAGTTTAATGATGTGTAATGCTGTGTTAAACATTACTTTATTACTTAATTCATTCAAAAAAAAAATTTATTCCGTTTGCATAGCTTAGATGTGTTGTTCTCTAAGGTGTTCATGCGGGGCGTTACATAAAATGCTCCTCTATTCTTGCTTCAATCCACAACTACCTCATGTGCATGCATTAAATGATGATATTTGCATTTAATAAAAACCCTCAACCGCTCCAATGCAAATATTTAATAATAAAATTTGCATTTAAAATATTTTCAAAGCTCAATATCAAATTAAATGCAATCATTTAATTTCCACAAACCCAATCGACCTCATATTCCATCGATCCAATGCAATCATTTAATAAATAATGTTGCATTTAATATATCCTTCCTTCATGTTTGGCGGCCAGCTATGAATCATATGCAATCATTAAAAATCAAAACCAACCTCATAATTGAAAATACAATTCCAATATTGCATTTCCCATGTAGCTCAAAAACACACTTAGCTCATAATTTGGGACATTACAGTTTCAATATCTGATAATGTCTTTGCAGGTGCTTCAAGTGGAATTGGTACTGAGACAGCTCGTGTTCTTGCATTACGAGGTGCTTATGTGGTTTTGGCAGTCAGGAATGTTGATGCTGGTAATAGTGTTAAAGAATCTATTATTAAGGAAATTGGCAATACTAAAGTGGATGTTCTGGAGCTAGATCTTAGCTCGATCTCATCAGTTCAAAATTTTGTTTCCAACTTCAAATCTTTGAATCTTCCTGTGAACATTTTAATGTAAGCTCTCTTCATGTCTTAAATATAGCAATCTGTTTGACTAGTAAATTTGTTCTTTGATTACTCAAGGCTTTTCCTAGTACCATTTCTAATAATCATATAGTTTTGAGGGAGGATGCGAATTAAGATATGGTGTGAACTTCTAAGCTTCCACATCAAAAGTGATTTTTTTCTTGCTTTTGCTTTGAAGAAATAATGCAGGAATAATGGCATGTCCTTTTCAGCTTTCTAAAGATGGCATAGAATTGCAGTTTGCTACAAATCATATTGGTAAGTCATATATACCCTCTTATTCTGCAAAAATGTGATCCCTATATTGATAAGTGATATTTCCTAGTAAACATCTAGATGAAAATTTGTTAGAGTTGAGAATCCAATTTGAAGGAGTTTGGATTGCACATTGCTGGGGCTGTGATGGGGTGTTCAATGCTCATAAAATTGTTGAGCTGTTGAGTATGGTTTATGGGTTCACACTTATTCAAATAACATTTTTTTCTATGCGAACTGGCTTTTTGCAAATTGTGTTTTAATGTTCCACTTTGTATGTCCAGTAACACCTCTATTCACCATTTTTTGTTTTAGTTTCTGGTTTTTACATGCATTCTGATGGTAAGTAGATAGTCCCCAGAATTCTCCATGATGGCTGAGGTCTAATATAAAGATGTCATATCAAAACTTCTATCAATGTAATGTGAATCTTTGAAGAGTGTATTTAAAAGTACAAAAGTAATTTAAATTATCTTAGTATGTGTGTATTTTGTATTGTGAAACATATCATTTTCATGTTTATATTCTTTAATTAGATTAAATCCTTGAAAAATAGGAACACTTTCTGATTGTAAAGATATGTTCCATCTTACTCTAACACGCATGTAAAAGTTTGAGAGGTAAAAGGACTTTGGATTTCAAAACGACACTTTTTATGTGGGAACATTTTGTGTTTTTTAAGGTTGATTTCAAAATTTTATCTGATTACTAAAAATTTTAATGTGGGACAACATGTGATTTAAATTGAAGTATGCATTTCACAACACTTGTTTGCAGGTCATTTTCTTCTGACAAATCTTTTATTGGAGAATATGAAAGCTACTGCTCGTGAAACAGGCATTGAAGGGAGAATTGTTAATGTTTCTTCAGAAGGGCATAAGTTTACTTATTCAGAAGGCATCCGTTTTGATAAGATAAATGATAAATCAGGGTAAGCAATAAGAAAATTATGTATCCACTGCCATAGAATTTCCATTTCTCTTTAATTTCAAACTTTGTTTGCATTCAAAGTATTTTCTTTCTTGTGTATAAAAAAGGTAAGCAATACTAGATAAGCTGCATAAGAAAATTATGTATCCACTGCTATAGAATTTCCATTTCTATTTAATTGATAATTCCAAACTTTGTGTGCATTCAAAGGACTTTCTTTCTTGTGTATAAAAAAATTTCCATGGTTATCATGCATTTGTACATGTAACTACATACTACAAACACATGAATGGGATGCTACATTAAACATTCTCTACTGCTACATTATTTAGTGAATTGGAGAGACTTACATATATTTCAATTACAGATACACTGCATTCGTAGCATATGGACAGTCAAAGCTTGCTAATATTTTGCATGCGAAGGAGCTTGCAAGGAAGCTTCAGGTACATTTTTTCTTCTTATAAACATTAATGTACAAAATCTTGATGCTAAGGTTTCTTGTTTCTGGTCTATCAAGAGTTTTACAATATAGTACAAAGTAGAAAGCTCTGAACAAAAGGAGAAGGAACAAGTTTAAATTGACGAGGAAAATGTTCCAGCAGAGCATACTGTAAGCAGAAACATTCAGCATTTGCCTGCTCAAGTCAAGTATGCACCCTCCTAGGGAACTGAATTTAACTCAAGAAATGGCTTTTACTTTTGTGTCCACTCCCAGAATGACTGTGAATCTCTCCTCTATTTACCCCAAGCCACCAGTCACATCTTAGTCCTTTCCTGTGGGAAAAATTTATAGGATGAACGTGCAGGTTAGAACTTCTTTGTCTCCTGCCTTTAATAGATTCGAAATTTTCCATGGTTCTGTTTCATCTCCCTTGAATGGATAGAATACCTCTCACAGCCCTGCAATTCAGTCTAAGGGAGCTTATCATTTCCCATGCAATACCACTTCAGTATTTGAAAGAAATGAAGTCCATAATTTCGTCCTCGGGATAGTCAGCCAAACCCTAATAAACATGCAGAAATTCACAAATGTAATTCCACTCTTCTTTCTGCCATCATTGACATGACAACCACCTTGCAGAATATTAATAAAAATATGGAAGAAAAAGGGGTCCACTATTCCTATCCAAAAAGGAGTTTGGCCAGGCTTCTTCATTGTGTGCAAAAATAATAGGATAGGTTGAAGCTATAGACAAATGCACTGAATATATGGATATCATTATTCTGCAGAATCAACAGAGGCTTGGGGCCTTTGAGGGTCTTTTGCTTTCTGAAAATGCCAAGATAAGAATTGCTGAGATGATTCAGGAGCATGCCGTGGCCAAAAGAAGAATGGATGAGATGCAACATGAGCATGCTAAGGGCAACCGACACCCAAATGACACGTAGCGCATGCCAAGAGCTCAACAGATGTGACTATAAGGGGTTCTGCCTGGCAAGATCCTCCTCATAGATCCCTAGCTGTCCGAGTCAATTCAAACATGCAGCCTAGGATGATACATTGTTAATCAATCCCCCTCTGGGAGCATCTCTCTAACTGGTTGAATGGTGATTTTTTTCGTTTTGAAGAGGTTTTGAATATTGTTGGTACCCAAATTTGCTACCCCTAAAAAACTTTGTGTTTAATCATATATGTAGCCAAATGTCAGGTCATTCTTGTCACATCAATTTCAACTATGCTATCTTTCCTATCAAGATGGTTAATTCCTTAAGTGTTGGTCTGTCTTGGTCTACTAATGATGTATGCAGGTTGCTCCTCATGAAGATTATCATGCTATGAATCCCGAAAGAGGCTCAGAGACTAGTAGAGGAAAGAAAGTGTGAAGTTCAAAGAAAGACTATGATGACAGATACCAGGCATAGGCAGGGAGCCTTGAGGCTAAGGCAAATCTTCTCCAGCACAATGAGACAAAATCATATATGAGTATTGTCTTCCAAGCATTAAGTTGTCACTTTGGAAGGTCCAATATTCAAGACAAGAAGTTCGAGTGAAGTCTAGAGATTAAAGTTTCTATTTTTAGAATGCTTTTTTTGTTGTGTCTTGGATTGAGGAGATAAGCATGAAAGTCACAACTTTTTATTTTTAGAAAGTTAACTTTTTTGTTTTTTCTGCTTTTTTGGCGAAAATTTGTAGATGGCAACCATAGAAGGTCAACAATACATATTCAAGCTTCATCGGGCGAAAATTGTTTCAGGAGGCAATAAAATGATGGAAAACTTGTTGAAGTCAAAGGTTTTATGGCACAACAATTGAAAACGGAAAAATGGAGCAATTTTAATGAAAGATTAAAAGTTTCGGCAAAATCATTTGAAAACTCATCAAAAAGCACTCCAAGTGCCCATGCCTTGTTCATTTTTGGTGTCACATTTTAAAATCTTCAATTTTGACATCCATCAAGGAAAACTCTCGATGAGTGCCAACTTTTGTTTTTGGCATTTGAGGCATGGAATTCCTGACTTGGTTTCTGTTGTGACCAAATCACACATTGCCCCATTGCAAATGGGGACCCCACTTTTTTTTAGCTCTGATGCTTTTGTTTAGTCTTGGATGATGTCTTAGCACTTTTTAATGATGAAGTAAGCAGTGTTTGAGTCTATAGCTTTGCGGTGGATACCATAGTCCCCTGATGTCATGATATCTTGATGTATGTTCTGAGATCCTGAAAATGACTTGTTGTGACCAAATCACACATCGCCCCATTGCAAATGGGGACCCCCTGTTCTTTGTTTAACTCCAGTGCTTTGCTGAGTCTTGTATGATGTCTTAGGTCGACTGCATGATGGAGTCAGTGGTTTGTTTGAGTTCTCAAGTCTAGTTCTATATAATCCACTACTTCCGTTTCCATTTCTATTCACCATATTGTTCTGTTGTTTTTCGCCAACATCAATATGTATAACAACTTGACATGGTTGAGTTTGGATCACTGTGTCGTCTACAGAATCAGACTCTGGAGTTGGTCCGTTCATTACCTCGGTGAAAACCTGGCAAACAGGCGCCGTGTGTAATGGTCATCATTGTTTTGGTGACTCAAACAAAAAAAAAATAAAAATAAAATGAAAATAGTAAAGAGAAAATTTCGTCCACCGGTGAAAACCTGGCAAACAGGCGCCATGGATAGGTACCATGATGAAAACCTGGCAAACAGGCGTCATGGTAGAGACACCCTGTCTCAGTTCACCCCTTTCGTGTCATTCCATTTTTTGATCTTTTCCATATCATACCTTATTCCACTGTCACTCCATTCAATGTAATTGCATGTTATCATTTGCCCATTTCATCCATATGTACATATTCGTCTATCCATCTGCTCTCATGAATTTGCCTAGCTTGAGATAGATAAGCTTAGATGATCCTGGCTTCTAAGGGATGGGAATGAACTCTAGTGCTTGCACTTCAAACCTCAAATATAGATAGTCGTGCTGGCAATTGGCTTTGATTCTTTGATTGGGTAGTTGTGTTTATTTGATCTAGTGTGTGGGTGTACATGTAAATGTTGAAACTTGATTTTTGTTTATCTTTGGAACACTTAAGAAGCTGTTTTAATTGAAAATTATCTTTAATCACACATCATAAGAAATTGTGTCCTGATCCAATTTATGATTCCTTTCCTGTTTAAGTTCGTTTTGACTAATTGATGGTTGAAGAGTATGATTTGACAGTTCTAAGTTAGGATTGAATCCTTGTTTTTGAAATGTTCACGAACATTTCTCCCGTGGAGTCGCCAGATGTTGTGACCAAATCACACATCGCCCCATTGCAGATGGGGACCCCCTGTTCTTTGTTTAACTCCAGTGCTTTGCTAAGTCTTGTATGATGTCTTAGGTCGACTACATGATGGAGTCAGTGGTTTGTTTGAGTTGTCAAGTCTAGTTCTAATTCAAGTTGTCATATGCTTTCATTTTGAGATTAATCCCAAGGTATGTTTGAGATCCTGAAACTGACTAAGTCTGGCATCCTGATCCTGAAATCCTGAAAAAATGGCTTAGTCTGAAATCTGGTGGATCCTCCAAATTCTAGATTCTACATGTTAAATCCGGTGGATTTGAGACCTATCTCAAACGTCCTGAAAGGTATATTGAAAAATATTTAAAGTGTAAGAAATTCAATCTCTCAACTTATACTTAAATATATTTTTCAATATACCTTTGCTTTGAGGACCCTGAAAAACGACTAAATTCTCTGAGAGAGCGCAATTTCTCATCCAGTGCGACAAAGATAATAGTGGCGCAAAATCTTGATAAAGTGCGCTTTCAATTAGAGAACAAGATGATGATCTCTTGTGCCTAGACTAATGCGCCCAAAAGAGGGAAGATTAAGGAGGTTTCAAGGCTTTCAAGAAGAACTCAAAACCCCAATTTAGTGCGCCAGATCCAGGAAGATCCCATTAACATGATCTAGTGCGCTTAGCTGATATAAGGATTCCAAGTCTTGAACTGCTGCGCTAGGGGTCATGTAGAAATTTGTTAAGTGAAAGAGAAGATCAATATCTAGAAGTAATGCGCTACTTATGGGGAAGTTTGGTCCAATATCAAGGTAAGCTTTAAAGAGGATCCAGATTCCTTATCTAATGCGCCTAGTCCAATATACCACTTGGATCACTTTCACATGAAGATTTAAAATCCTTAACTAGTGCGCCATAAGGAGAAATCAGGTTTGGTGAAGAGGAAAGTCTTTAGAAGATTTGAAAGTTTGATTTAAGGCACTTAAATCAAGGAGAGATCAAATATCTGATTTGATGCGCCATGATGGGTTTACAATAAGAAACATCTCAAACTCTAATCTAATGTGTTGATCTTTAGAAGATTCAAATCTTGGATCCAGTGTGCCACATGTGAGGGGAGAGTGCAAGTGTTTTAAGACTTTCAAGAGGAATCAACTATCCTCATCCAATGCGTTGAAGGGTAAAAGGTTCTACAAGAAGAACTTGAAGTTCTTATCAAATGCGCCAAAGGAGGAATAAGGTTGAAGTATCAAAGCTTAGGATCATGAGATTGTAGGGAGAAGGGATGAAGACCTCAAACATTGGAACTCTTGCGCTAGCCCTTAGAGGATGTGGAAGAGAAGATTTTGTAATTCTTATCAAATGCGCCAGCTTGTGGATGATTTTGGAGAGGTCATCTAATGAGGTAAAGAGGATTTAAAATCTCAATCTGCTGCGCCAGGGTTCAAGGGCAAATCTAAGGTTAATCCTATGCATCATCTTCCAACCAGTCATATAGGGGATTTGAAAACTCAATCAAATTCGCCAGCTCTAAAAGAATAGGTGCAAAGTTGGGGAAGTCTAGAGGCAGGAGGATCTTGTAACTTTCATCCAATGCGCTGGTTGTAGAGGAATTTGAAGGTGCCAACTAGTACGCCAGGGGTCAATAAGAGGATTGAAGTATGTTAAGATTTTTAAGAAGAACTCAATATCCTCATCCAAAGCGCCCTTATAGAGGACAACTTTGTTGATTTTAGAAGGAAGATCCAAAAAACTCAATCCAATGCGCCAATTTTAAGGAAATAAGTGTTGAGTTTTTTGAAAGAATATCAAGGAGGATTCCAAGTCTTCATCCAATGCGCTCATTCTAAAAGGAGAACATCTTAAGGTTGATCTAGATTCGCTACTTACAAGAAGATCTAAAAGTCTCATCTAGTGCACCAACCAAAGGAGATCCAAAAGTCTTATTTAATGCGCCTAAGGAAGGGGAAATTATAACGCTCAACCGCTGCGCCTTCAAGATCTCCAAAGATAGACTCGAATGTTATTGAAATTCGCACCAATTTAAATACAAGGAAGTCTAAATTAAATGTTTTTGCACTTCATTTAATAGGGTCGGCCTAGGTAGTTAGGCAATTTTAAATGCTAGTTTTGTATTTATATCAGTTCTTGCTTTCATTTTCATCATCATTAAGAAGCAGATTTCATTCTAAGGAGCAGAGGTAAGGTAATTTTCATAAAGTGCAGATTTGATTTTATCAAAGTTAAGTTGGAATTTGATTAAATTCTGAAGGTATCCATTCAAGTCAGCTTATTAGGTAAGTCTGATCTAAGCATAACTGATCTGATTTTTTTTTCTTTTATTTTATTTCAGTAGGTGCATTGAAAATTGTCCAAGTGTTGGTAAATTATAAGAAGATAGGGGAGTTTATGATGAATTCCTTGAGTCTAGGTGATATTATTTTCTTGCAAAGGCTTTATGTTAGAAGGATAAAAGTCAGAAGTCTAATGCATTAAAGAGGCTGAAGTAGAGTGTTAATTAGTTATATTTGAGGTTGCTTATTCATGTCAAGTTTGTAGGATCATGGCAATGACTTCAAAGGAGAGGCAAGCAAGGATCCGCATGGATGCGAAGGGTAAAGTTCCGGAATCAAAGCTCGTTTCAAGATGGACAAACGTTGGAGACACGAACATGGGCAACAACAACCTTCCGTGCTTCAGGAACCCACTGGGGGTAGTCTTGCTAGAGCCATCATGAGGAGCGGAGCCATTGAAGCTGCTTGTTTTCCACCAGCTCTACCTTGTTCAGAGATGATCATTGAATGTGTTAAAAAGTATGACATAGATAATAGGCAAATTGTGGCCAAGGATGGAACAGTGTTGGCTTATTTGCAAAAGGAGGCAATTGGAGACACCTTCAACATTCCAACTAAGGACAAGATGGTCAACATTTCTATACAGCAAGGTCAACAAGAATATGATGCTGATTCAAAGAAGAGGTTACAGGAGATGAAAAGGGACTGGATGGCTAATCCATCCATAAAGTTCAATACTAATAATCCTCCACAGTTTCACAAGTTAGACTTTCATCCTGAAATCGGATACTTGATCATGTTCCTTAACAGAGTAATAGGACAATCAGCAACCTTTCAACCCTAGATGTACTCTTTCATCAAGTTAGTCCTCAAAGGGAAGATGATTGATTGGGCTGGGCTCATCAGTCAAAGTATACATGAACAGCTCATCAATTTTTCAAAGTCCAAATCATTTTATATGAGTTCTTATGTGGTGTACCTTCTAGCAAGGAATGAAGTTTATTCGGGTCTGACTAGAAGAGGAGAAGTTGGAATTGGGCCTAATAAGTACTTGTCGCATCAGTGTTACCCTCAGTTACATTTCAAGAATATCAATCATTATACAAGGTTCAATGATGCGTTTGCTATGTTCATATTGAAGAAATTAAGAGGAGAGTTTCACAAAAGATTGTCAAATGCAACAAGGGAGTTCATTGCGGCATATGGACATTGGTATACTCAGCATGAAAGGTACACTTACATAAGGATCCAAGGTTTTACATCTTATCCATACAGATTACCAAGATACACAACTAATAGGATGGTGATGTTAGAAGTCTCAAGGCAACTCCTGGAACTCATCAGGCTTCAAAAGTTAAAAAAGAAAGGCGGGATTCAGTTTCCACTTCTTCTTGGGCAGAATCTGGAGTGTCCATCATTAGCAGCAGCTGAATATTCTGAGACAGAGCTTCAGGCATATCATTTACAAACTCATGGCACCAAAAGGCTTAATTTTGATTCTTTTCAAGTTTGCTGGAAATATAACAGGGAGTATAAGCATGTCATGCAGTTGGAAGACCATTGGGCCAGTGTAAAAGATGAAGATGATCTTCGAACACTCCAGTGTTCAAGACTCACATGGGATTTAGTTAGAGCATTCAAAGTATTTAGAATCCCGGATCAGTTCATAGAGGATGACACTTTGTTGTTAGATGAGTTTGAAAAGATAAAGGATTTACCTTATACAGTTGATTGGTCAAGGAGGGATGTATTCGAAGAGGAGTTGATGGAGCCAGTCCTAGCTATGACACAAGCATGTATAACTCAACTGCTACAAGAGATGAATGAAGAAGGACAAGTTCTTACATACAACAAGATGGACGACAAAGAGTCAGAACAACATAGTGCACATAGTGGACTCCAGCATAATGGAGGTGATCAAGGTGATAATCCAGCTAGAAAAAGGAAAAGACCTAGTCAAGATCAAGGAGAATCAAGTCAAAGACCTAAGAAGAAGAATAATCCATCTACTTCATCTAGTCTACAGGAAGGTACCTCAAATATTCATAATCCAATACAAGAAGTTGAAGTAGTGGAAGAAACTGCTTTGATTCCATCTGAAGAAATTCATTCAAGTCCAACTATTGTAATAGAGGAAGATGATGTTGCTAATCAAGATGAGGAAGGTCAAGCAGAATCTGATGAAGAGGTAACCCGTGTACAATACAATCAGGTACAAAGGCAACAAGATCTTTCTGCATTTCCACCTTGGTTGAGGCAAAGAATCGAAGAAAGTACAGTCATAGAGATATATCAACCTGCTCCGCTAGAAGAATTGCTCATAAGGACACAGAAGAGTGATCAAAAGAAGAAAGCAACTGTCTTTTCAAAAATTACTCAGGATTCTTCTGGAAATAGAGAGGTACATGTAGCTGTTCCTAGAGTTGAAAAGGATCTAGAAGACATGGCACCCGAAGATTACAATGTGATTACTATTGGTATGGGTCCAATTACAGGGGAATAGATAGAGGAGGAACTTCAAGAATCAGTGAATAGTGTAAGAATCATGTTAAAACAAGAAAGAGAAGCTAAGCTAAAGGTTGAACAGGATTTCAGTACACTAAAACAATACATCCAACAAGTCATGCAACCCATCCAGCAGAAAGAAGCCACTCCAGTGCCTCTGTCTATTCTTCCACAAGAAACAGTATCTCAAGTTGAAAATATGAGAACTTCATCTCGGATAATGAAGGGATGGATAGAAAAGATAGAAGAGAAAGCATATACTTATCTTGAAGAGATTGTGCAAGTTTATGATAGAGTCATTAATCTCAAGGATAGAGTTCAAGCTTTGCTAAAGATATGTGCTGAGTTCAAACCCATCAAGGAGCAATACATGCCACAGCTTAAGAGTTTGATGGAAACTCCCATGGAAGATCTAGTTCGAGAGAAGGTGGTTGATCAAAATACTCCACATGAATTCACCACTTGGTATTTCTCCTTTCACAACAAAGGACAACTGGTTGATAAAATTGAAGTGGATATGTCTAGAATAAGAAGTGTTCTTCTAAGGACAGAAAATCATGTATACACTGCATTGACAACAATATGTAATCCACATGGGGAGATCACCATTGAGAGCATGAAGCAACAAGTCAAGGCATTCTATTTTCAGGATGATGGGATTGATGAAGGACAGTTGGATAGTATATTCACACTTGCATTTCATCTTGGATGAAACAAGTCTTGGATAGCTGACTGGGAGAAGACACTTGGCGTCTATGAGTTAGATGTGACAACGGCGAAAGGATCCATTAATGCTGCGACAAGTGTACCAATGGGAGATGTTGATCAAGTTGTGTCTAGGTTCATTGCATCTCATAGTACTATCATGTGAAGGGGATATGATGTGGCATCCTTATCTTCTTGGGAAGCGTGCCTTTATTGCCTCTTTCATTTACTCAGTTAGCCTCTTTCATTTAATAAAGACATGAGTTGTTATAACTACTTGTGATGTGGCATGATCTGGTCCATTGGCTTGGCCGATCGATCTTGACCCTTCTTACATTTTAAGGTCTTAAAAAGGGCTTTTTCGCTCTCATTTGTACAAAGGGAAGACTCTGGAATTGTTGCAAGAGCTCTCTGAAATAATATAAGACTCATTGTTTTGGTGACTTTATATATGTTTCTAAGTGTTGCATGGTTTAGATTTCTTCAAGTGAATAATAAGATTAGATTAAGTTTTCTTTAAAGTTTATGTTGGTGGAAGGCTTCATTATTGTTTGTGGTGAAATCTTTGTGTTCACACCATTTGTAGTTTGTGGCTTGCAAATTGTAGTGTATGGTTAGTCTGAACAAAATTGAACTTCAATTTGATCTCTATGTTTGTTGAATGTTTCATGAGCATAAGTGATTTGAACATCTTGTAAAACCTTAGAAGATTGCATCAATCTTGTGTAGTTGTCTGACTTGGCGAAGCAAGATTTGGTTTGATTTCACCTGAACGATAATCATCCTTGCATCTAGGATTAGATTAGTGTTACTGAACCTTTCATCTTTTGTTCTTTTTTTCAATTTGGTTAGAGTTAGGATAAAGAACATCATCGCAACATCATACGTCATAAGCTGTAGTACTTAGATATTCCAGTGTTTAGCTTCTTTATGATTGAATCAACAACTTGTCGAACAATTGTGTAAGCCCCTTTGTGTTTACCAACAAAATCATACTAAGTCATGTTGATGATTGTTTTTCGACAAGTCAACAATTAGAGTGAAATACAAAGTATCTGACTCCCTTTTGAGCAAAGCCTCTCGAATGCTGAACGAAGTGATCAAACAAGATGACTCCAAGGTTCCTTTCTGATGATTTTGTAGGAGACAGCTCAGTGACTAAGTATGATTTTGCTATTAAACACAAAGGGACTTACATAGACTCTTCTCCTTTCATTCGACTTATTCCTCCTTTGATGTGGATGATGTATATACAAGGTTTCTATGATAAAGAAAATGAAAAAGGGTTAAGGGTTTAGAAGGCTAATCTAAGGACAATGAGATAATGAAACATGTCAAGATAGACAAACTCCTCATGAAACCAGACTTCGCTTCGCCATGAGAACCAACAACTACACGAAGCCGGTGCAATCTTCTAAGGAAACTCAAGGATTTTCATGTTGTAAATCTCCATCCAAACACCCACAGCTGGCGCAATTTGAACAAGCATTCACAACCGAACTAAAGAAAATGAAGGTTCAGTCTAACTTTGCAAAGTGGGTTGCCTTCGACAATACACGAAAAGTATGAACCAGAAGAATTCATCAAATATCTTTACGCATATTCATTACATCAATGCACTTCTAATCTATTTCTAAGCTATTTGAAACATCTCTTAATTCCATCAAGATTCAGGAAACCATGTTACTCCACAAGATAATACTTAACACCAAACAAGTAGCTCCAATGTCTTTTGCATTAATCTTGAAAATATTTACAACAGCTTCAAATCCTCTCAGAGAATTTTCGAGAGTCTCTCCTATTCTACTCCTACTTGCCTACAACTACATCTATATATTACAAATGCGGCAACAAGGCCTTTATATAGAAGCCCAAATTACAATGAATGGCTAAGATCAATTTGATAGCCAAGGGCTTAGATCGTGCCACCTCAGAGGTAGTTACAACAAATTACTATTTTTAGCACAAAAGAGAGAGGCAATGAAGGCACGTTTTCCAATGTGATAAGGTAAGGCGAAATCATTTAAAAATATTCCTCCACATAGGAATCCCTTTGACTTCTTTTATTAAATGATACTTTTAATGCATTAAATAATGCGGCTAATCAAAATTGAACGATGTGTACTCGCCACATAGATGCCAACTCAGCATACTTTGAAAATTGTATCATCTTTGTGTGATGTATCCAATGCGATTGCTTGAACTTGTATGTTTAGGAATACATCTTGTAGATCTCGCCTTGTTCATTCTTCTTGTTGACTGGATATATGATACTTGTTGCTTCACTTGATTAATTTCATGATTCTTTCTTCTTCTTGCAGGTAAGTTGATGTTCTTCCTTGATGCTTCTTCATGTGGAGTAGATGATGATGATAATGATGTGGCTTTCTTCATGTAGAGTAGAAGACTCTCTTGGACTTGAAGGTGAAAGGACTTGAAGTTTGAATAGATGAATGCCCTTGCTTGATTTGAGGATGAAGTGCTTCCTGACTTCTCAAAGAGACTTGAAGCTTGATGAGTCTTGAAACTTGAAGTATGATCTTTCATGATGTCATTGATGAAGAGGACTTGAGATATATCTTGCTGTGACGTCTTGGAGCAGCTACCTCTTGAAGTGATGTAGATCTCTTAGAATGATGCTTCCTGGAAGATGATCCTGAATGAAGTAGAATATATGAAATGCTCCAACTTGATGATAACACCTTCCTTATGATAGAGCAGCTAACTTCCCAAGGAGACTTGAAGCTTAATGATATGAGGTTTCCTTGAAGTAAAGTGGATGCCTTCAGAAAGTCTTGATGAAGATGATGTCCTTTGGATGGATGTTTTCTAGACAATCTTAATTTGATGCCTCTTGATGAAGAATTCGAACACAAGAATGATGAAAGGTTCCTTTGAGGCAGCTACATGATGCCTTCTTCTTGTGGACTGCTCTGATCATTCCTTAGCTCCTGCAACACAAAAGAAATAATATTAATCTTCTTGATAATCATGATAATACTTGCTTTATAACATATAAGAATCACTTCATTCAGTTCCTAGCCAATTGCAAATTAAATCTTTACTTAAAATTTCACTCTAAAGCACTATTTTTACTTGTTCTAGGTGCATTGGATGAAGTATTCAAGGTCTTCCTAAAAGAAATGAAATGCATACACCTTAGATCAAATTTACACATCCTCCAAAGCTAGCGCACCGGTTGAGATATTTGATATCCTCTTGTTATATGCGCATTAGTTAAGGATTTCGAAATCTTCTAAAAACTTAGCATTTTAAAACCATCCTCATAGTGGCACGTTGGTTCAAGGTTTTAGTTTCCTCTGGAAATTTCATAAAATTTTGCACTTCAACACTCAAAACTTGCCCTTCCACCTTAGTGCGTTGGTTGAAACATTTGATTTCTCCTGAATTTTGCCTTTTCTGCCTTGGGCGCTTTGGTTCAGCAATTCAATTTCCCCTAAATGTGGCGGATTAGATGGCACTTTGAAATCCTCTAGATCTTTACCTCTTGGTGCTTTAGATCAAGTTTTTATTTCTTCTAGCATCTCCCTTAGCGCATTGATTTAACACTTGGGTTTCCTCTGGATCTAGCTTCGTATGATGTAGCCTTTTTCACAAACTCCTCTTCAAGAACGGCGCATTGGTTGACCCACTTGAAATCTTCTAGGAACTTGCAAAATTCTCATAAATCTCACCTTTTCCCTTGTCGCGCCGGTTAGGGGAATCAAATTCCTCTTGTTATCTTTGCTTTGGTGGTCGAGCCTTTTAATCGCTTCTAATTCTCCCTTTGATTTGCCTCTAAAATCTTGAACTAGACCACCCTCCGCTAGTGGCGCATTAGTTCAAAGGTTTGATTTCCTCTGAAATTTTCCTTTCAAAACTCAACTTTTACTCTCCTCTACAAGGTGGCGCAAGAGAACAAGATTTTAATTTCCTCTAGAAATTCGCTCTAAGACTTGACCTTGGATTCTTCTTGAAGAGGTCGCATTGGTTTGAGATGTTAGGATTTTTTAAGATTTGTGCATTGGTTAAGGATTTGAAATCCTCTAGAAACATCAAAACTTACACCTTGACACCCAACATTTTTCTTTCTCCTTAGCGCATTGGATGGAGGTATTGATTTCCTCTAAAATTTTCGCATTAGATAGGCATGTCTAAAATCCTCTAAAAAAAAAACCTTATCCCCTCCTTCCTTAGGTCGCATTGGTTGCCTATATTGAGATCTTCATCCTATGTTCCCCCTTTGGCGCATTGCTTGAAGTATGTGGAATCCTCTAGAATGAGGCGCATTAGTTGGGGTGTTTGGAATCCTCAACTTTATCCCTCCACAAGGGCGCATCACTTCAAGGATTCGGAATCTTCTAAAATTCGCATTAGTTTGAGGCATTAGGATCCTCTAAAATTTGCATCACTTGAAGCGCATTACTTCAAGCCCTTAAAATCTTCTAAAATTCGCATCACTTGAAGGCTTGAAATCCTCTAAAATTTTCGTCCCCCCTTTATGGTGCTTTAGTCTGGGCGCGTTGGATCATCAATTGCAAATCCTCATCTTGTTCTCTAATTGAAAGCGCCTTTTCATCATGATTTTGCGCCACTTGGATGTCCCGTCGCATTAGTTAAGCTTTTTGAATTCTCTGGAAACTTAGGCGTTTTTCAGGTTTCGCGAGGTAAAGGTATATTGAAAAATATATTTAAGTATAAGTTGAGAGATTGAATTTCTTATACTTTAAATATTTTTCAATATACCTTTCAGGATGTTTGAGATAGGTCTCGAATCCACCGGATTTAACATGCAAAATCTAGAATTTGGAGGATTCACCAGATTTCAGACTTAGTCAATTTTTCAGGATTTTCAAGATTTCAGGCTACCAGACTTAGTCATTTTCAGGATCTCAAACATACTTTAGGATTGATCTCAATGTTCATTATCTGGATGGAATTTAATCAAGATTCTTCATTTTCCAGATGAGACCTCCAGTTATGAAGCAAAAACCTTCTAGGAGAAAGACTTATTGGATTGGCAGAGGAAATGAACCTAAGGCATCATCTAAGATCTCATGCAAAACATCGGAGCTCAAAAAAAAAGGGGGTCCCCATTTGCAATGGGGCGATGTGTGATTTGGTCACAACAAGTCACTGAGCTATCCCTCATAAAATCATAAAAAGGAACCTTGGAGTCATCTTGTTTGATCACTTCGTTCAGCATTCGAGAGGCTTTGCTCAAGAGAGGGTTAGATACTCTGTATTTCACTCTATTGTTGACTTGTCGAAAAACAAACATCAACATGACTAAGTTTGAAATCCTGAAAATCCCGAAAATTGGCTAAGTCTGAAATTTGGTGGATCCCTCGAAATCTAGAATCTACATGTTAAATCCGGTGGATCCGAGACCTATCTCAAACATCTTGAAAGGTATATTGAAAAATATATTTAAGTATAAGTTTCTTATACTTTAAATATTTTTAAATATACCTTATCCTGGGGACTTCCATTTCCTAGGCGCGAATTTGTTGCAAGAAGCTACGCGCATTTTCACCTATTTGCAAACCTAAATCAGCGCCTAAGATTAAGATTGAAATATGCGCCTAAGGATGTGCGCCTTGAGCAAGGAGAGGTTAAAACTTATGGTGCCTTGATAGGATAAGCTTCCCTTGGATATCCTTGATGATTTGAATCCCTCAAAACTTGAAGATTCCTCCTCAACTTAGGCGCATTTTTGCACTTCTAAAGTCACCTATGAGTGCCTTCACTTAGAAAGGATGTTTTGAAGTATAAAGATGTGCGCCTTAAGGGAGGTGATTCATCTTGAGTCTCAAAGTTGATCAAACATGTTAAATTAGACATCATAATGGTAGGCGCTACTTTCCTCATGTACTACCTCAAAGTGCGCCTAAGGAGGAGTTTGCTTAAATTCAGGAGTTTTAAGGAGTGATCAATGTTGAGACTTCCTTTTGAGCTAATATATAGGCTTGAATTGATAAAACTTGAAGAAGGAACTAGTCTAAGTCAAGGCGCCATTCTACACTTGGAAGACCCTAAAATTGTGCCTTGCAAAAGGGCACTTAAAACCTTGACATTTGATCATTTTGAAAGCAAGGTGTATGATGAACTAGCCTAAAACTCCTTAGGTTGAAATGAAATCTCTCTCCAAGTAGCTAGGCGCCAATTTCCTCTGTGTAACCTCAAATATGCGCCTAGGAATATACAAGCTCTGAGAGTTGTTGACTTGGGTGAAGACTTTAAGAACATCTACAAGGTTTGAACACATAAAAGGTGAAGGAAACACTCATTTATGTCTAGGCGCAAATTCTTGCTTCTATAGTCACTTTTGGCGCCTAGGAATGCTAAGTGTTTGAAGTCACCCAATCTAGCCTAGTGATAGGAACGTGAACTCATGAAATGCTAATCAAAGAGCCCCTATGTCTAGGCGCATCTTACCACTAGTAACAACCTAAAATTGCGCCTAGAGGTGAGAATGATCATCTTAAGTAAGCTAGGCGCACTTTCTTGTCTTTACATACCTGTTTTAGCGCTGGAAGACATGAGGCTTGAAAGTAAAGTCTTGAAACTCTAAGAATAGGCGCCTGAATGAAGAAGTCTCTGAGGGTCCAAGCATGAGTTTGAAAGTGTTGAAATGGTAAAGAAAATAGGCTAAGTTCATCTAGGCGCACATTGTCACCTGAGCAACCCTCAACTAGCGCCTAGCCTTGTGAAGGCAAGAATCAAGGATAAAAGACCTCACCTTGTTAAAGTGGAAAGTTGTGATCATCAGTATGAGTTTGAAATGTCAAAGAGTAAGCCAAGTCAAAGTGAGGCGCACTTTTCCACTCCTATCACCTAGATTGGCTCGTCAAAGAAACCTCACAAATCTACATCATTGAATAGGCGCCTTGAAGGAAATAATCATTTTAAGTCATCTTCAATTGTTTAAAGCATGAAATGACAAGTATAAAGCTCAATAAGGCTAGGTGCAACTTGGCATCTTTTCAACCTTATTCTGGCGCCGAGCAATTGTAGAGTCCTAAACACATCAAATTACGCCTCAAAGTGTCAAGAAGCAAGCTAAGAACCAAGGCGCATTTTAGCCTTTGAAGAAACCTTAATTAGCGCCTAGGAAGAAATTGCATAAAACGACACCTTTGAGTGAATTTCTTAAGGGAGATAGACCTTTTAAGCCATTACAATTGTTTGAAATCATTTAAAATGACAAGTATGAAGCTATCTTGTCCTAGGCGCACTTTGCTCCTCTAGACACATAGATATGCGCCTAGGCTTGAGACAAGTTATTTGAATGTTTAAAGATGATTCCTTTGTGTTATAAAGTGTTTATCAAAGGATTGATGTTGTTTCTTTGTTTGTGTTGCAGGAGCATCGATGAAGTTGAGGAGTCATTCAAGGAACGAAGCACCTGGAATCACTAATAAGTGAGGGGTGAGGCTAGAAGGCCACTACTAAGGAAGAGTCATCATGTGGCTGCTCCAAAGGAACCTTTCACCATTATCACGCAGGAACACTTCATTATCAATGACATCTAGAGAAGACATTCATCCATCACTTCAAGTTCTTCTCTCAATCTTCAAGTCTTTGAGAAGAGTCTCCTACTCCATGTTATTCATGGAGCATCATCATCTACTCTATATCATGAAGGAAGCATCATCATCATCTATACTACTCTCCATGAAGTAGCATCCGAAGAGATCAACGTACATCCTGTAGAAGGAGAGATATCACAGAGTTAGACAAATGAGCTACAAGTATCATACACATACAACTTACAATGAACAAGGCAAGATCAACAAAGATACATTCCCTAACATTCAAGTTCAAAGCAATCACATTCGAAGACATCACACAGATGATGCAATTTGGGAATATGCTGAGGTGGCATCTACATGACATTGCGCTTCGTCATCACCCATCACAGTTCGCCACATCATTCAACAAGAAAGAAGCCAAAGAGGACGTCCACATGGAAGATGCTCTAGAGATTCCATTTCATCCTTATCTTCTTGGAAAGCGTGCCTCATTGCCTCTCTTATGTACTAAAAATAGCAAATTGTTGTAACTACCTGTTGAGATGGCATGATCTGGACCCTTGGCTACTTGAATTGATCCTAGCTCTTCATTGTAATTCTGGACCTGTATATAAAGGACCTGTTGCCTCATTTGTAAATATATAGTTAGGTAGTAGAGTATAGTAGAGTAGAAGAGACTCTTGAAATTCTCTGAGAGTACTTGAAGTTGTAAATATTTCTCAAGGAGTCAAGAGTAATGCAAAGACAAGCTTGTGGAATGACATGGTTTCTTGTACACTGATGAAATGGAGAGATGTTTCAAGTAGATTAGAAGTAGATTAGAGCTCATTGATGTTATGCATGTTGTATTGAATATTTGATCAACTCCTAGCTCATGCTTTTAACATTCATCGTTGGTGAAGTGTTGTGTAAAGCTAGTCTGAGCTTCATCATAATTTGCTTAAGTTCGATTGTGGGTGCTTGTTTGAGTTGCGCCGTTTAATGGGTGCTTATATGAGCCTTCATGGTTTGAAAAACTTTCACTATCCTTAGGAGATTGCACCAACTCCATGTAGTTGTAGGCATCCTTGGCGAAGTGGAGTTAGGTTGATTAAGGAGTTTGTCTATTCATGCATCATCATTGCTTCATTGACCTTAGATTAGTTCCTCAAAACCTTATCTTTTTTCCTTTTCTTTATCATTGAGACATTGTACATATGTCATCCACACTGAAAGGAGAAATAAGCTGAACAAAGTAAGAAGAAGTCTGCGTAAGTCCCTTTGTGATTATCAGCAAGAGCACATGTATTCACTAAGTCTATCCAATACAATCACGAATATGGAACCTTGAAGTTGTCTCACTGGATCACATAGCTTAGCCTTTGAGAGACTTTATTCAAGAGAGAGTGGGATACTTAGTGTTTTACTCTATTGTTGACTTGTCTAAAAACAATCATCAACATTTTCCATTAGGGAAAATCCTCGATGAGTGCCAATTTGGCATTAAGTGGTCTGAATCCCCGATTTGGCATCCATTGGAAAAAATCCTCAATGAGTGCCAAAATCAAAGTAAGTCAAAATTGGCGTCCACATAAGTAAATCCCCGATGAGAATCAGATTTGAATGGTTTATGATTCTAAGATCAAGTTTCAAAATAACAATTGAGCGCCTAAGTTCTTTTGGACACCAAAATAACATTCTTTTTTGCCAAAATGAAGTGGGAAACAAAGCAAAAGTGGCATTCAACTTAGTATATGGGCCCAAGTGAAAGATGAACATCAAATAAAGCAAAATAAAGGATAAAAAGCGATGAATCTAAGCCCTCCATTCAAAGTGATGCCCAAGATGAAGCATATCAATATTTGATTATTTTTGAGATGTGATGAGGATCAATTAAAGCAAATCAAAGACAAAATTAGGAGATTAAAGGCCTTGATTCAGATGGATGCTCAAGATGAGAAGCAAAAATGGAAAGAAAGTTAAATTTTATATTTTTTTTAGAGAACGATGATAGAATTGCTTTCAAAACAATTATTTTATTTTTTGAAACTTCAAGAAGCTATAGCTAAAGGCTATAAACATGTCATTTACACAAATTGTAATGAGAGTTGATGCCAGACTTATGTTGTAGAAGTTGTCATTCAAGTTCTAAGTCAGATTAAATTGTTTAAAGTGTTTTTGTGTAAAGAATGCGAAGTTGAAGCTTGCTTATGCTACCAAGATTTCCATTCAAGTCCACTCCAAAGTGTTGTAATTGTTCAAGGAAGAATCCAATTAATAAGATCTGCATTGACTTTGCCTGACATCGGTGTTCGAACCAATGAAACAACTTTGAATCTCTGTGATAATTAATTGTCTTCATCCATTCTTCTTCTAGGCATTGTTATTTCCATGTGATTTAATTGTTGATACAATTTCAAAGATCTTTGTTTCAATCTTTGGATAGCATTTTTGTTTACATTTTAGCAGTCATAAATTGAGAAAATTCATTGGTGAGAATAGGATTTCTTCAAAGTTTCGTGCTCTAGCCTTTGAGATTGTCAAGTCCCCTTCTCAGGAATGAAGGAATTAATTGAGGACCTGTAGCCTATTTTATTTTCCGTAGGTTAAGGGACATAATAAAGGAAATAATTATTAATAGCATTGTAAGTTGGGCCCAATCATCTTTTCATAAGGGCAATCTAAATGTTATTTTAGAATGACTGTCTAAATGAGATACTATAAGACCTATGTAATATTTTATTTTAAAAAAGAGCTTTTAAACACTTAGTGAGAAAAAGTAAACTTAAAATTAATTAAAGGCCCAAAAGGGGCGCCTATAAAGGAGAGGCAAGTGCTCAAGGAAAGATTATCCCATTGTCATTATTTTGAATTCAAATTTTCAGTTTCAAGCATTCAAGGGCAAAACCCCTTGATGGCGAGATTTGAAGGACGAAAACCCTCTTAGATTCAATTTTGGATTTGGGGACGAAAACTCTCTTGGATTCAAGTTTGGATTTGGGGATGAAAACCCTCATATCCATTTGGGCGATTCTACTCAAGAATTGCATTTGAGCTTAATGGCTGGAGTGATTATCATTTGCAAGAAAATTATTCATATTTGGCGAAATTGGAATCTGGATCTTGCTTGCCAAGTTTGGTTCACATTGAAGGCAATTATTTGAGAGCAGTTTCAGTAGGGTTTATTAGCATTTTCCACTTTTTTTTGTCGCCACCATACTGCCCTAGACTGCTATAGGGGTTTCCACAATTCTTTGACAAGTCTCGTACAATATTTAATACCTTACTGTTTGCTGTATAATCCTAGAATCTGCCAATACATTTGTTCGCTGTACATTTCTAGTTGCACCAAACATCTTCAGCATCAAGGTGGTTGTATCTTGTCACTGTAATCAACATTATTCCAGCCCTAGTGCATCAGCTTGATATGTATAGTCATACGGCAGTTGTGAGTGAACATTTCTATGAATTTTGCTAAAAACAAATAAATCTATTGGTGCCAAGTTTGCTGGATTATTTCTTGTTATTAATAGTGCTGCCATAGGACAAATTTGCCATTAATAATTGCAAGTGAATTTATTGTCATCTGGCATCCATTTTTAGATCTATTAAATGTTGCCATTGATTGCTATAATAATTTATCTTTTATTGCTAACAATATTGATTGATGATTTTTGTTGTCCGTTTGGGCTTTTGTTGTGTGTTAGCTGTGGTTTCTCTGACATTTTGCTAATGTAAAGGGTTTCCAGGGTCCCTTCAAAACCTGTTTTTACCCCCTTTAATCAAAAACAATATTGTTTGATGCCATTTTTTATTTCAAGGGTTAGTAAAATTATTCTAATTGTTCGTTTCTTTCCTAGATCTGCAATTTATGTGAACTTCATTAATTCTGAAATATCATTTTGCTGATTAGCATTAGGCTAGGGTTTAGTTATATTTTATTTTTCCATTTTCAGTTTAATATGATTAGAAAATACAAAAATTGCATATATTCATAGGTTAGTTACATATTACAGTATTTTATTTCAGTTTGCTATAAATCAGATAAAATTCAAATTTACATTTTGTTAGCATTCATTCCTAGCTTTTTTCATAGCATAAATTACCTAGGATCTGATTACATTTACTTTCAGCTTGTTTTCAGTCTTTTCTCAACCATAAAATACAAAAAAACTACATATTTCCTAAAATTACAAAAAGGGGACATTACAGAGATAAAAAATAGATAGGTCAAGTTTGCTTATGTATTTTATTTTTATGCAAAACCCCAAAGAACAAATTGTGCAATGTTCATATTTGCAGGCTTGTTTTCGTTTTATATTTTAGAGTAGATTAAATCAGGGAGCTTCCCCTAGGAATTTGAAGAGAGGTTTTCCTCATCCATTGTTCTGTTTTGTGTTGTCACAGAAGTGGCAAATTAAAACACCAACAAATATTATTCCTTTGATAAATATGTGGGCTGCTACTACACTCATGATTGGTAACATTGAGATACATATTACAAGTAGATATTTTATGTTCCAGTATGCATGAGGGACCATAGCGATTTGTAGTCTAGATTAATCACTAGGAGGATCAGTATGTTGGAGATTATATCCAATCTAAATTTCTATAAAAAATTGTGGGTCTTGAGGATAGTTTCCATATGCTAAAAATCAGAATCCTTTATTCAATGTAAAAATGCATAATCTTGAGAAAAGTAGCATTCTTCTTGTATTTTGTTTAATTTGGCTACTGTACATTGTATTTGTAATGTCCCAAAATAGATATTTTGATAATCTTGAAATAACCCAATATTCATGCTTGTATTCTAGCACTTTTTGATCACCAAGATCCCAGAATGGGTAGGGTGAGAGCATACAGTGACTAGAATATCTAATCTATTATGTTTGCTGGTGGTAGGCAGCACAACTTATGTTGCATGTAACTACAAATCTGAATGAATGATATGCGGGTCTGGCGGCTATGCCTTCTAGAATTCCCTATCATTTACAATAACAATATCAAACCTTGTGGAGAACCACTAAGATTTTATTATGCATCAACCACTTAAATCTCTTAGATGATTAACAATAATGATTCTAACCAGCCAATACAACTACTGTTATAAATCTCTCAACATGCTGCTACAACAATATTATAATCTCAAAACTCATTTGTGAATGAGAACCAATGTAATATGCAACTGACCCATACTGATGAACAACAAATTAATTGTAATTGTATGAACAACAATATATGACTGTAACAACAATATATAATACTGAAAATACTCTCAGAGAATGTCGTGAAGTGTACGACCCTACAATGACCCCTTCCTAGATCGTTCTACAGAGGTACAACAACAATTATCATGCTGCAATGAGCATTTGAGGAGGTACGGAGTCTTGTGAATACTTATGATTCCTTGAAGTGTACGCCAACTCTAAACAATTGTTGACTCCCTTTAATATCCCGCAATCCAATATAAATTTGGTATAATGGATAATAAAATAATGGGGCAGCTTCTTTTTTGGTAAGGGTCCCACTTTGGTAGAGTTTGTCTTCCTTTATGCTGCAATGGTAATGGGAATGTGTATGGTAGCTTTATACAACTGCAACTCTTCAAAAATATGATAGCCTTTGATTGGGTCAGCGCCAAAATAAGACTAGTCTTCAAGATGTTTAGAAATGCTGCAACTCACTTTTCATGTGTACGACAACCTTTAAACAAGAATTTGGTACCATAAATTAGTGCTGGAAAACAGTATGACAGGTTTACAATAGATAAAATAAATATTATGTCATGTCTTGTTGTGACCAAATCACACATCGCCCCATTGCAAATGGGGACCCCCTTTTTTTTTTGAGCTCCGATGCTTTGCATGAAGTTCTGACGATGGCTTAGGTTCGTTTCCTCTGCCAATCCAACAATAAGTCTTTCTCCTAGAAGGTTTTTGCTTCATAACGGGAGGTCTCATCTGGAAAATGAAGAATCTTGATCAAATCCCATCCAGATAATGAATAATGAGATCAATCCTGAAGTATGTTTGAGATCCTGAAAATGACTAAGTCTGGAGCTCGAAATCCTGAAAATCCTGAAAAAATGGCTAAGTCTGAAATCTGGTGAATCCTCCAAATTCTATAATCTGCATCTTAAATCCGGTGGATTCGGGACCTATCTCAAACATCCTGAAAGGTATATTGAAAAATATTTAGAGTATAATCTCTCAACTTATACTTAAATATATTTTTCAATATACCTTTACCCGCGCAATCCTGAAAAATGCCTGACAATTCCAGAGGATTCAAAAAGCTGATCTAGTGCGACGGGGCACTTAAGTGGCGCAAAATCGCAAGGAAAAAACGCGCTCTCAATTGCAAGATAAGATGAGGATTTCTATTTAGTGATCCAATGCGCCCATCTAAAGCTTTGAAGTGATGCGATTCTAAGACCTTGAAGTGATGCGAAAATGTTAAAGATTCTAAGACCTTGATCTAATGCGAAACAACATGAGGATTTCAATCAATCATCTAGTGCGCCCAAACTAAAAGCATCATTTTGAAGGAAAAGATGAGGATCTCAAACACTTAACTAATGCGAAAATGAAAAGACAAGTCTTGGAACGAATCTTGGAGCGAATTACAAGATGATAAGTGTCAGAGGATTTCAAACCATCAACCAATGCGCTAGGAAGAAGGATGGATTCCGAAATCTAAAATTTTTGAAGAGAGACTAGAGGATTTGAAAAGCTCAACTGATGCGCCACCTAGAAGGAAGGAGAAGTCTTAAGGTTTTTGACTTAAGAAGGATCTAGTTTGAGAGGATTTGAAAAGTTCAACTGATGCGCCAAAAACTTGAGGATTTTTATCCCTCATCTAATGCGCCCATCTAGTAAATATCATGGTTAAGGAAAGGACGACTCCCAAACATTCAACACAAGTGCTAAAACCAATCCACCAATGTGAGACTAGAAGATTTTAAAAGCTTATCTAATGCGCCAGAAACTTGAGGATTTCAATCCCTTATCTAATGCGCCTATCCAGTCAAGCATCCAAGGCGAAATCTAGAGGATTCTCCATGCCTCATCCAACACGCCATACAAGGAGGAAAGTGGACATTCAATGTCAAGTCTTCAAGGCTTTAGTTTAGAGGATTTTGAAGCTTTATCTAATGCGCCAACATCATGAATACACCTAAGTTTTGAAGCTTCCTACATAGTGATCCAATGCGCCCACTTCAAGGTTATCCAATGCGCAACATATCAGGAAGAATGAGATTTGTTTCTAGAGGATCTTCTCTATCCCATCCAATGCACCAACACCATGCATGATTCACTAAAGGTAAAGGCCATCTAATATACCGAAGTTTTGAAGATTTCAACCTAATGAAGTGATGCGCCACTTCCAAGACCCTTTATCAAAATGCTCAACAAGAAGAAATCAAAGGTGGCATCTAGTGCGCCACACATAAGGGAGAATGAAGTTCAGTTTTGAAGATCTCAAGTTACCTATCTATTGCGCCACACGAGAAGAACTCAAGTTGCCCATCTAATGCGCTAAAGAGGGAAGAGGGTAGAATATTTTGGAAAACACTAACTCAAGGAGGATCTTGTCACCTTTATCCACTGCGCCACATGTGGGAAGGCTTTGATACAATTCAAGGAGGATCAACATCAAAATCTAATGCGCTTGGAGGATGATTTAACTCAAGTTTGAAGTGATTTCCAGAGGAAATCAAACCCCTCAACCGGTGCGCCAGACAAGAAGACAATCAAGAGGATTTCGAAATCCTTATCCAATGCGACTTATCTAGTGCATCAATTCTAGGAGAAACTAAAACCTTTGTCTAAAGCGCTACCTTATGAAGGGAAGTAAAGTCAAGTGTTGAAGGCAAACTTTAGAGGCTTATCAAGGAGGAATCTAGGAGGAATTCACTTATCTCAACCAACACGCCATCTTAGTAAAGTTTTCATATCATTCAAGTTAGACATCAAAGCCCTTAACTCATGTGCTTAGATTAGAAATGCTTGTAATGATTCTTATGTATTATGTGTTATCGAAAGGGGATTGATGCTGTTTCTTTACTTGTGTTGCAGCAAAAAGGAGGAATCATCTAAAGATCAAGTGATAAGAACCTTTGACAAGCAAGGAATGAGAAAAGAGCAAGGCATCATGTAGCTGTTTCAAGGGTATCCTTCATCATCCTTGTGTTGGAATTCTTCATCAAGTGGCATTAAGTTAAGATTGTCTAGAAGACATCCATCCGAAGGACATCATCTACATCAAGACTTTCTAAGACATCCAATCTACTTCAAGTTCCTTCGAGCTTCAAGATCATCTTCAAGGAATCATTTCATCAACTACATCATGATCATCAAGAGCAAGTGTTTGAGTCACTTTCACCTTGCGGAGGGAACACTACTCTAAAGGATTATACCTCAAATCTTCTACATCATCGAGTTGGAACACTTCATTGAAACTTCCAAAGGCATTCATCCATCTAAACTTCAAGACTTTACAATTTTCAAGTCCAAGAGAGTCTACTACTCTTCATGAAGGAATCAAGTGTCATCATCTATTCTCTACTCTCTTCAAGAGGATGCATCATCAAAGGAGATTATCATCATCATGTATCCTGCAAGAAGAAGAAACATTACAAAGTCAATCAAATGAGCTACAAGTATCATACATCCAGTTGCAAGGAGATGTACAAGGCAAAGATCTATAAGATGTATTCCTAAACATACAAGTTCAAACAATCACATTGAATACATCACATAAAGATGATACAATTTTCAAAGTATGCTGAGTTGGCATCTATGTGGCGAGTACACATCATTCAATTTTGATTAGCCGCATTATCTAATGCATTAAGAGTATCATTTAATAAAAGAAGTCAAAGGGATTCCTATGTGGAAGATATTTTAAATGCTTTCGCCTTACCTTATCACATTGGAAAACGTGCCTTCATTGCCTCTCTCTTTTATGCTAAAAATAGCAATTTGTTGTAACTACCTATGAGGTGGCATGATCTGAGCCCTTGGCTATCAAATTGATCTTAGCCATTCATTGTAATTGGGACTACTATATAAAGGCCTTGTTGCCTCATTTGTAATTATTAGAGAATAGATTTTAGATTTTAGGAGTAGGATAGGAGAAACTCTCGAAATTGTCTGAGAGGACTGGAAATTGTTGTAAATATTTCTCAAAGTTAATGCAAAGACATTGGAGCTACTTGTTTGGTGTTAAGTATTATCTTGTGGAGTAACATGATTTCTTGTATCTTAATGGGATGGAGAGATGTTTCAAGTAGAAAGTAAAATAGACTAGAAGTTCTTTGTTGTAATGTATGTTGTATTGGATATTTGATCAACTCCTAGCTCATGCTTTTGACATTCATCGCTGGTGAAGTGTTGTGTAAAGCTAGTCTGAGCTTAATTTGTTTAAGTTCGATTGTGGATGCTTGTTTGAGCTGCGTCGTCTAATGGGTGTTCATGTGAGCCTTCATGATTTGAAAACCATTCGCATAACCTTAGGAGATTGCACCAACTTCATGTAGTTGTAGGCACCCTTGGCAAAGTGAAGTTAGGTTAATTCAAGGAGTTTGTCTGTTCAATATACCATCATTGCTTCATTGACCTTAGATTAGTTTCCTAAACCCTTGCCCTTTTACTTTTCTTTATCATTGAGACTCTGTATATAAATCATCCACACTGAAAGAGAGATAAGCTGAATGAAAGGAGAAGAGTTTGCGTAAGTCCCTTTGTGTTTAACAGCAAAATCATACTTAGTCACTGAGCTGTTTCTTACAAAATCATTAGAAAGGAACCTTGGAGTCATCTTGTTTGATCACATAGTTCAGCATTTGAGAGGCTTTGCTCAAGAGGGAGTCAGATACTTTGTATTTACTCTAATTGTTGACTTGTCCAAAAACAATCATCAACATGTCCCCTTTTCAAAATATTTAATAATATCTCAAGTTGTCCTAGCAATTTCTTATAACATTATTAAAAGGACAACTTATCTTTTATGATTAAAAGAAGGCCCAAAGTAATGATAAAAAGTGACACTAGGAAAGAGGACCAATGGAATTATTAAAAGTGTGGTCTAGAAAAGAGGACCAATGTAATATTAAATTAAAAAAAGGTATTTTTAGACACTTCTAGAAAGGGGCTAAAATTAGCAAAAAGTTATTATAAAAGGAGCTAGGCTGAGAAAGAAATCATTCATTGTATTTGTTGGTGTCATCCACCTCCCAGGAGCACCATCTGCTACAGAAAACCTTCACAAAATAGAGAGAAGTAAACCAGGCTATTTCACCAGAAAAGAGTGAATGCATTGAGATGATAAATTACATAATGTACAAGCCTTTTAAAGGCATGAAATATGTGACGGGTGTAAAACTACCCAATACTGGAAAAAACCACCCAAATGATTAATTAAACTATTCTACCTGAGTAAGCTTAAGCGGGTAAATGGTAAAAACCATTTACTCCAACGCCCCCCCTTAAGTGCAACTTAGGGAGAATTATTATGCAAAATGAAGATGCAATATGGGTCTCGGCTACACAACCATGTTAGGTACCTATTTACAATGCAAAAAAAAATCTCTCACAACTGGAGAAAAGGAGAAAAACCCTGTGGGAAAAAACCCCTCTCCAAAAGAGAGAAAAGAAAACAAAAACAATGCATGGATGGAGGACTCAATCACACCCCCCAAGGACTACATACATCATGTATATACAATCAATAGCCCCCCCATAAGAGGGAAAGAGAGAGACTATGTAGCCCCCCCACAATGTGTAATCACCTGCAAAAATGGTAAGTGCCTGAAGACAAAACATGATCCAATGTCGACAAACAACTTGTCTCCCTTTTGGAAGAAACAAAACTAAGTACAAATGCAGGAATGCTTCCCATTTTGGATATGAATTAGCAAGTGAAATCCAAATGTAGGATGATAATGTCTCTAAAATCTGCTCATGTGTCGCCATGACCTTGGAAGATGATGCCGCGAACCAATCAGGAACATGCCTAATCACAATAGAAGGTGACAAACAAGGTACCACTGGAAACTGATTCTAAATATTCTCCAGAGACAGTGATAGGGTGACAACAGTTGTACCACAACTATCATCAAATATGAGGGATATACCCTCAAATGTGTCTTCCAAGTCAGAAATATGAGATCCTACGAACAAGGAACCAATGTTCGACAAATACGAATCCTAATCAGGAAGACAATGAGATATTGGTTGTGATGAATCACTAGAAATGCTCAATGAATCACCACCAAAAGATGAATGGTCCTGCTGAACAAGAATGATAGGAGCCTCAATCAATGACTCTGCACAATGAATCACTGAAGTTGAAGGTACATCAACTGTCCCTGGTGGAGAAGAGCATCTGAAGAACCCTCGTCATCGTCATCTGAAGATTCAAAGTATTTCAAAACTTCAAACTCCTACATAGTAGCATGATCATAGGGTATCTTGTCTGAAAAACGAAGAGGCACAAGACAATCTGAAACAGGATCATCTGGGAATAATTGAGTATCAGGAACCCCATGTATTTCCCAAATTTTAGTCCAAAGAATATGAGGACACTCAAAATGATCAATAGTATTCAAAGTGGCATCATCAATATGCATTGCAATAACTCCTAGGATATGATCCCTTTTGCAATTCCATGCAAATTTCTTACTATCAGTACCATACTACCAGGAAGGGGAACAAGATTATATAAATGTGGCAACAAATGAAGCCATCTGAGATGTTTTATGATACCATCTCTCCATTGTTTATAATTTCCCCTTTTCAACATAATCATAGCAGGATGAAATGAAAACCCCATAATCAACTATGACAAATCTCCAAGAATACAAAGACATTAACCTTCAAAACTCCCAAATACTGCAAATAAAGCCTTCCCAAAATACTTTACGAAGCAATAATGCAACAATGCAAAAAAGGGCCGAGAATCTGAAAAAAATTGGGCAAAAAATTTCCTTACTGGATTGACGCGTCAAATTACCAAGCCAAATCTCAAATGAACTCACCAAGCAACTCCAAAGAGCAAAGCAACACCAATCTCCATCAAGCAAGATAACCTCCTGTGAGACTCACTCACACTAATCAAAGGCACTGCAAAGCTTTTTAAATAGTGAAAACCACCACACGCAGCCAATGTGGGATAAGGGTATGTGTAGGATCATGATGGGCCAAACTATACCTCTAAGTGGCAATAAAAATACAAAAAGTCAGACTTAATCAAGTTCATGAGAAAATTTGAATGGATTATCTACACAATTTGAAAAAGATGTAAGGACGAAATTTGTAGAGAATTGAATCTAGTTTATGAGCTACTATTTAAAAAAAAAAAAAACTAAATTTACTTAGTGAAAAATGAATATTTCAAGGAACAACTATGAAATTTTTCAGAAAAAAATAAAAAGTGGGTGTCTGTCTAGCCAACTTAACTATGAGCAAAAAAAAAATATTTTTTTTAAAACTTTCAAAATAAGTAGAGGACTCATGCCCAGATGTGACGCATATTTTTTGAATTTTTTTTCCAATAAAATAATTAGTTATGATTTTTTTACTGACTTTTTTCAAAAACTAAAGAGTAATTGTCCAGCCAACCTAACTCGATAAAAAAAAAATCGGAATTCAAAATTTTTTATTTTAAACCTGTAGCCAATGGAGCATAAAGTGTCACACATCTTTCGGATCTGAAAAAAGTGAAACAGTTTGAAAGTTATATGGATGTTTTTCAATCGGTGTATCCATCAGGATTTTAGACACACTATATAGAAAATTATGAATAATTATTTAATAAAATGATAATCAGGAAAATCTTATATTTTTAGAAAGCTGACAATTTCTTCTATAAACCCTTTTCGTTTTATCAATATTGCATAAAAAAGTCGTCAACACGAAGGGTGAAGTTCGAAGAAGAGAGTGAAACCAGTAAACACATTAGAATTCAGGAAAAGTCAACTATGACAGTCCCAAGCCTAAATACAAGGCCAAACCGAAGCAAAATGGATATCCGTTAATAACGGATATCCGTTTTGCTTTGGTAAAATACCATTTTTTCTTTTTTATGTTTTACAGAATGGATATCCGTTTTGCAAAGTGGATATTGTTTTAAGTTGCCCAAAACGGATATCCGTTTTGCTTTACCCTCTCTCTCTCTCTCTCAAAAGGTGGTCGATATCCCGCCATATTCTTATGACCATTGCATCTAATTTCATCTATGATCGAAAAGGCTTGTCTATTTTCTAAGTTTTGTAAATAGCATTGATAACAACATTGTAATGTCCATTTTTAGATCCATTTTCTGCATTTCCTATAATCATGATAGTCTATGAAATCACATTTTTTTGAGGCATTCTATCAAATAGTTAGCAATGCCTTGTCTATGTTTCCATAGTTTTTATAAATATTTACTAGAAAGTTACCAAATATAATATTTGATAAGAATCCCCCTATCATTATTCTTTTGATGGATGCCCATGTACCATTCCTTTGGTGTAAGTAAATAAGATAGTAGAAAAGATCATGGAGTTTGGCTATATACAAGTCGACTACATTTGTTTGAAGATTTTTTAAACTTCTTCAACAAATTTCATTATGTTATGCATTGTAATATTGGCACTTTGTAAGTTCTTTTTTGAAATGTATGTAAACATAAGAAAAGTCTACACATAATAGTTGGTCTTTTGGTAAATGAACATTGTGGAACTTTATGAGGCATGGGGATGTTGAACTTCACTGGAATTTACAAGTTTGTGGATGAGTACATTAGGATTTTGCATTGATGATGCACAATTATTTTCAAAACCTTCATTTACATACTTACGAGATTTTGGGAAGTGGAGTCATGTTTTCCATCTACAACTTTGCAAAGGTTCCACTTTTCCAACAAATAGATTAACATTACTTTTAATCATGTAAGACTTTGGGAATGTTAAGATAAAATTAAGTTGGCAAAAGTGCACCTTGACTCTACACTTCTACTCTCTCTCTCTCTCTCTCCCAAAACCTTAAATGATGCCCCTAAACCCTAAACCTCTATCTCCCTATCTCTCCCTTATCTCCCTATCTCTATCGTCCCTCTACCTCTCAATCCTTCTCCTTATCTCTCTGGACATCTCGCTCACTCTATCTCCCTATCTCTCCCCTCTGTCTCCTCTATCTCTCCATATCTGTCTCCTCTCTCTCTCTATCTAGCTATCTCTCTATCTCTTGCCTCTCTCCCCTATCATTCCTCTATCTAGCTATCTCTCTATCTCTTGCCTCTCTCTCCCCTATCATTCCTCTATCTCCCTATCTCTCCCCTCTATCTCTCCCTCTCCCTTATTGACGAAGGAAATGAAAACAAGAAAACTAGGACTCTCTTTCTATCTATCTATCTCTATCTCTCTCCTAAGGAAATTGGAAAGGAAAAGGAAAACTAGGAAAGCTAGGAATAGGATTTAATTAGGAAGTAGATAGGTCAGAGAGAGAGAGAGAGAGAGAGAGAGAGAGAGAGAGAGAGAGAGAGTTGCTTGGGGTTAGGGGTCAGGGTTTAGGAGCATTGTTTAAGGTTTATGAGTTTAGCATTGCTCAAGTTTAGAGTTGCTTGGGGTTAGGGTTTAGGTGAGTTATTTAGGGTTTAGGGGTTTCGGGTTTAGGGTTTAAAGAGAGATAGAGAAAGGGGACTAATAGAGATTGGGAGAGATAGAGGAGACAGAGGGGAGAGATAGGGGGATAGAGAGTGAGAGACATGTCCAGAGACATAGAGAGAGAGAGATTGAGAGGTAGAGGGATGATAGAGATAGGGAGATAGAGAGATGAAATATTCCGAGCCAAATTTTTTTGTTTTTTCAAATTACAAATTACAAACCAATGCACCCGTTAAGGTTAGCAGCTAAACCAAATCGTTGCTGAAGCAACTCTAACCAGAATGTACACCAGGATCCCGATGTGGGCAAGGTGTGAGCATTGGTCAGAGGATCTTAATCAAAATGCTTATGCAATAACTCTAACCAAGAATGGCGCCAATGATGGCGAGCATATGGTCAGAGGGTCTTCTACACTAAGTACTGAAAGAGAACTCGACACCAAGTATGTGCTACCCAATCCAATATGGAGTTGAGGCGACCATATGGCGGAGTATTACAAATTACAATGCTTGAAAGAAATAACTGTAATGCTGAAAGTACTCAACACCCAGAATGTGCTTTCTATCCCAGAATGGGAAAGTAGCTACCATAGGGCGAAGGTAAAGTAAATACAAAAGCAAATACTGGAAGTAGAGTTGAGCATTACAAATCAGAATTGAACAAGATTGAGAATTACTGCCAGTACTACTGTCAGTTTACAAAATGAATCTCATTTGCCTTTAAATTAAAACCAGCAACCTATGAATTTACTCATATGCTCATATCTCCCTCATAACTCATCCAACTGACTTGAAACAAAATGCAATATTCCCTAAGAATGATGATGCTTAGGATAGAACACTGAAAACAGATCAAAATGCCATGTATTATTTATGCACAGATTCCAATGCACGAGCAGATGGTACGGCCTTCAAGAAAGGGCTATCTGCCTTTAAAAAATCACAGCTATCTCAAAAAAATCTGCAAACTGGAGGAAAGTGACGCCTTGACCAGACAATGAGAATAAGAGAATACCCAGAACAATATTTTTGTTGTTTTTTGACTTATGAATAAAACATAAATCTGCTGTAGCTAAAAATGCAATGCTGGAAAAAACTCTAATATGCAAAACTGAACTAAAGCCAAAAGCTAATTACAATGCACAAATCCCAATGTAAACTCACAAACTAGACTATTTCACCACTAGTCGCTATCTTTCAAGCGAGAAGCAATGCCAAGCTAGGAGGCGTACATTCCTCGAAGCAATCCCAAGGCCAATCCGGCAGCATAACATTATCAAGATTTCGGATGCCGAAATGAGAGCACTCTTCCTCCTTTTATACTTTTCCAACTGGGAGTCTCTAAAATCCTCTTGCATATGGGATAAAACATGAGAGGGAAAATAATATAATCCTCTTTTTCAACCTCACCCTTAAAGTCCCCTCTTTTAAAACAACATTAATATTAAATAATAATGTTTAATTTACGGACTTTAAAACGGAGGCCAAGATGAAGTCGGAATTCAATGATCTATAGCTCGTTGGAAAGGTCTTGACAAGACGAATCCAACCCCACTCTCAAAATCCCGTTCTGGTGCCAATCCTGAACTTACTAAAAATAGCCGTAACCAACAGGGACTAAGGAGAACAAACCCGGAAAGAAACCGCCAACCAAACCACAATCCACGAACAAAAGCAACCACCAAAACATTAAACCCCAATTTCAACCTCCGAGTAGCCTACGAGTCTCCGGAATAGGCCAACGGTCAACTGTAAAAGATCAAGCTAGAAAACGGAACATTACAGTTTGCCCTTCCCAAGATTGCTTGTCCTCAAGCAATTGCAAGCCTGGATGCTGCAGAATCTCATCATTCTCCCAAGTAGCATCCTCCATAGGCAAGTTCTTCCACTTCACCAAATACTCTCTGATAGTTCTTTTCCTCAAGGAACGCTCCCTAGAATCAAGAATCTCTTCTGGAATCAAAACTAACTGTCCTTCTTCATCCAAAGGTGGCAACTGTGATGAAGCAACAACATTGTGTCCAAGTGCCTTCTTGAGGCGAGACACGTGGAATACATTGTGCACTCTGCTATCCGAAGGTAGCTCCAACTCATAAGCTATTGCCCCCACCTTCCTAGTGACCTTGAACGGCCCATAGAAACGTGGTTTGAGCTTCTCAGCTCCACTTTTCTTGAGAGTGGACTGTCTATAAGGTTGTAGTCGAAGATAAACCATATCTCCAACTTCAAAAGAGCGCTCAACACGCCGCTGATCAGCGTACATCTTCTGCTGATTCTGTGCAATCTGAAGATTGTTCTTCAATGAGTTCAAGATATCTTGACTCTGTTGCAACAAATCTTTGGCCTGAGGGGCTTTGCTATCACCAAACACCAAATCAGCAAAGCTAGGACCCTCATAACCGTAAAGAGCCATGAAAGGTGACATCCTTATTGACATGTGAAAAGTAGAATTTATAACAATACTCGCCCATGTGAAGCCACTTCACCCAAGCTCTTTGCTGCTCCGAAACATAGTTTCTCAGGTAACCTTCCAACCACTTGTTCACTATCTCCGTCTGTCCATCGGTTTGAGGGTGATAACTAGTGCTTGGAGTAAGCACTGTACCACTCATTCTAAAAACCTCTTGCCAAAAAGTGCTTAGGAACTTGCTGTCCCTATCACTCACAATGTTTTTAGGCAACCCATGTAATCTAAACACCTTATGAAAAAACAGATCTGCAACTTGGGCTGCTGAAAAAGAGCTGGCAATGGCGAAGAAGTGAGCAAATTTTGTTAATCTGTCCACTACAACATAGATACAGTCTTTACCTTGAACCTTGGGCAACCCTGTGATGAAGTCCATTGATATGCTTTCCCATTTTTGATTGGGAATGGGAAGAGGTTGCAGAAGACCAGCTGGTAAAGTATGCTCATTTTTGTTCATCTGACAAGTGGGACACTCCTGAATGTATCGTTGAACCTCCCCTTTCAGCCCTTTCCAAGAAAATCTTTCCCTGATCTGCCTATATGTCTTGAAAAACCCTTGATGATCAGCAAGTGGAATGTCATGAAAGGTCAACAAAATCTTCTTTTTGAGCTTAGAATCAGCCACCACAAAGATTCTACCCTTGTAGTGTATCAGCCCTTCGACCACTTTGTACCTTTCGTCAAGAAAAGTACCCTCAAGGACGCTGGTTGCAAACTGATTTTTGGCATAATCAGCAAGCAACATGTCCCTCCAATTAGCTGTAAGCTCACATAATGAGCTCAAATGAGGTCTCCTAGATAGAGCATCAACCACAATATTGTTTTTCCCTTTAACATATTCAATGTCAAAATCGTAAGCTTGAAGCTTACTCACCCACTTTTGTTGCCTCTCGTTCAAATCTCTTTGATGCATGAAGTGCTTCAGGCTATTGTGATTAGTCTTGACCACAAACTTGCTTCCCACCAAGTACTGTCTGAACTTAGCTAATGCATGCATAATGGCAAGCATCTCCTTGTCGTAGATGGAGTAGGTCCTTTCAACACCTCTTAATTTTCTGCTTTCAAACACAATGGGATGTTTGTCTTGCATCAAAACAGCCCCAACTCCTTCACCGGATGCATCACACTGTAGCTCGAACGGCTTGGAGAAGTCTGGGATAGCTAACACCGGACAAGAGCTCATGATCCCTTTAAATTTATCAAAAGTAGTTTGAGCCTTTTCTGACCAACAAAAGGCACCCTTTTTCGTGAGGTTAGTAAGAGGAGCAGCATTCTGAGAGTAGCCCTTCACAAATCTTCTGTAGAATCCACAAAGACCCAAAAATCCTTTCAGATGAGTCAAATTCTCAGGAGGTGGCCAATCAACAATTGCCTTGATCTTTTCAGGATCAACCTTCACTCCTTCAGCACTGATTATATGGCCAAGGTAAAGTAACTCCATTCCAAATTCACATTTGGATTCTTTGGCAAACAAACTCTCTGATTCCAGGATGTTAAGCACTTCCTCCAAGTGCTTGAGATGTTCTTCCCATGTCTTGCTGTAGATTAGGATGTCATCAAAAAATATCAATACAAACTTCCTCAACTGCTTCTGAAAGATTTTGTTCATACATGACTGGAAGGTAGTAGGAGCATTAGTCAACCCAAATGGCATGACTAGAAACTCGAAGTGGCCATAGTGACATCTAAATGCTGTCTTCTCAACATTGGATCCTCTCATCCGAATCTGGTAATAACCCGATCTCAAATCGATCTTTGAAAAGAACTTGGCTCCATGTAGCTCATCTATCCTCGGGATGGGATATCGATTTTTGATGGTGCTTTGATTCAAAGCACGATAGTCCACACACATGCGGATGGTACCGTCCTTCACCAGGACAACTGCCGAAGCAAAGGGGCTCTTGCTTGGACGAATGAAGCCCATCTCCAAGAGTTCTCGAATGTTTTTCTCAATCTCGTCCTTTTGCTTCTTAGGATACCGACAAGGAGTTGTAATAACTGGTTTAGCTCCTTCCTTGAGCTCTATGACATGCTCCGAACCTCGATCAGGAGGTGGTCCAGGAGGTAAATCAACAAACACCTTGCTCTTCTTTGTGAGTAAAGACTGAATATCAGGAGGGTAGTCTCTCTTTGTTTCAACCGGACTAGCAGGAAGAATCATACACTCTGCAGCCCACTCAACTTGATAATGACGAATTAGCCTCGCCATCCTCTTGAATGACACAATTCGAGGACCACCATTGGACATTCCTCTTATCACTACATTCTTCCCTTTGGATTGAAACTTGAGCTCCATTGTTTGCAGATTTAGAGTGATCTCCCCGAGTGAACGCAGCCATTGAATGCCTAGGACGGCATCCGTATCTCCAATTTTGACTACATAGAAGTCGTCCTTGACTTCATAGTTTCCCACTTGCATGGTCATGTTTGAGATCTTCTTGGTGCAGGTGATGTGAAAACCATCAGTAACCATAACCTTGAAGCCTTCAAACTCTTCTGTTTGCAGCCCCTTCTTTGCCACTACAGCTTCGTCAATGAAGTTATGCGTTGCTCCAGTGTCAATCAAAGCAACTATGCGTTGCCCCTTAATCATCCCTCGAACTTTGAAGGATTCATTCCTTTGAAAGCTCGAAAGTTGAGCCAAAGTGCCTCCACTTCCCTTTTCATCTTCGGATTCCTCCGGGACCTTTTCCACTTCACTGTCTTCAGAATCAGACTGCTGGTCTGACAAATCAGAATTACTTTCTTCAGCTGAATAGTATTCAATTTGATGAAATTTGCCTCCTTTTGGGCAAACATGGTCTTGGGACCATTTTTCTCTACACCGGAAACATAACCCTTTTCTTCTGAGTTCATTAAGTGTCTCGGGATCCAACCTTGTGACATGAGGTTGATGCTGTTTGAACTTCTTATGCTGAGGTCTTTTTCCTTTATCTCTTTTGTGAAATGATGGCTTGGGTTGAAACTTTGCTTTAGGAGCAGCCCATTCCATGTTTCTTGCCTTCTTCATTGCCTCTTGTAGAGAAGGTGGATCAAAAGCTTTAATCCAACCCTTGAGTGGCTCCGTCAATCCTTCACTGAATAGGATCACCAAGCGCCTCTCAGTGACTCCTGTGACCATGACTGAAAGCCTCTGAAACTCAGCTATGTAGGCATCAACTGTACCATATTGCTTAAGTTGTGCCAATTCTCTGAAATGCACTTCTGGATCTTTTTTCTCAAATCTCTCTATGAGCTTATTGGTAAACTCATCATAGGTAGTGATAGACCGATGACCCAAGGTGACTAGACCATGGTACCACCACTCGTGTGCCACCCCATCCAGGTGTAGCGTAGCGAACTTAATCGCGTCCTCCTCCTCCATGGGTCTAAGAGCTAAATAGTTGTCTAACTTCTGTATCCAAGCTCTGGCTAAACTATTGTCACTCCCATCAAAATGTGGAAGCATAACCTTGTTGATAGCTTGATGCAAATCCCCATGAACTGTTGTCCTCCTTTGTTCATAATGTCTTCCTTGTCCTCTATCCTTCCTTTTATGATCCATAAAATCATTATAAGACATATCTGCCTTAATTTCATCAGGTAGAGAATCATACTCAGTGCGGCCGAGTCTCAACTGTTCAACAAATGACGCATTTTCTTCTGGATCAAGATGAGGTTTTACTGGTGCCAAGAAAGTGGGTTTGAATGGCCTAGAAGAAATGTATGTGCTATTTGAAGCAGGCTAAGCAGCATGTCCATTATGCTGGTTGGTGGCACTGTGTTCTCCACTATGTCCTGAATTGTTCAGTGGAGGTTGGTTCTGACCCATTCTCCCCATCATGAGAGATATCATATCCATTAAGGTATCCATCTTCCTCTCGAACCTCTTTGCCGGACTTAATGATCTTTCTCTTCCTTTCCCATTATCCTCTCTGTTACCTCCCGACGCCCTCTCATTATCCCCCATTTCTCCTTCAAGAAAAGACTCCCAATTGGCTCTTAATACCTCTGAAGCTGTCTGACCTTCTGGGGCCTGATGCCAATGAAACTGACTGGTAGCCTTCTTGTATTCTCTTGCTAGGTACCTTTGTTCTCTGTCACTCATAGAAGGTTTGTTTTCACAGGATGGCAGGATGCGTGGCTCTGATACCACTGAAATATTCCGAGCCAAATTTTTTTGTTTTTTCAAATTACAAATTACAAACCAATGCACCTGTTAAGGTTAGCATCTAAACCAAATCGTTGCTGAAGCAACTCTAACCAGAATGTACACCAGGATCCCGATGTGGGCAAGGTGTGAGCATTGGTCAGAGGATCTTAATCAAAATGCTTATGCAATAACTCTAACCAAGAATGGCGCCAATGATGGCGAGCATATGGTCAGAGGGTCTTCTAGACTAAGTACTGAAAGAGAACTCGACACCAAGTATGTGCTACCCAATCCAATATGGAGTTGAGGCGACCATATGGCGGAGTATTACAAATTACAATGCTTGAAAGAAATAACTGTAATGCTGAAAGTACTCAACACCTAGAATGTGCTTTCTATCCCGGAATGGGAAAGTAGCTACCATAGGGCGGAGGTAAAGTAAATACAAAAGCAAATACTGGAAGTAGAGTTGAGCATTACAAATCAGAATTGAACAAGATTGAGAATTACTGCCAGTACTACTGTCAGTTTACAAAATGAATCTCATTCGCCTTTAAATTAAAACCAGCAACCTATGAATTTACTCATATGCTCATATCTCCCTCATAACTCATCCAACTGACTTGAAACAAAATGCAATATTCCCTAAGAATGATGATGCTTAGGATAGAACACTGAAAACATATCAAAATGCCATGTATTATTTATGCACAGATTCCAATGCACCAGCAGATGGTACGACTTTCAAGAAAGGGCGATCTGCCTTTAAAAAATCACAGCTATCTCAAAAAAATCTGTAAACTGGAGGAAAGTGACGCCTTGACCAGACAATGAGAATAAGAGAATACCCAGAACAATATTTTTGTTGTTTTTTGACTTATGAATAAAACACAAATCTGCTGTAGCTAAAAATGCAATGCTGGAAAAAACTCTAATATGCAAAACTGAACTATAGCCAAAAGCTAATTACAATGCACAAATCCCAATGTAAACTCACAAACTAGACTATTTCACCACTAGTCGCTATCTTTCAAGCGAGAAGCAATGCCAAGCTAGGAGGCATACATTCCTCGAAGCAATCCCAAGGCCAATCCGGCAGCATAACATTATCAAGATTTCAGATGCCGAAATGAGAGCACTCTTCCTCCTTCTATACTTTTCCAACTGGGAGTCTCTAAAATCCTCTTGCATATGGCATAAAACATGAGAGGGAAAATAATATAATCCTCTTTTTCAACCTCACCCTTAAAGTCCCCTCTTTTAAAACAACATTAATATTAAATAATAATGTTTAATTTACGGACTTTAAAACGGAGGCCAAGATGAAGTCGGAATTCAATGATCTATAGCTCGTTGGAAAGGTCTTGACAAGACGAATCCAACCCCACTCTCAAAATCCCGTTCTGGTGCCAATCCTGAACTTACTAAAAATAGCCGTAACCAACAGGGACTAAGGAGAACAAACCTGGAAAGAAACCGCCAACCAAACCACAATCTACGAACAAAAGCAACCACCAAAACATTAAACCCCAATTTCAACCTCCGAGTAGCCTACGAGTCTCCGGAATAGGCCAACGGTCAACTGTAAAAGATCAAGCTAGAAAACGGAACATTACAAGAGAGATAGGGAGATAGAGGTTTAGGGTTGCTTGGGTTTAGGGACATTATTTAGGGTTTAGGATTTATGGTTTTGGGGTTAGGGGTTAAGTTTTAGAGGTTTAGAGAGAGATAGAGGACCAATAGGGATATATAGAGGAGATCGAGGGGGGAGAGAGAGAGTGTGAGGGACATGGCCAGAGACATAGGGAGAGAGATTTAGAGGTAGAGGGACAAAGGTGATAGAGAGATAGGGGAGAGACAGGGATATAGAGGTTTAGAGTTATTTGGGTTTAGGGTTTAGGGGTTTGGGGTTTGATGCAGAGGTGTCAGGTCTCCAATGGTAATCTAACAAGATCAAAAGATTCAAATAACTTGTGGCTTCAACCAATAAGGCTTCTCTAGTCTTCTCCTTCCCTTAAACTCCACCAAAGGGCTCAAATTTGGATTCCAACTTCTTAGATGAATTCTTGTACCTTCTAGGGTCTCAACCTACCCCAACCAACAAGATTCAATAGGTTTCATGTACCTTTCTGACCGGTTCTTGACAACTCCCCTTAACCAGGCCTAATCCTTGTAGCCCTGTTCAGCGACTAATTTGCACTTTTCTCCAAACTTTCCCAAAGCACTCTAAAAACTAATGACTGATTTGAGTACCCTCTATTGAGTTCTATAACATACTTCAAAATCATATATTGTTGTTTTGGACGAAATATGACTGTCCTAACAACCCGGCTGTCTTCCTGCAGGGCCTAATCCACCCACTTTACAAAGGAACCCTATTAGATACTTATCCCCCTCACTCCAAACCTAAAAACAGTCTTAGGAAAGGATTAAAAACAAAGGATTTTCAAGGTTTCAACCAGTGGTTTGTTCATTTGCATGTTTAAATACAAAACCCCCCTTTCTAGGCCTCAAAACCTAGGGCTTGCTAGATCTCCCACTTCCAATCACTTCCAGACCTCATTCAAAGGTCTAACACCATGTCCTTGACCATATTAACCCTCAACAAACATAAAACCATCACCTTATTAAGGCCGATCTTCTGCTGCTATAACTAAGCCACCATTTCAATGGTCTTTCCACATGCAATCTCTGACTTTCAACGATGATCACCTGCCCATTTGCACTCCTCCTGCTTTTTCTGGGTTAGAAATCATATTATACATACAATCAAGGACCTATTCCATGAGTATCAGGATCCTACATCCATGGGAAGGTCCTATGAGGCATTGAAACCTCTCAAAATGCACAGGACAGCCTGCTGTTCTTTGTAACAGTCAATACAAACAGCAATGAAACCACCTACAAGAACCTCCTCAGAGCATCAAATGAAGTCTAATATTGTTAACTGAGGTCCTAAGACATTTACCAACACTCAATAATAAAAAAGACCAACACAAACAAGAAGGAGATACAAGATAAAACAGAATTTTATTGTTATTTGCAGCCTGCCGTACAATCCAGGTTTCCAATATGACTCCTCTATGCCATCTCACGCCTTGGGAAGGCTTATATAACTTTTTCCTAACTCCCACAATCAATTCCCAAAGGTTGGAGATGGTTAAACTTCCAAAACCATTCGTTTTTTATTTTCCCGCCCAAATGCATTATTTAAAAATTTGAATATTAAACTTTGTTTTAAGTGACTTTTACTCTCCCAAATTATCATGGTTCATCATGGTTGATCTTATTAGGATCATTATTCCTTATTCCTAGCCTTAGACACTTCTAATTGACTCTTATTTGACCCTAGAGGCACTATTGGCCCACTTACATTATTTTTTAGTCCTAGGGTCCTTACCAGGACCCTCAGGACATTTGATTATTATATCATTTTGCCCATTACAATATGCCATAATTGGTTCTAGGATGTTCCATTTGATTTGATTTGATCCATGGGCTTCTCCTTTGATCATTTGTGTCTTCTTGCTCCGGGGTGTTCTCTTAGGTGCTCCTGCACTAGGGTTTAGGGTTTCTCAGGTTTAGGGGTTAGGGGTTAGGGTTTAGGGTTTGTAACGTTGAAAAATGCCCCCTTGGGGGCTTTTTCCTCCTAAGGTTTAGCTCCCGGGTCCTCATAGTGCATTTGATGTACTTGAGCTTAGATTTATGCTTTCTGTTGAGTTTCACCAGGTTTTGCACTAGATTCCTCTCTAGGGTTGCATCCTAGGGGTGTTGTAGTGGATTTTGTGGCCTTAGTGGATTGTTATCAGACATATTCCTTGTTGCCCTCTGATAAATTCCTTACAACACCTTTTCATTTCATGATTGCATTGAAAATTTGATGAAAATTGCACGATTTAAGGGTTTTTCACTAGCTTTTCATTGCTTATCTTCGCAAGACTACTCTACAAGCGTGTTGTAACAGAATTTGTGACTTTATCAGACTTATATCAGACCTAGTTACGGCTTCCCTTAGTCACATCCTTTACAACACCTCTTGTTTGACACTTTTGCATTGAAATTTGATCAAAAATTGCATGTTTTTAGGCTTTTTCACTAGGTTTGACTAGTCAACTCTCTACAAACACTCTAAAGGCGTGTTGTGTCTGATTTTTTCTCACAAGGTGACTGATTACATGGTTATTATCTTATATCCATCATAAGATTTCACACAACACCCTTTCTATCAGTTGTTTACATAAATTGGATAACAAGAGGAATCCATGAAATATGCAAGCAATCAAATGCTCGAAATATGAATGTAAATGAACTAAAGATGCTAGATTTTTATGCCTTTTTTTTCAATGCGAATTATGTAAAGAAAAGGTGTTGTGATCAAATTTATGAGGTGCAGAAGTAAATAACAGAAATATCAGTCCTTTCAATCAGAGATATGCTTCACAACACACTTTTGAATGAAATCCTAAATGATTGTAAGTCCAAAAACTAGTGAAATTATGCAAAAATATACAATTTTTTCACAAAATGTGAATGTAAATGTCCAAATACAGAGTGTTGTAATGAAATTTAAGATGCGAAGCAGAGTATGTCAGGGATATCAATCAATTAGATCAATAATATCCTTCACAACACGCATGCCATGCAAGTTTAACAAGTTTGCAAGTCAAACCCTAGTAAAAATCAAGCAAAATATGCAATTTTTTCACAATAAAAGCATGCAAACAATTGATAGAAAGGGTGTTGTGTGAAATTTTATGATGGATATCAGATAATAACTATTTAATCAGTCACCTTGTGAGAAAAAATCAGACACAACACGCCTTTAGAGTGTTTGTAGAGAGTTGACTAGTCAAACCTAGTGAAAAAGCCTAGAAACATGCAATTTTTGATCAAATTTCAATGCAAAAGTGTCAAACAAAAGGTGTTGTAAAGGATGTGACTGAGGGCAGAAGTAAATATGTCTGATATAAGTCTGATAAAGTCACAAATTCTGTTACAACACGCTTGTAGAGTAGTCTTGTGAAGATAAGCAATGAAAAGCTAGTGAAAAACCCTTAAATCATGCAATTTTCATCAAATTTTCAATGCAATCATGAAATGAAAAGGTGTTGTAAGGAATTTATCAGAGGGAAGCGAGGAATATGTCTGATAACAATCCACTAAGGCCACAAAATCCACTACAATACCCCTAGAATGCAACCCTAGAGAGGAATCTAGTGCAAAACCTAGTGAAAATGCAAGTTTCAAACCCTAGGTATGAGATCTAAATGAAATTATGCAATGAAATGGAATGCTACAGGTCAAAATCAGACTTGAAAGAGTGTAAAGGATAGTAGTAAAATATGAAACCAAATTTTAGCTCTCAACCCTAGCTCATGCAGAAACTAGGTCTCATAAAAACACACAATTTCAAGCAATTTTGACAAAATGGACAATGAAAATGCAATACAAATTAGCAATTGATGATGAATTTTTGAATTTTATATCAGACGTTACAAACCCTAAATTCTGACGTTACAAACCCTAAACCCTAGACCTCTAAACCCGAACCCCTAACCCCTAAACAATAAACCCTAAACACTAAATAAACTCGAACCCCTAAACAATAAACAATAAACGCTAAATAAACGCTAAATAAACCCTAAATAAACAATGTAAATGTCCAAATAAAGAGTGTTGTAATGAAATTTAAGATGTTCGGAAGAGTATGTCAGGGATATCAGTCAATTAGATCAATAGTATCCTTCACAACACGCATGTCATGCAAGTTTAACAAGTTTGCAAGTCAAACCCTAGTAAAAATCAAGCAAAATATGCAATTTTTTCACAATAAAAGCATGCAAACAATTGATAGAAAGGGTGTTGTGTGAAATTTTATGATGGATATCAGATAATAACCATGTAATCAGTCACCTTGTGAGAAAAAATCAGACACAACACGCCATTAGAGTGTTTGTAGAGAGTTGACTAGTCAAACCTAGTGAAAAAGCCTAAAAACATGCAATTTTCGATCAAATTTCAATGTAAAAGTGTCAAACAAAAGGTGCTGTAAAGGATGTGATTGAGGGCAGCAGTAAATAGGTCTGATATAAGTCTGATAAAGTCACAAATTCTGTTACAACACGCTTGTAGAGTAGTCTTGTGAAGATAAGCAATGAAAAGCTAGTGAAAAACCCTTAAATCATGCAATTTTCATCAAATTTTCAATGCAATCATGAAATGAAAAGGTGTTGTAAGGAATTTAGGGTTTAGGGTTTAGGGTTAGGGGTTAGGGCTTAGGGGCATTATTTAGGGTTTATGGTTTATGGGTTAGGGGTTAGGGGTTAGGGTTTAGGGGCATTATTCAGGGTTTATGATTGCATGTCAAAAGAAGTCTCTCTCTAAATCCCTCAACCCTAAATAATGCCCCTAATCCCTAACCCCTAAACCCTAAACCTGAGAAACCCTAAACCTCTATCTCCAGGTATCTCTCCCTTATCTCCCTCTCTATCATCCCTCCACCTCTCAATCTCTCTCTCTATCTCTATGAACATCTCACTCACTCTCTATCTCCATATCTCTCCCTCTGTCTCCTCTATCTCTCCCAATTTATCTCCTCTCTCTACCTATCTATCTCTCCCTATCTCTTGCCTCTCTCTCCCCTATCATTCCTCTATCTCCCTATCTCTCTGGACATCTCTCTCACTCTCTATCTCCCTATCTCTCCCCTATGTCTCCTCTATCTCTCCCTATCTGTCTCCTCTCTATCTCTCTCTACCTAGCTATCTCTCCCTATCTCTCTCTTGCCTCTCTCCCCCTATCATTCCTATATCTCCCTATATCTCCCCTCTATCTCTCCCTCTCCCTTATCGATGAAGGAAATGAAAACAAGAAAACTAGGACTCTCTCTCTCAATCCTCTCTTTCTATCTCTACCCCTCTATATGTATATCTCTCCATCTCCATATCCTCTCTCTCTCTCCATGCACATACACATTGGGTAGGCTATTTTGCATATGGTGGTCATATCCTTTAGGTCCAATTACCTCCAAACTTCACAAATAGATATAGAGCATAATTCTAAGCATCTTTCATAAAGACCACTTCTCTACATAGGTGCAACTAATACCACTTTTTCATTATTTTCCACATTAAATACTTATTCTTTTCCATTTTCCAAGTCCTACATGTGTCCAAGTTGTATTGTTTGTCAAGTTTTTAGTTTAATTGTTAGTCCTAACTCTCATGGATATTAAAATGTTAGCGTAGTTAGATTTATCCTTAGGTAACATTAATTTACACATTGTTGCACAAACAACCACACTAAAAAATAACCTTACCTAATTAAGGTTAACCTTTAAGGTTCTTTCATTTGGTGAGCCTAACAGATCCAACTAGTTCAATCTTCTTATAGTCCATGCTTAGCCTTCCAAGAGAGTTCATGCCATGTTAACTTTGCATTATGTCCTCACTTTCCTCTTGCTAGTTGTACTCTTTTTTTTCTAATCCTATCCCTATATCATACTATTGTTGTTGACTTTTCTTTCCATCTTCATCATCATAGTCCTAGTTATCCTATTTTGAGCCTACCATTTATCCTTAGCCATGTCTTGTACTTCTTCTATTCATGTCAATTTTAATGACCTCCAAATTTTCCATAAATTCTTCTCCACCAAACCCTAGACCCTCACCCAAATCCTTACTTTCCTAAGAAAAGCCCTTCCCCAAACATCATTTGATCATGTGGCTCCTTCCATCACTAGACAGGTGCCCCTACTTTCTATTATTCATTCAATACAATCCCAATGTCATAGCTCACATTCCCACACCTACATTCATAGACTCCATTCCCTCTATTGACACCATCATTGATAATCATTTTAAGGAGTCTCCCTTGAATAATCATTAAACCATGGATTATCCCATATCCCCATCTTACACTTTCCTCACTTTTGAACCCTTAGAAGATGACATTTAGCTATCCCCACCTTTACCAATCACACTTTCTAGCAATCCCACATAAGACACCTTACCCATCACTTCACCTAGGTCATCACTAATTAAATCACCTCATTACTCCATTCAACCATACCCATACCACCCCTTTCTCACTCCACAACCTGTATTAACGCATGATTCACCCCATGACATGCTACAGTTACTACAATGCCAATTCACTCTACCATCATTCTTCATATTAGCTTATGAATCACCATCCTTTCTTCCCATTCCTTGAGACATCATACCATGACACACACCAATGAAAATAATTAAAAAACCAATGAAAAGAATTAAAAAAAAACCATTTTTATGGACCATTCATTAACATGAGAGATGGGTTCATGTGAACCACTACTCATGAAATATGGGTCATGTGTTTCACTCAAAAACTACGCAGTTAAACCCTAAAATAAAAATATCATAATTTGACATGCTGCGAAAAATACCTCCTACTTATCAATTGATGAGCTAAAGGGGCTCTATAATGAATGGTTCATAAGGCACAACACTTGCTGAAGGTTTTGCAAATGGGGTAGCAAGCTAGGCGGGCTTGATCTTGGGGGAAACTCCATGGTTAAGCGCGCTTGAGTCGGAGTAGTACTGGGATGGGTGACCCCCTGGGAAGTTCTGATGCTTCACCCTTGTGTGCATCACCTAGATGCAATGAGTGCTAAGTGGACCATTCATTAACATGAGAGATGGGTTCATGTGAACCACTACTCATGAAATATGGGTCATGTGTTTGACTCAAAAACTACGTAGTTAAACCCTAAAATAAAAATATCATAATTTGACATGTTGCGAAAAATACCTCCTACTTATCATTTTTATAGTTTCAAAAAACAGATATTTGTTTTGGGAATATTTCAGAAACGGATATCCGTTTTGGGAATATTCCAGAAACGAATATCCGTTTCCTGCAACTATAAAAATGGTTTTTTAAACCACAAAATGGATATCCGTTTTGGTTTGGTACCCAAACCAAAACGGATATTTTTAACATGCCTATGAAAGTCAAAGTTAGCCAATTCGCGAATTTGGCTAAGTAAAGACGCGGTTTTTTTTTCCATTGCCACTGTTTGGCCTGCGATGATCCTGCACATACCCATAATATTTTGCAATCTTCCAAATGGGCCCACTACTTCTTTGATTGGAGAGCAACTTAAACCCTAAATATTTTAGGGGAAACTTTATAAAATATAAAGTTTTAAAAAATGTATTGCCTCCACGCTCCGGTAAAAACAGATTGCCTTTTGCCAGGCAAAATCTAGGCTCTTGCAAATCATCGAAGCCAAGCCCTCCGATTAAAAGTAACGCCTTTCCTCCACGAGCAAAGTCTCCGAAGAGCAGAATCGAATGCCTTCAAAAGTTCGCAGCCAACAAATGGGTGAATTGGTGCCTCCAACCAGCAATGAGACACCTTGGAAAAAAAATGAGGCAAAAATTAAAGGGGCCTTTAGGGCAAGTGGACTCCAAATCACCAGGTTCTAGCACAAGGGACCAAGTAGTCTCCAGCAAGTGGCCAATCACCAAGTAGTCTCCACCAAGCCAATGTGTGGCCACGCGAGAGAAAGACCTTCACAACAGCATGAGCCTTTGCTCACAATATGTTAAGGACCGTCGGGCTATAAGAAGGTCAAAGACTTTGCAACGCTGCCAGTGTGGGATTAAAATCCCGAAGAGAATGCCAATCGCCGTCCAAATGGGCCCACACTCGCTTCTGCTTCAGATTTAAAACCCTAAAGAATATTTAGCAAGAACTTGATAATGTATAAAGTCTGCACCCTAAAGGATCTCAGCTAGATCTTGGGCCGGCGTCCCCAACTTGCCTGCGCCAATGGTGCATCCCAACACCATTACCGTCACAAACAAACAGAGTAGCGTCACCAATAAAATGGGCAAATTTTCCTGTTGAAGGGATGTTGCTCTTACAACTAATCAACCGGAGTTCCAGACAATTCAAAGGCCATTACTCCTTTTATCAGAACCCACAACAGCAAAGCAATTCGAAAGCAACAATAGATAATAACAATCAAAGCAACAATAGATAATAACAATCTCCTTCCTCATCGACATTACAACCCAGCGACGAATCCCACAACCACGAACAAAACGAAGTGAGATCTACACCTTGAAGTTGGCAGCAGACCCAGAGCAGAATCAATCGTTCCCAGCAATCACGAACAACAGGAACATGATGCCTCAATCGCTCCCAATATTCGCCAGCAAGAGGAATTTATCGAAAAAAATGTAGATAGGCAACTTTAAAATTTTAAAAATTTCAAATGCCGGAACAATTGCAGCAAATAATCGATCTCAAAACTCTCGGATGAAAACTCTCAAGGAAGGATTTGCAGAATGGTTGGCTCTGATACCATGTTGGTGTCATCCACCTCCTAGGAGCACCATCTGCTACAAAAAACCTTCACAAAATAGAGAGAAGCAAACCAGGCTATTTCACCTGAAAAGAGTGAATGTATTGAGATGATAAATTACATAATGTACAAGCCTTTTAAAGGCATGAAATATGTGATGGGTGTAAAACTACCCAATAGGAGAAAAAACCACTCGAATGATTAATTAAACTATTCTACCTAAGTAAGCTTAAGCGGGTAAATGGTAATGTAATGTCGCCTTCTAGCAAGCCAAAATTTTCGCAACCTTGCAAACAAATTCAACTTGTAAAAGAGAACATTAGTATTCAATTCTTCTTATCTAATCATATTAACCACAAGATGTATTAAATCCAATCTTATGATCATAAGCTATAAGCATTCTATCTTTCACAATATCCATTATACATGTTTCATGATTCCAATTGGGAGAGATATACTTGGGTCTACATGTTCATCAAACCACTTGCCCAATGAGAGAGGGTTTATAAGGGAGCAATCGAGGGGTCCATATTTTATTCCTTTGATCGGAGACCAACCCAAATCAAAGGCCCATCTCTTGTCCTGGAGAGGTACTTTAGACCAACACGAGACAAGAGCCTATCCATTACTTGATGGTTCTCTTGACCAACACAAGATAATGGGAATGTATTGGTCTTTAGTCGGATGGTACTTTTGACCAACTTAGGCATCAACCATGATGTCGATCTTTAGCCGGATGGTACTCTTGACCAACTATGACATCAACCATGATATCGGTCTTTAGCCGGATGGTACTCTTGACCAACTACGACATCAACCATGATATCGGTCTTTAGCCGGATGGTACTCTCGACCAACTACGGCATCAACCATGATTATACCTCATTGCTCACCCATATCCTTTCATCTCAATCTATGGGTTTGGTTGATATACCATGAGCCTTTCTTCTCATCCCATTTATTCAACATGATTAATTTAAGTATTCATTCTAGTTATTGACAATATAAGCAATGCCTTAGTAACTTAGGCTATAACAGTTTGTTATTATAATCTTCATTATCCATTCATCCATGTTATGATGATCTTATGCATTCTATGCTAACACTTATTATTGTTGCTTATCAATCTATGATAACAATATAAACTATGCATTCATTACATGGTATTTAACTCTTATTCTTTCTTGTATTGAGTATGTAGTAATCATCAAACTTTAGTCATGAGGTTTATGCTAGATTCATACCTTTTTATTAATTTCCTCTAATTGAGTTGCTGTTATTCTATACTGAGAGGATATGCCTCGATGATGGTCTGATACGATCTTAATGCTTCGATGGTGTTATATGCTTCCTCAATGTTTCGCTGATATTCCTTAACAATGCTTTATGAGTCGATGATATCTGCTGCGATTATGATATAAAGATGCGACCTTTCTTCAATCTGATGTTCTTATTTATGTTCAATGTGCCAATTGAGATTGTCCGCTGAGGATATGTCTGTTGCTGGATGCAGATATACTTAAACTCTTGTTTGATGATATTAGAATGTGATTGTTCGATGCCTCAATGAGATCATCGATCTCCCTTAAATACTTTAACCGCTTTGTGGGAACACGCCTCTTCATGTGAGACGTCACTCTTTATCGACGCTTACTGATGGAATGACTTTTGTTTAAACCTTGTTTAATTTGCCTTTATTATGTATTAGTCTTATACTAACTGCTTAGTCGATCCTCAATGAGTAAGATCGGCTAAGTATCTTGTGCGTTTCTCTTAGTTGGCGACATGATCTAAGGACTCGATCAAGGTAATTATCTATTCGGCTGCCTTCATCATCCAATATGCTTGGTAAGGGAATATCACAGTCTTCCCCACTCAAAGATTGCTTGCCCTCAAGCAATGCTCAAATTTGGGAGTTTGAGAACTTCCTCGCTTTCCCATGTAGCGTCATCATTTGGGAGATTCTTCCATTTGATAAGATATTCCACAATAGCTCTATTCCTCAGTTTCCTTTCTCGAGTACTTAGTATTCTTTCAAGCTCTAGGATTAATTGCCCTTCATCATCTAGAGGGGGTAGATCTTCACATGGTGTGATTGTTTGACTAAGTACCTTCTTAAGTTGGGAGACGTGGAATACATTGTGTATCTTGTTGTTTTCGGGCAATTCTAATTCATATGCTACTTCTCCCACTTTCCTTATTACTTTGTAAGGTCCATATAATCGAGGCTTGAGCTTCTCGGACTCCTTAGTCTTAATGGATGATTGCTTGTAGGGTTGTAATCTCAGAAATACCATGTCTCCAACTTCGAACGTTCTTTCTACCCATTTCTGATCAGTGTAGATTTTTTGCTGATTTTGTGCATGATGTAAGTTGTCCTTGAGAACTTGCATGATATCTTCATGTTGTTGAATAAAGTCCTTGGCTTGCGGGACTCAGATTTCTTGGAGACTTAGGTTCCCAAATGATGGAGCTTCATAACCATATAGGGCTTTGAAAGGACTCATTCCAATGGACATGTAGTGTGTTGTGTTATAACAATACTCACCCATGTGTAACCATTTGATCCATGCTTTTTGATTTCCCGTGACATAATTTCGAAGATACCCTTCAATCCACTTGTTCACGATTTTCGTTTGCCCGTCTGTTTGAGGATGGTAGCTGGTACTGGGCGTCAACTTGGTTCCTGATAATCGGAATAACTCTTGCCAAAACAAGCTCATAAAATGGCTATCTCGATCACTAACTATGCACTTTGGAAGTCCATGTAATCGGAATATCTCCTTGAAGAAAATTTCTGCCACTTGGGGTGCTTTGTGCTCGAAAGTGATAGCCATGAAGTCTGCATACTTCGTGAGCCTGTCCACGACCACATATATGCAATCCTTCCCTTGTGCTTTTGGGAGGCCGGTTATAAAGTCCATGGAGATGCTACTCCACTTTTGTTTTGGAATGGGCAAGGGTTGGAGTAGTCCTGTTGGGTGATCTTGTTCTATTTTGTTCCTTTGGCACGTGTCACATTCCCCAACATGTTTGAGTACATCACCCTTTAGTCCTTTCCAAGCAAATTTTTCTCTAATTTGCCTATATGTCTTGAAATAACCTTGGTGTCCGGCTAGAGGTTTGTCATGAAATTCTTTAATGAAATTCTTCAATTTGGATCCCGCTGCCACATAGACTCTGTTTTTGTATAGAATGATTTCATCCTTTACCCTGAATTCATCATTTGGTATACTTCCATCGAGTATACTCACAATGAGGATCTTTGGCATATTCTGCTATTAGAGTATTCTTCCAATCCGGTGAGATGCTTGTCATGGCACATAGTGATGGTCTTCTTGATAGTGCATCCGCCACTACATTATTTTTCCCCTTTACATAGGCAATATCAAAATTGTAGGCTTGTAATTTACTAACCCACTTTTGTTGCCAGTCGTTCAAATCTCTTTGCTTAAGGAAGAACTGGAGGCTGTTGTGGTCGGTTTTGACTGCAAATTTTTCACAAACCAAGTGTTGTCTAAACTTGGCCAAGGCGTGCATGATGGTCGACATCTCTTTGTCATATGTAGAATACAATCTTTCCAGCGGGGATAATTTCCGACTCTCGAAAGCAATAGGATGTTTATTTTGCATCAACACAACCCCAATGCCCTCACCCGAAGCATTGCATTCCAACTCGAAAGGGAGTGAAAAATCCGGAATGGCAAGTACGGGACAAGTACTCATGGCTTCCTTTAATCTCTCAAAAGCTTCTTGTGCTTCATCACTCCATACGAATGATCCTTTCTTGGTTAGATTTGTGAGTGGGGCTGCAATTCTGGAGAAATTTTTAACAAATCTTCGGTAGTAGCTACACAACCCCACGAATCCTCTAAGGTGAGTCAAAGTTCTTGGCCTTGGCCATTCCTTGATGGCTTTTATCTTCTCCTCGTCAACTTGCACTTCTTGAGCACTTATCTTATGTCCAAGATACAAAATTTCTTCCATTCCAAAATCACATTTGGAGGCTTTCGCATATAGGGACTCTTGCTCCAAGATAGACAAGATTTCGTCAATATGCTTGAGATGATCCTCCCATGTTTTGCTATAGATTAGGATATCATCGAAAAATATCAGCAAAAATCTCCTTAGTTGTTTCCGGAATATATGGTTCATGCATGATTGGAAAGTGGCCGGGGCGTTTGTCAATCCAAAGGGTAGAACCAAAAATTCAAAATGGCCATAATGACATCTAAAGGCCGTCTTCGGAACATCTTCTTCCCTCATCTGGATTTGATGATAACCTGATCTCAAATCAATCTTTGAAAAATACCTTGCTCAATGTAATTCATCGATGAGCTCGTCCACTCTTGGAATTGGATATCTATTTTTGATAGTTTGTTTATTCAAAGCTCGATAGTCCACACACATTCTCATGGTCCCATCTTTCTTCTTTACTAGCACCACGGAGGATGCAAATGGATTGGAACTCGGTTGTATGTGTCCCATTTCTAAAGTTCATTGATTGTCTTCTCAATTTCCTCTTTGAATTGTTGGGGATGCCTATAGGGAGTGGTGATGACTGGTTTTGCATCTTTCTCCATCTCAATTATATGCTCAAATCCGGAGGTAGGCCAGGTGGAATGTCATCAAAGACTTTCTTATGTTTTCCAAGGATGGGTTGGACATCAATGTGGATGGCTTGTCCCATTGGAGTTGATTTGTCTAAAATTAAACATTGGGCTGCCCATTCTACTTGGTTATGTCTAAATACCCTTTCCATCCTTTTTGAAGAGACCACTCGTGGTGATCCATCGGAGAGGCCATGTAAAGTGATCCTTTGTCCTTGGTCTTCAAAGGATAGTTCTAGTTTGGGAAAATCTAGAGTGACTCTTCCTAAAGAGTGTAGCCATGGTGTGCCAAGGACCATATCGTTGTCCCCCATGTTAACCACATAGAAATCATCGTGAATAGGGTGTTTTCCTATGGTTACGTTTAGTTGGGGTAATACTTTGGAACAACTCTTTGTGGAACCATCAGCTAAGGCTACCATAAACCCCTCGAAGTCTTGTGAATTTAGTCTAAGTCTTTTATCTACGGACTCATCTATAAAGTTATGAGTAGCCCCGCTATCTACTAAGGCAGTTATTTTGTTACCTTTGAGTTGGCCCCTAAGTCTAAATGGGTGATGTTTGGATACCTTAGATATTGCTGCTAGTGTGACCTTCTCCTCGGGTTCAAATTTTCTTCTTTTGGTGGGGTTCTCTTCATTCTCCTCATCGGATAAAGCCTCTATGATGCGTACTTGCCCACATTTGTGACCTCTTTCCCATTTTCTTTTACATTTGAAACATAAGCCCTTTTCTTTTAAATCCCTTAGAGTTTGATATGTATGCCGCTTTTCCCAAGGTTCACCACATTTGCGACATGGATCTTTAACCTTTCTTTCGCCCTTATGGTATGATGTTTTATCAAATCTCCCTTTCTTGTGAAATGGTTTGATGTATGATTGAGAGGAGTGGGTTTGCTCTAATTGCATGGCCATATCTATAGCATCATCAAGGGCAACGGGTTTGAGGGCTCCTACTAAGCCTCCTAGTTTCTCATTCAATCCTTTAATAAATAAGTATGTGAGCCTTTCATTTTCCACTCCAGATACTCGTATTGCTATCTTCTCAAACTCATTTATGTACTCATCTACGGAGCCTTTTTGTCTTAGTAGGGTTAACTCTCGGAAATCTTGGTGTGGATGGCGCCGGTCAAATTTCTTGATAAATCTTTTGGAGAACTCATAAGAGGTAATGGATTCATGTCCTTGTGTGTGTTTTCCATTATGCCACCATTCATAGGCCAATCCTTCTAGGTGTAGGATGGCAAATTGAAGTGCATCCTTCTCGGTCATAGGGTTGAGTTGAAAATAGTCATTTAACTTTTGTAACCATGCTTGAGGAGTGATCTTATGGGTTCCATTAAAATGTGGGAGATTAACTTTGTTGGCCTTTTGCTTCAATTCCTTGTTGATGGGTCTTTTTTCCCTTCTTGTTATTTCATTCCTCCTCGAGTTGCTATAATCGTTGAATAACACTACTCTCCTCACTTCGGGTTCCAAGCTTGCATAAGCCCTTGCAATTTCATCCGTGCTTATTGAGTTTGGAGTTGGTTCTTCCGTTCTTGATGTTTCCTCTTCCGGAAGAAAAGATGGTATAGGAATCCTTGGATTGGATGAAGTATGGCTGTTCTCGGAATGATTAGTTCCTACTTCTCTTCCATTTGTTGAGTGAGTTTTAGGATGATCCGTAGTGTTACCCACCTTTTGGAGTGCCTCTAGAAACATTTGTGTTGTCTTTTCACCTTGCTCCATCATGGCTTTAGTGATTTTTTTCGTTTTGGTCCATCATTGCCTTGGTAGTTGCTTCCATGAAGGCCCTCATTTCGTTGTTCATTTGTTCTTCTAAGAGTTGACGGTTCCTCCTAGTGTATGCTTGCATAAGATTGTTTCACAGGATGGCAGGTCGATGCTCTGATACCACTTGTAATGCCCCCTTCTAGCAAGCCAAAATTTTCGCAACCTTGCAAACAAATTCAACTTGTAAAAGAGAACATTAGTATTCAATTCTTCTTATCTAATCATATTAACCACAAGATGTATTAAATCCAATCTTATGATCATAAGCTCTAAGCATTCTATCTTTCACAATATCCATTATACATGTTTCATGATTCCAATTGGGAGAGATATACTTGGATCTACATGTTCATCAAACCACTTGCCCAACGAGAGAGGGTTTATAAGGGAGCAATCGAGGGGTCCATATTTTATTCCTTTGACCGTAGACCAACCCAAATCAAAGGCCCATCCCTTGTCTCGGAGAGGTACTCTAGACCAAGACGAGACAAGAGCCTATCCATTACTTGATGGTTCTCTTGACCAACACAAGATAATGGGAATGTATTGGTCTTTAGTTGGATGGTACTCTTGACCAACTTAGGCATCAGCCATGATGTCGGTCTTTAGCCGGATGGTACTCTTGACCAACTATGACATCAACCATGATATCGGTCTTTAGTCGGATGGTACTCTTGACCAACTACGACATCAGCCATGATATCGGTCTTTAGCCGGATGGTATTCTTGACCAACTACGACATCAACCATGATTATACCTCATTGCTCACCCATATCCTTTCATCTCGATCTATGGGTTTGGTTGATATACCATGAGCCTTTCTTCTCATCCCATTTATTCAACATGATTAATTTAAGTATTCATTCTAGTTATTGACAATATAAGCAATGCCTTAGTAACTTAGGCTATAATAGTTTGTTATTATAATCTTCATTATCCATTCATCCATGTTATGATGATCTTATGCATTCTATGCTAACACTTATTATTGTTGCTTATCAATCTATGATAACAATATAAACTATGCATTCATTACATGGTATTTAACTCTTATTCTTTCTTGTATTGAGTATGTAGTAATCATCAAACTTTAGTCATGAGGTTTATGCTAGATTCATACCTTTTTATTAATTTCCTCCAATTGAGTTGTTGTTATTCTATACTGAGAGGATATGCCTCGATGATGGTCTGATACGATCTTAATGCTTCGATGATGTTATATGCTTTCTCAATGTTTCGCTGATATTCCTTAACAATGCTTTATGAGTCGATGATATCTGCTGCGATTATGATATAAAGATGTGACCTATCTTCGATCTGATGTTCTTGTTTATGTTCAATGTGCCAATTGAGATTGTCCGCTGAGGATATGCTTGTTGCTGGATTCAGATATACTTAAACTCTTGTTTGATGATATTAGAATGTGATTGTTTGATGCCTCAATGAGATCGTCGATCTCCCTTAAATACTTTCGCCGCTTTGTGGGAACACGCCTCTTCATGTGAGACGCCACTCTTTATCGGCGCTTATTGATGGAATGACTTTTGTTTAAACCTTGTTTAATTTGCCTTTATTATGTATTAGTCTTATACTAACTGCTTAGTCGATCCTCAATGAGTAATATCGGCTAAGTATCTTGTGCGTTTCTCTTAGTTGGCGACATGATCTAAGAACTCGATCAAGGTAATTATCTATTCAGCTGCCTTCATCATCCAATATGCTTGGTAAGGGAATATGACAGGTAAAAACCATTTACTCCAACAGTATTGTTGTCAAAACCCCTCTTGGTATTGAAATTTGGAGGAGGAAAGCCCTGTTAGCTTCCGGTTTGGATTTGGGGACGAAAACCCTTGTTTACCCTTCTATTTGATAAATGAATACTTATAATAATGAACATATTACAAAAGTAGACCAGAGATGGTCGGCCAAGGATTAGAGTCGATCCGACTACATTATACTACTTTCCTTGACGATACCAAGACTATTTAAAAGACTTGACGGTTGCCAAGAGGAACACAATCGTCAACTAACCGACTCCGACTAAATGATTCTTATAACTACCTGAGAGTCGACAACCAATTAATATATAGTTGGATAACCCAAATTATCAAATATAATAATCGACATTGTAAACTAACTACATCATCCCCCCCAAAAGAAAAATTTGTCTTCTAGATGACAGAAAACCATGAAGTATCAAGTGACATTAGGTAAGCTCTGCCAAATTGACAATGCTAAAGAACCTGGAGGAAAACCTAAAAGTATAAGTGGAGTAGAAGTAGAACCAACACATCCTGAAAACACTTGCTAGTAGACGGAGAATGGTGAAGACCAACCAACTAAAGGACCCAATCTGATGGCACACTGAATGCTGAGAATGTTGTACCCCATCGATCACGGAACCTAAATATTACTGCAAGCATCTTAGAAGCATTCTGATCATGAAAAGATTTAGTGTCCCTATATACCAGGAATGTACATTCATTTAATTCACCAACCAACAAGAATGGATCTCTGTTTCTGCCTGGAAGAGCTGAATCATTTGAATCTTGAACCTCAACACTAAATTTGGTGGGGGTCTAGGAGCAGCGCAGGCCCCACCACCAAGCCCAAATGAAGACCTTCTAAACCACACAGAGCTTCATGGCGCACACCATTTTTTCTCTCCAATACCATACTGTTGATTGTAGAAAAAGTAGATCTGCAGGAACTTTAGAAGTACGCTGATCATGAAAATATAGCTCAATATCTACATTGCCCAGAAATGCACTTTCTCTCAATGCAACAATTGGTAGCAAAAATTCCTTGTCTCTACAAAAATTTGAACTGAAGAAAAGGCCAAACGCAAAAGGTGGTCGGCTCGTGTTGAATTGGCCGTACAAGATAAGCTTGATGGTATGTGTTGTGACCAAATCATACATCGCCCCATTGCAAATGGGGACCCCCCTTTTTTTTTGAGCTCCGATGCTTTGCATTTAGTTTTAGATGATGTCTTAGGTCCATTTCCTCTGCCAATCCAACAATGAGTCTCTCTCCTAGAAGGTTTTTGCTCTATAACTGGAGGTCTCATCTAAAAATGAAGAGTCTTGACCAAATTCCATCCAAGTAATGAATATTGAGACCAATCCTGATGTATGTTTGAGATCCTGAAAATGACTAAGTCTGATAGCCTGAAATCCTGAAAATCCTGAAAAATTGACTAAGTCTGAAATCTGGTGGATCCTCCAAATTCTAGATTTTGCATGTTAAATCCGGTGGATTCGAGACCTATCTCACTCAAACATCCTGAAAGGTATATTGAAAAATAGAGGATCTCCGAACCTTGAACCAATGTGCCGATTTGTAGAAGACCTCGCAAGTGTCAAGTGATGCTCCGATTTGTAGAGGAAATCGAATCTTTGAAGTGATGCGCCAAAAGTAGAGGAAATCGAATCCTTGAAGTGATGCGCCAAAAGAAGAGGAAATCGAATCCTTGAAGTGATGCGCCAAAAGAAGAGGAAATCGAATCCTTGATCCAATGCGCCCTTGTGGAGGGATAAAGTAGAGGATTCCAAACACCCCAACTAATGCGCCTTACTCTAGAGGATTCCAAATACTTGAACCAATGCGCCAAAGGGGGGAGATAGGATGAAGATCTCAATATAGGCAACTAATGCGCCAAAGGGAGATGAGGGAAGATTTCAAGACTTTGATCTAACCCGCCACATGTAAAAGGAGATCTCTTGACCCTTATCCATTGCGCCAACTTATCATCCATTGTGCTAGTTTTAGAATATTTCAAATATTGCACCCTTGTGGAGGGATAAGGTAGAAGTATTCTAAAGGGCTAACCAATGCGCCAAGATGGATGATAGGCAGTTTCTAAGGGTCAAAGTGTAAATTTCATATTGTTTCTAGAGGATCTTGAAGACCTCAACCAATGAGCCACTAGATAGGGTGGTCTAGTCCAAGATTTTAGAGGCAAATCAAAGGGGAATTCAACAACCTTGATCTAATGTGCTCAACACCTTTCCAGAGGATTTGAAATCTTGAAGCAATGCGCCAAGATGGAGAGGCAGCTTCTAAGTGTTAGAATGCAAATTTTAGAATGTTTCCAGAGGATATCACAACCCTCATCCAACGTGATAGAGGAAAGAAGTTCATTTTAAAGTTAAAAACAAGAAGCAATCAAAATAGGTATCCAATGCACTAAACCTAGAAGGATGATCTCTTACACCTCAACCGGTGCGCCAAAAGTGAGGGAGAGGGTAAGGTTTTAAGGAAGATTCAACACCCTTGATCCAATGCGCTCAATACAAGGGGATTTCAAAACCCTCAACCAAAGCGACCAAGTTAGAAGTGATTCAAGACTAATTTGCAAGAATATAATATACATTTTCAGGAAGATCTTGAAGTCCCCATCCAATGCGCCTAGAAGGAGGGCAAGAATTCAGGTTTGTAAGAAAAGATCAAGAAGAAATCAAACCTCTCATCCACTGCGCCACATGTGGGAAGGCTTTGATACACTTTGAAGGAGATTTCAAAAATCTTATCTAATGCGCTTGAGGAAGGAAAGGGTTCAATACAAATTTCAAAGACTTTTTCAAGGAGGATCCAAAATCCTTAACCAATGCGCCTAGATAGGGAGGTCTTTATTGATCGTTTGAGATGAAATTCTAACCGGAAGATGAAATTGCTAACTAATGCGCTCTCGTTAAGGATTAAAAATAGTGGTTTCGAGTGAAATTTTAAGCAAAGATCTAATTTGGCATCTAATGCGCTTAGCTTGGAAATGCATGAAGTGATTTTTATGTGTTATAAATCAAGTATTATCAAGGAATTGATGCTGTTTCTTTATTTGTGTTGCAGCAATAGGGATGAAGTTAAGGAGCTAAGGGCTGGAATGACCTTCATGCTAGAAGGGAAGACAAGAAAACATCCATCCAAAGGACATCATCTTCATCAAGACTTTCCGAAGGCATCCACTCTACTTCAAGGAAACCTCATGTGGCTGCTCTAAGGAATACTTCAAGATCTACTTCAAGGAAAAGTCATCAAGTAGCTGTTCCATCATAAAGAAGGTGTTATCATTAAGTTGGAGCATTTTATATATTCTACTTCATTCAAGATCATCTTCTAGGAAGCATCATTCCAAGAGATCTACATCACTTCAAGTATCAGCTGGTTTCTTCATCAATCTACTGGAACTCTTCATCAAGTGGCATCATGTTCAAAGACAAGGCATTCACTCATCCAAGCTTCAAGTCAAGTTCTCCCAATCTTCAAAGATTTATCAAGCTTCAAGTATCCTTGAGAGGTCATCTACTCCACATCCAAAGAAGGTGTTATCATCTACACTCCGAAGGGTCACTTCGAAGATCATCGTGCAAGATCACTTCATCAACTTCTACATCAAGTAAAGACATTCATCCATTTTACTTCAAGTTCTTTCAACCTTCAAAGAAGAACCTCATGTAGCTGCTCCAAAGGATCTTCATATCATTAAGCATTCCAGAGACTTCTATAAAACTTCAAGTACTCATCCAGTATTCAAGTCTCTTTCTACATCTGATGGAGATGTTATCATCAAATACCTACACTCTAAAGGAGATTACTTCAAGATCATCTTCATGGAAGCATGTCATCAACTACATCATGATCATCAAGGACAAGCATCTGAAGTCACCTTCAAGTTGCAGAGGAGGGAGTAACACTATTCTAAAGGATCATACCTCAAGTCTTCTACATCAATGATATCATGTTAGATCACATCAATTTCAAGTACACTTCATCTTCAAGTTGCATCATGTTCGAAGGACATTCATCTATTCAACTTCCAGTTCCTCTTGAAACTTCAAGTCCAAGAGAGATTTCCTACTCCAATTCAAGAATGAAGTCATCATCAAATCTCTACTACTCTATATCAAGAGCATCATCAAAGAAGATTCACATCAACCTACCTACAAGAAGAAGAAAGAATCATGAAGTTAATCAAGTGAAGCAACAAGTATCGTACATCCAGTCAACAAGAAGAATGAACAAGGCAAAATCTACAAGATGTATTCCCAAACATACAAGTTCAAGCAATCGCATTGAATACATCACACAAAGATGATACAATTTTCAAAGTATGTTGAGTTGGCACTTATGTGGCGAGTACACATCATTTTAAATGCATTAAATGTATCATTTAATAAAAGAAGCCAAAGGGATGCCTTTGTGAAAAATGTTTTAAATGATTTCCCCTTACCTTATCACATTGGAAAACGTGCCTTCATCGCCTCTCTCTTTTGCACTAAAAATAGTAAATTGTTGTAACTACCTATGAGGTGGCACGATCTAGACCCTTGGCTATCGAATTGATCTTAGCCATTCATTGTAATCTGGAGCTCTATATAAAGGCCTTGTTGCCTCATTTGTAATGGAGTAGTTGAGAGGGTAGTCAGTAGGCAAGTAGGAGTAGATTAGAAGAGACTCTCGAAATTCTCTGAGAGGGCTTGAAATTGTTGTAAATATTTCTCAAGATTAATGCAAAAACATTGGAGTTCATTATTTGGTGTAAGTGTTATCTTGTGGAATCACATGATTTCTTGTATCTTGATTGAAGTGGAGAGATGTTTCAAATAGATTAGAAGCTCTTTGTTGTAATGTATGTTTGTATTGAATATTTGATCAACTCCTAGCTCATGCTTTTAACACTCATCGCTGATGAAGTGTCGTGTAAAGCTAGTCTGAGCTTATCATTTGCTTGAGTTCGATTATGGATGCTTGTTTGAACTGCGCCGTCAAATGGGTGCTTTTATAAGTCTTCATGATTTGAAAACCATTCGCGTAACCTTAGGAGATTGCACCAACTTCATGTAGTTGTAGGCATCCTTGGCGAAGTGGAGTTAGGTTTATTTGGGAGTTTGTCTGTTCATACATCATCATTACTTCATTGACCTTAGATTAGTTTCTTTAAACCTTTATCTTTTTCTATTTCTTTATCATTGAAACCTTGTATATAAATCATCCACACTAAAAGGAGGAATAAGCTGAATGAAAGGAGAAGAGTCTGCGTAAGTCCCTTTGTGATTATCAGCAGGATCACATGTAATCACTGAGTTAACCCATCATGAATCATAATAAGGAACCTTGGAGTTACTTCACTGGATCACATAGTTAAGCCTTTGAAGAGCTTTATTCAAGAGAGAGTGGGATACTCTAGTGTTTTACTCTATTGTTGACTTGTCTAAAAACAAACATCAACAGTACGGTAGGAGGAAGTACACATGACAGGCTATACAAAGGCAGATAGTACGATGTAGCAAAGGAAAATTGGAGTTTGTACGGCTATAAGGATAGTAAAGATATGCCGTACGACAATAAGAGTGAAAAATAAAGGTTGTAGGCAACTATGTGGGAATGAAATCGTATCGTTCAAAGGAAAGCCAATGTTTGAATCCTACGATGAAAGAAAAGTATTGGTCGTACGACAAGATTTGAGGTAGGCATACGGTGATAAGGGAGTAAAGAAGCCATATAATTAAAACATGCCATATGAGGCCTGTCATACGGTGGCAAGACATTAAAACTTTGAGTGCATTTATTTGACTGTACGATAATGTAGAAAAGAGATAAAGGACGTACGACACTATTATGGAGATGAAAATTCTTAATAGAGATCGTACGGTCAATCAACATGTATTGGTCTGTACGATGGGTAAGTTCCTTTCATTTTTAATACATTGTCGTACGGTTAGGGGGAGTATGGTCAAGGACTTTCTTATTTTATTTTTTGATTTACTTTTGTCCTTGTTTGCCCAAAAAAACTTAATTTATTTTTCACTTTATTATTTTTTTTATTTTTTCCATTTGGGGTCCACCCGTTAATTGCCACTCTGATTGCAAATTTTTTTTGTCCCCCAATATTTTCCCCTTCTCCGCAATTTCCCTATACGATATGTTTTTCTTTTCTGGAATTTTTCTGTGAAGTTGATTTGACTTGACAAGTATCCGTACGCTCCAAAATAATTATTTGAATATTATTACTCGGAAATGTACCTTTATGAATATTGCAATCTTCGATAAAGTCAGGTGCTGCTACTGAAACCAAAACTACTGTCTTTTGCGAACTGTGTACCACATCTGGTACACATAAATTGTCCAACTTTTTAAAATCGTTTATCTGTTGCTCGTCATTGATCGCCGTAGCTTCAATAAAATTACAAGCCGACGGAAAGACTTCATAGTCCTCCATTTTCCAATGAAACAGACCGCGGAGAGAATTTGTTTCATCCTCCAAGCACGACTGTAATTCCAGAATCCCTTTGTCGTTCGACTCATACTTCTCCGTCCATTCTTCTTTAGAGTCCGAATCCGATGAATTAATAATGCATACTAGATAGATGAGTAAAAGTATATCTTTATTCGCACATGAAAATATTATAGAAGTAGAATAGAGATGGTCAGCCAAGGATCAGAGTCGATCGAACTAGATCATATACTACTTTCCTTACAAAGACTATTTAAAAGACCTGACGGTTGCCAAGAGGAACACAATTGTCAACTAATCGACTCCGACTAACTCTTATAACTACTCGAGAGCTGACAACCAATTAATACAGTCGGATGATCCAAATTATGAAATATAATAATCGACATTGTACACTGGCTACAACCCTCATATCCAATAGAGGTGATTCCATCAAGGGATTACATTTGTGCGGAAAGATTGACATTTTCAAGAACTTATTGAAGATTTCAAAAGTTGTGTTGAAGGTTTTAGTTTATTCCAGTTTCAATTGAGATTTTGAAGATTTTCAGTTTGGTAATGATTCCATATTTATTTGTGGAAGATTTCAATGTTATATTTGCTAAGAAGGATTCAATATTATTTCTGATTTATCCCAAGGGTTTCAATATTTTCTTGCTGTTGTAATTATTTTCAAATTTGGTTTGTAGAAGACTATTGTACAACTTTATTGTTGTAGGGATTTAATATCAATATGTAATGTCCTCAACTTACATATTGTAAATTTGATAATCTTTAGAATAACCCAGTATTCATGCACAATGTCACAACCCACATTTGAATTTTGAATTCAAATTTAAATACTATTGTAATAATGTCACAACATTTGAATTTTGAATATTAGAAATTTGAAAACATAAAACATAAAACATAAAATGTAGATTAATTTAAAAATACAAATAATGTGGACACCATTAAAAAATTGAGGAGAAGATTATTTTAATTGAGGATAAGATTATCATTAAAATAACAAGAGTGGATGCAGCATTATCATTAAACAAAGAAGGTGGATGAAGTATTATCATTAAACAAAGAAGGTGGATGAAGCATTACCATTAAACAAAGAAGGTGGAGGATCATGGACTTTTCTATAAAATGCTTTGAATTATGAGGAAGAAACACACTCATCTTTGGAAGTGCTGGAGAAATCTAGTATGGGAATACTGGTTGTTGTGAGGTTTTTAGCCATGGACTTCTCCGGTGTTCCAGTCGCTGCGCTTTGCAAAGGTGTTTTGGTGCATCGCTGGACTCTCCACCGCTTCTCTGGATGTAACCAAGGAGATTGCCAACAATGTAGATATTGGTGTCTCTCGAGAACTATCAAGCCGTTGAAAGATAAAATGACTCCACCCAGGTGATATCTTTTCCTAGATCTCTCTGCATAAATAAACTAAGCATGCATATATCAATTAATATCTTCTTATGTTTGAGTTTTTAGTCAAAAACCTATCAGTAAAGTCTTCGAGTCATTAAATCACAGGTTTTGGTCTCTCTGACACCTCCAAGTTCAAATAGTGTTGCATTGCTATGCCTTCTCTAACAACCATAATCGGATTTAAGAGGTGAGAGGCATGCAAAGTAAAGCAATATTCATTGGGCTAAGTAGAAGTTACCAACCTGACAAAAATTGCCTTTCATTATATGGATGCCTTGCTCCAAAATTCCCATGCTGACTGGCAGGGAGGACGCTGGCAGAGGTTGTGGAATTGAGATTTACAGCTGACAATTGCATTTGCTTGATAGTTTTAATGTTTTATCATCAAATCCATTTTCTGCATATTCTGCGATCAATAGTCTGCGTATATGTATATCAGAGTATAGCCAATAGTTAATTACTTGTTTAGAGTGGGATGTGCGAGGTCCCTCAGCTACTGGGCAAGGTGGCAACCCAGTCAACTTGTCTTCCTTATATGTACAAAAAATAGTTGTGCACTGCTGAGGTGGATTCCATAAGATTAAGTGTCATTATCGTATGGACTAACGACTTTATTCACAATATCTGATAGCTAGATCAGGAGTATGTTTTTATTAATGGAACATTGAATGTGTTGTAGTCTAGTGCCCTTCAACAAGATCACGAGGTACTTCTTCTCCTCGCCCAGCTCTTTATGTTTTTTTTGTTTCTGGGTGCTTAGATGGGACTGTTGGCGTATGCTAGCTATGGCAAGTTATTAATGATGATCCGGAAAGGATTACAGGGTGAATGCTTATTGATGACATATCCTTCATTGGGTGCTCTCTCCTCTAAGATTTCATATATATGTGCCCATTAGCATTTGATATGACTGTGTTATTAATATATGATATGACTATCCTTACAGGCTGGTAATGGTACATCAAGTGGATGTCGATCTAAAACCATTAACATTTGATTGTAGTCTTGTCACCCACGAAAACAATAGTCTTTCCCTCCATATAGACAATGTTATGCTACATCTGTCAAATGGCTATAAACTCCAATTCTATTTTTATCTAAACACCCTTTGTCCTGAATTCAGATATCTCTCTTTTCACTTGTCTGTCAAGCTGTTATTTCTTTGTGTGCTATCGTGTAGGTGCAGAATGAATGAAGTCAAGACTAATGGTTGCTTACCATTCCCTCCCCTTCCATGGGAACCTGATGTAGATTTTTGAGATTGATTGCACATTGGCCTAGTTTGGAGTCAAGAATATATGCAGCCAGAAGTGGCTCAATGGGACAAGGGACCACAAGCTTCATTGGTCGGATGTGATGTCAACGTTTCTCTCAAACGTTATGGATATTTTCCTTGATGGTAACTTTTTCCACACTATTGCTACTTCTATGATCTACAATGCTTGTATAATGTGGAGCGCTGGCATACAACTATCTAGAACGATAATATATTGCAAACCATTGACACTGTGTACAATGGTGTGAAAAGTTACATCTGTATTAAAATGTATTAAGCCAGGTATGTCTCATCATAGGACTAACTATAAAATAGATAGGAGTGATTGTTACCAACAATCTTAAGGACAACACAATTTATTTTCTTTAGGCAATATTGGTATTTTCAATCCTACAATATCACGCCAATTTCCATGTAAGATTAAACTTAAGATTAAGCTATGGTATCCTTATAATTACCTATTAACATAGCAAATGAAATCTTCATTAAAAAAATCTTGCTATAAGATTAAAGTGAGAATAATAATTGGAAATAAATCATGACTGCATAAGTGATTGTCAAACCTTAAAGGATACTAGGAGGTACAAATTGAAAACTTAGTGATTTGGGATAAATTCTTTTATTCCAATAAGTTATCAATGACTTATGGAAAGAAGTAAAATTTATTTGACTAATAGGGTTACGATTGAGAAACTTATGTAGACTCAAATATCATAAATTCTTATCCGTTTTCAAATCTAAGTAAGTTGAAATGATTATGCAAGGAATTGATTTTGTACTATACTATTGAACAATGTTTATTTACGACAATTTAGTTATCAATAATTCCTTATATGGTATAGAATAGATCATGATGTATTTGCTTGATCAAGTATCCTTCAAAGGCTCATGGGAATTGATTAAAGAAAAGTATTATAAATATGTTCGGGGTGGATCATTCAAGTAGTATAGTTGTCTTGCAAGTTATAAGTAGTTCTATAGTAAAACGATATTTCCAATAATGATGTTAGAATATAAATTGCTTAATAATTGGTGAATGTTTATTAACAATGAAGGTAGGTTAGGTATGTTAAAGTATAAACCCATTGAGAGAGTTTCAAGTAAACCTCTTGTTGGGATAATTGTCTTAATTGACAACTTTTATTAAAGTCCTCATTGGGTCCAATTAAAAGTAAGTATTGATCATGCAAGAAGTTGTATCAATTATTTACTTGTATGAATAAGATTTCCTAGTCTCTCTTAAGACCAAACTTTTATATGCATTATATCTTTTCTAGTTTATGTTTTATTATGAAATGATGACATCCACTTAGTATCATTCTAGTCTATTGAAACAATGATTACCATGATGCTCATTTGGAAAATACTTCAAGCTTACCAACAGAAAACGAGGCTTACTGACATGTGAGTATAGATTGGGGAGGACATGTGAAATGTCAGATAGGGCAACTAGGCCGATCTAGAAAGGCTATCTATTATGTATTCTCAACTCGCCCTCGCAGATCATGGTGAAAGTACTAGGGGATCAGGAACGGACTTAGTCACGATAATTATCTAATTTGGCTTGGGGAAGCAAATTAGATTTCATGGGTAGATACCTTATAGGGATTCCTTCACACTAGGACTAACTGACAAACACCCCTTTAGGTGTTTGTGGTAGTGGACTAACTCCCGTCCCTGTTTCACTGAGTGGGTGGCAGCCGACGAAGAACTGTCTAGGGCAGGGAATAACCCTAGAAAGGGTTGGGTACCCGCTCACAGTTACACCAAACATAGTGCAAAATAGAACTAAATGTTCGCATTCCCCCGCGTTAGGCACATCCTAAGAAGGGGGCCTTGATCCCGTGGATACAGGGTATGTAGGCAGTCTGGACGGCGAAGGATGCCCCCAGTACTCAGGTCCCCTGGATGTAGGGTGTTCTACAATTAGCATCGTGATCTTAATTCTGAGTAGTGATTACTGAGTTGTTAACATGAGATTGTTAAGTTAATTTTGTGCAGATGATAAGGATACAGTTACGAGAGGAGAAGCAAGCTATCGAAAATGAATGCAGGATGTAATGCATGACTTAAGGTATGAACTGATCCGTTGTTCTTCTAGGTTATCATACATAATGTACTCTCTCTTTACTAGATTTAAAATTGGTGATCTTTTAAGAACCTGATGATTCTAGGAAACTAAAGTTCAACTTTCATCGCATTTCTATAGCATACATTATGCACTTCTGGAAGAATTTCACATTTCCTACATCTGCCAGATCAAAATGTTTATTCATTGGTAATTTTGAAATCAGAGTTTAGTGTTATTTGATTTAGGACGAGTCGGGTCCTTACACACAAATTCTAGCACTTTTTGATCACTGAGATTTTGGAAAGGGCAAGGTGAGAGCATATGATGACTATAATTGAATTAGCACAACTACTAGCTGGTGATAGGCCACATAACTTAAGATGCATACAAAGACAAATCTGAAAAATTATGTGGGTCTTGGTGGTTAACCCTTCTAAAATCCACTAATCATTTACAATAATAATATTTATAACAATTTGGTGGAGAACCGCTTAGAGTACCACAATGAAATCTCTTATATGATCAGCAATAATGATTCTATCCAATCAAATACAATGCTATTATAAATGAGAGGGTTAGTATGAAATTTGGATTTCCAATTTGGCGTAGGGTTTCATACTAACCCTCTCATTTATAACAACATTGTATTTGATTGGATAAGATCATTATTGCCGATCATATAAGAGATTTCATTGTGCTAATCTGAGCGGTTCTCCACCAAATTGTTTTAAATATTATTATTGTAAATAATTAGCAGATTTTGGAAGGCTTAGCGGCCAAGACCCACATAATCTTTTAGATTTGTCTTTGTATGCATCTTACGCTGTGTGGCCTGTCGCCAACTAGTAGTTGTGCTAATTCCATTCTAGTCACCGTATACTCTCACCTTGCCTTTTTCGGGATCTCGATGATCAGAAAGTGCAAGAATCTGTGCATGAATATTGGGTTATTGTCAATATTATCAAATATCTCAGTTGGGGATATCACATATTAATATTAAATCCCTACAACAATAAAGTTGTACAACAGTCTTCCACAAACCAGATTTGATAATAATTACAACAAGGAAATATTGAAACCCTTAGGATAAATCATAAATAATATCATCCTTAGCAAATATAAGATTGAAATCTTCCACAAATGAATATGGAATCATTACCAAACTGGAATCTTCAAAGTCTCAATTGAAACTAGAATAAACTAAAACCTTCAGCACAACTTCTGAAATCTTAAATAAGCTCTTGAAAATTTCAATTTTTACACACAAATGCAATCCCTCAATGGAATCGCCTCTATCGGATATGAGGGTTTTCGTCCCCAAACCCAAACTGGAAACCAAGAGGGTTTTCATCCTCCAGATTTCAATACCAAGAGGGGTTTTGTCCTCCAGCTAAAAAATGAACACAAGGGTTTGATCTTTAGAAAAAAGGGGTTTTGACAACAATACAATGGATGATTTCTTTCTCAACCCAGCTCCTCCTTTTATATTTTTTTTTGTTAATTTTAGCCCCTTTCTAGAAGTGTCTAGAAATATCTTTTTTTAATTTAATATTACGTTGGTCCTCTTTTCTAGACACACTTATAATAATTCCACCTGCCCTCTTTCCTAGCGTCACTTTTTATTATTGCTTTGGGCCTTCTTTTAATAGTACAAGATAAGTTGCCCTTTTAATAATGTTATAAAATAAAATTGCTAGGACAACTTGAGTTATTATTAAAACTGCTACGACTTAGATAGATAGATGTCATCAAGAAAAAACTTTACTCAATACAATCTACTTTCAATTGACTTGATGAAATTATCAACACAACAAATTCAAACACAAAATAACTAACATTGAAATACAATTTTTGTAGCATAAGCGTAGCATTAGTTACCATTAAGAATATCTTGTACCCAAGGCACTTATTTATAGGTTATAATGAATATGCTTTTAGGGATTTGAGAATAATAATTGAATATCCCAAAAATAAATGTTTTAAAGTGAACATTCCAAAAGTTGCAGAAAAAGTGGAAAGAAAGATACTTTAAAGCAAATCTATCCTAAACAATTAATAAAATAAAACTAACTAAAGGGGCCTAAAAATAGGCCCTCATCCATTGCCTGAAAATAGGCCCTTATTCATTGCCTGAAAATAGAACACCAGAAATGGACACTGCCAGAATTAGTTGTTGCTAAAAATAACAATTTGCACATGAGTAGCCTCAGGGATTTTGTGAACACATTTTGCTCAGCAAGCTTGATGGAACTTTTGAAGAATTGAAACCCCAAACCATCATAAATCTATTGACTACTCCATCAATTAGACTTGGTGACTTGAATCAGATGTATTCAAGGGTTTTGAATAGACCAAAGATTGAAGATGAAAACCCTAGAATGATTGTTCTGTTCACCAAACTGGAAAACCATTGCTCATGGTTTGAAAAGGCCGAAGACTTGTAGTTGAAAGCAAGAATGATACTTAAAGAGCCACTATCCAATCCTTCTCCAAAATGTTCAAACTGAAAGCTGATATTTATGATAGATCAAAATGACCCTGACACTCCAAACTGCCATCAACACCAGAGTATACTCTAAGAAATGGCCTCTTGAAAATTCTATAGAATCCTTGGCAAATCCACTACAAAGAAACATAATATCCTAGGCAATTTTATTTCATTTTGGAAATCAAATTTTAGAGTGGATGGGAATATTTTTTCCTTGTGTGATTTTTTTACAATTCAATGACTAAATTTCTCTATTAATATATGAATTTTAATTGAAGATATTGAAATGGGGTGAGTATAGAAAATTAAAAAATAGCCCCCAATAAAATGAGGAGATTAGGGTTCCAATTTTCATATACAACAGTGCAATATGTGTCTATCCTAAAGAATCAAAGTTTCTAATGCGAGGCGATTTTATTTTAGGATCAAGGAAAATCTATCAAATATGGGCGAATTGGACACTTGTAACAGCAATAGATGATAGTTGAATAGCCATGTTTGGCTCATGTACTTGATGTAATTGGAGTGATAAAGTAATCTGAATTCCTATCAACAAGGTCTAATTCTGATTTGACATCATTGAGGTTTGTATTTCATGTTGTAATTCACATTGATAAGGCTGCCAATATCTATTTTGTTCTATCATCAATTTTGCATATGTTAGTCCATTTTTCAAGCTTGAAGAAGCCATAATTGAAGGTGCAGAAATAAATTCAGTATACAGTCCTAGGGTTTCATTTGGAAAATTGCAAATTCAGAAATCTTGGTTCAAACCCTAGTTCGGCACATGTCAGTTGCCTTCCAGATCTGGCAACCACCTCCCAACTTCAAACCCTTGTAGACCTGACCTCCAATGTCAAATTTGGACAAATCAAAAGACTAAACTTTCTTGGATACCCTGAACTCAGTGATGAGCTTAGATTTGCTTCAACATAGTCTAAAATGAACTTGCAATACAAAGCCTCAAAGAAGAAACCTTCCCAAATCTGGTATTTCTATCATTTTTTTTTGATTCTATAGTTCATCGTTTGATGCAAGAGACAAGCATACTCAACTTTTCAAGAGCAACCAAGATTTGCAGCTTAGATTTCTCAAAAGATTAACATGAAGCAATTCTACAAACTCTGATACCATGTAAGACTTGGTATAGAATGCTCTATACCATGCAAGATTTGGATATGGAGGTAGCCACCCAAGATCTAGGAGCTTCAATGAAAACACAAAAGAGACCGAACATGAAGAATAATTCTATTCTATCAAAGGATGCAAATATGCATACAATATGTACATCAATATAAAATTACAATGAGAAGCCCTTGGTTATATAGGGCAAGGTGAAACATAGGACAACATAGGATTATGACAAGTGTCATAATCTTATGACTTGAGACACAAAAGATAACTATCCTAAGTGTGCCCTAAGTAAACTTAACTAGACAAATGTGAATAGGACCTAATGTGGAACTAGTTAGGTAATATATCCTATTCAGACCAATAGGAAATTGGATTGATCAACAAGAAATACACAATGAATGATGATAAATGGGAGATGTCAACTTTGAATATCTTTGAACATTGTTGTTACAATTGAAAAATCTGTCTCGATGCTTGAAATTAATCTTCGACTCTTGAAAAATTAGAAAATACATTGTTTCTACTCATGGACAACAAAGATGAATGTGCTTGTAAATAATAAAAGTCGATTTTTTATTGACATTCACTTTTTTTTTTCTAGTAGTTTGTTGTTTCTCTCTTTTTTTTAATACTAATAATAAATTACTAATATTATAAAAATAAAAAATAAAAAAAAGAAAAATAAAATAACAAAAAAAAAAGAAAAGAAAAAAGAAAAGGGGGTTGAGGCGTGCTTTTTAGCACACCTGTCATCCCTTTTATGAAGCTTCATTTGAAGCCTCAAATGTTTTTTTAAAAATATGATTTCTTACCTTTTAATTTTTAAAATTTGATTTTTGACTTTTCAATGTTAATTTTTTAAAAAAATTATTAATAATTAATATTATTAAAAATTAACATTTTTTATTTTTTATTTTAAATTTAATTTTTTAAAATTTCAATTTTTCTATTTGCGGATTTTTAACTTTTTAATTTTTGATTTTTAAATTTAACCTTTTTTAATAATTATATCAATTTTAAATTAATAATTCATTATTAATTAAAATTAATATTTAACAATAATTTTAATTTTAAAATATTAACTAGTAATCAATAATAATAATTATTTAATAATTATTAATTAAAATCGAATTTTGACGGACAAATTACAATGGTCTGACAATACAATATTCATTTTTTTGGATTTTGAAACGACAGTTTGACTTAGCTAGAAATTGATCATTTGGACTACAACACAATTTACGATTCGGTTGAAAATAACTTTTTCAATTTTGATATTGACAAGCGAACAATTGATTTTGACAATGGAGTTTCTTGTAACATTATTAGGTTTCAGATTGGGTACAACAAACTACCATTTTTTGCATACCACTTGTCAGGTTGATTGCTGTAGTTAGTATAAAATGCCTTTGTAATGTTTTGTCATTATGGTTGTAACTGACTATGTATTATTTACTTGTTGGCTTGTGGGTAGTTATTTGTGTTTTGCTTGGCAATCGTTAGGTTTTTTAAAGAAGTTTCTCATAGTCAGGGAAAGTAGTTTGATTATTGGTTGATCATCCCTAGTCTACTTTTTTGTAAGAACTTCACGTGAATAAATATATACTTATGTTACTCTATCTGGTATGCATTACTATTTATTGCAAGTACTAGTCTTATCAGATATAGGAGTAAACATTGGTATCGTTGCCTTAAAGAAGTTGGGTTTGATTTAAGATATTAATGCCCTTAGACCTCAATAAAAGTAGCAAAATATCTTAACATGGTCAAGACCAATAGATTAGACAATCTTTAAGGTTGGTGGAGCAAAGTAAATGGAGAAGACGACTTTAGGAAGTAACAGAAGAAACTCCATTAGTGCAAATTCAAAACTAAAGCCCAACTCGAAGCAGAAGCTATAGTTGGAGTTGTAGTCGGGAGCAAAGACATCAAAACATTCAACCTGCTACGAACAACCATACAAAGGAAGAGTGGGTGGAAATAGCTAGACATCTGCCATTATCGGATGAAGCGTGCGTTGACCTTGGAGAGTAAGTTCAGTACGAACAATTGATACAACCTCCTCTATACGAAGAAAGTCTTCATTGGGAGAGAGTTTGAGAATTCCTTCATAGAGGGAGAGAGGGAAGCATACAAGAGCAACTTTGAGGCATCAAAGAGTCATCAATAGAAGAAGAGGAAATTTGAGCCAAAAACTCTAGGGCAAAAGGTTGGAGCAGAGAAAAGAGAACCTGGAGGTGAAACAAGTGGGTGGAACGCTGAAGTTGCAAGAAGAGTAAAGGATCCTCATGTGTCCAAAAGTGCTGGAGGAGCACCAGAATGTCTGAATTTGAACTTCTTGAGGAACATATTCCAAGCACTAAATCTATATGAAGGTAAAACCATGGTGATTCGACTATCAAGCCCTAGTATTGAGAGGTAGAAGCTACCTAAGTTTATAGGAGATAGATCAGAGAATCTAGTAAAACACTGTAAGAACTATGAAACCATTTAGGCAACAAATGGCTAGAATGAAAAAGCATATTGGCTACTAGCCTTTCTAGCCACCTTGAGAGGTGTGGCCATTGATTGGTACATAGAGATTGAAGTAGCCTTCCAAAATACATGGGAGAAATTACGAAAGGCTTTCGAAGATAAATTCAAATTGCTTCAAGATAATAAAATTGTGGCAGAAATCTAAAACACCAGTCAAGTATGTAAGTGTAAGGGTTTATAATCGTAGGCTCAAGGAATTACTTGTGAAGTTAGAAAAAGAACCAATAGACGGTTTAAAGAAAATATAGTTCATTGAATGACTTATTCCTTTATTAAGGAAGAAGATGAAAGTTGTACCACCTTCATCACATGGAGAAGTGTATAATAGAGAAATGGACATAGAAAGTGACGATAAGATGTCTTCATGATCTAAAAAAAATGGATGAAGACGATGACTTGGATGGAAGCAATGGTAGTGAATCTGGAACAATACAAGCACTATAGAGACATGTTTCGAATGATGAAGGAATTGAAGGCAGACAAGGAATCTAGCAAAGAACCTAAAGAATTATGGTGTACAGATTGCAAAAGTGAGGGTCACACCAAAGCTAATTGTCCCAAGAAAATGTTCTGCAATATTTGTTAGATTATGCATCATTCAATTAAAGAGTGCATGTACAATTTGAAAAGTTTGAGTACACAAGTACTCTTTACACAAGGAGAGCAATCCACTCCACCAAGCACTCCACCAAAGTTGCAAAATAACAAGAATGCATTTTCGGGTGGCTATCGAAATCATAGAAGGGGAGGGTGGAAGTCAGATACAGTACGACTCTAGAGGTCATCCCATTATACAATGTCGAGACTACAATGAATGGGGCCATTTCACAAGGGATTGTCCAAGTAGTAAGAGTAGAATAAAAGTGCTTTGTAAATGGTGCGGACCTAGAGATCATGATGATGCTAGATGTTTGAAGCAAAAGGCTAGCATCGATATAATTGATGTGGAGAGACATAACGAAGTATTGGCCGTTACTCAAGCCCAAGCAAAGAAGGTTGTGTACCTAGACCCATGTACTGAAAAAGAGAGACTTTGTGATGCAAGAACTAGGGTGGAGCATGCTATGGATAACAAATGTCACTATTCAAATGCCAATACAAGTACGATATTAAATCAATTGCAATTTGATAAAATTGTTGCAAGGCAAGTACTTTAAATCATCATACCAATTAAAATAGTGAATTTATTACAAAATTTTCCCAAACTCAGAAATGCTATAACTCAGAAGGGTGAGAAAGTGCATGGCACCACCCAGTTAGAATCTAGAAATAATGAAGACACCATGAACGAACCTCCAGTGTTAGGAGACAAAGTGATTGATCCCATGTTATTGACGATTAACATGACAAAGAAACTAATGGTGGTGCACATGGAGATCCTTGGAAGGAATCTCACTAACACAATTATGGCAAGTCTGGCATGAATGTACTTTGAGAAGACTCTTGGCAAAGTTTGGGTAAGTCGACTATGGCCAGTGGGCCACCAACTTTTTAGTTGGTAGGAGCGGATCAATAAGGAATCGAAGTGCTTGGAATCCTCACGAGGCAAAAGGTAATCATTGGAACATTTTTACTTAACTTCACTATCATCTCATTATGAAAGAAGGCATATGATACATTGTTGTGTTGGAATTGGCTGGTAGTAGCCAAAGCTGACCGCAATTGGAAAAAGAATACACTTTCCATTGAAAATAAGGGCAAAAAGTATAAACTTGATTTGAAGAATCAAGCAGTAAGTGAGGAAGTAGCTTCTTTGGATTCCTCAGATTTATTAGTCATCAGATTTTGATTGCAGATAAGAGTGGTCAAAGAAGCATGATCAAGGTCTTATGGAGCCGAACGTTGAAGGAATTGTGGAATTGCAGTCGTGTTTGGAAGATGAAACAAATTCTCTTTGTGGCTTGTTTCATTAGCAAATGGAGGACTATGAAGTATTTTTGTTGAACTGCAATTTTATTGAAGCTATGGAGATTAATGAAGAAGAACAAGGACTATGAGATGACAAGAGGCAACCATTTAATGTTGAGGAAACTCGGGCAAGTGATTTCAAAGAGTTGAACAGTTTATGTGTGCTCAACGAAGTACATGGTTCGTAGTTAAAAATTTATTCTCAAATGTTGGAAGCTATTTGATGTTCCAGCAGAGGCACCCAACTCAATTGACGATCACATAATTAATGAAGGTACGACTTAGTAATAATATTAAAAATATTCAATTTGGAGTGCAAGGGACACTTGTTGCGCTAACTATTAAAATATTAGTTGTAATATTAATGGTCATCTTATTAGATTATTTCTATTTCTGTTTTAGCTTTAGATAGCTTAGAATGTTTCTATTTACATTGCTTTATTAGCTGTAATTCCTTTATAGAAACATCTTGTAAACTCTTTAAATAGAGCTTTGCTCTATCATGTAATTTATCTCATTGAATAATATCATCATGTTTTAATATTAACATGGTATCAGAGCGCAGACTCAAACTTTTTTGACGAATTTTTAGTAATAAAAATTCATACCTAGAAAATTAAAAATTCTTCTGGAAGGTTTTTAAAAAATTTTTTAGCCGATTTTTTTTAATAAAAATCGAAGAGATTTTTGAGGGCTTTCAGAAGCATTTTTGAGGGTTTGTTGAAGCTGAATCGTGACTTTTTGGTGATCATTTTGTGTTGGGGTCTTTCGGAAACCCTATCTGGTCGCGTTTATCATTTGGGTTAACGCCTTTTTTCTCTGTCAACAGTGGTTTTTTTTTTTTTTTTTTTGCAGAACAAAATCCTTACTTGACTCTCGCGATTCTCTGTGGCACGGTTTTTCTGAGCCCGCGATTCGCTTTCGTAGACGTCGCGATTTCACTGTAGTCGGTGGTTTAAACAAGCTGTGGTTCGATGTTTGAAGGTTGCGCTTCCTTTTTTCTAGAAGTCGTGGATTTGGTTTGGCGTTTTCTGATCACACTTTTGGTGATCGTGATTTTTTGGCGCCAGTAATCTGTTGCCGGCATCCTTTGAAGGATTTGTGTTTTTCAGGATCGAAGGCCTTTTCTAATCGTTGTTTCCTTTCACGGGTTTGGCAACGAAAACTTCTGGTCGCCGTTTTCCTTCATTAGCGACTTCTGCAACCACATCGTGCCTTGTTCTGCTCGCGTTCTGCATTTTTTCGACGGATTTCCAGTCTTGAGGATCGCGTTTTTTCTGTGGACGTTTTTCTTTGCTGGGAGGACATGATTCCAGGTTGCCATTTTCATAGATGAGGACCGTTTTGCACGCGATTTTATTGATCGCCGTTTTTTCTGGGTCGAGTTTTTGGTGCCTATAGTGCTGTTTTTTTTTATCGGCATTGTACATGCTGTTTGGAGGACGCGTTGAACAAGTCGAGATTTTTTGGCATATGTGTTACTGGTGACTGTGAAACTTGTGACTTGTATTGCTTTTGTGGTGTTTCCCTCTATTTTGGTGGGTTCATGTATATGTTGCGATCTCCTCATTGGGGTTTTTCTGATTGACATGCGTGTTTCCAATTCTTCGGCGGCTTCCTTTTTGTTGGGGTCGCCTTTTTTTAGTGACGCCTTTTTCTATGCATTTTGGCGGGCAAGCCTCCAATGGCTTTTGACAACGGTCTTTTCGCAGTAGTCTTTCTTTTTGATAATGGTTTTCTGAGTTCATGGGTGTGCAGTGATCTTGGTGTTTTTGGGTGATTTTGTAAAAATCGTGATTTCATGGCAGCGTGAAGGGTTAATTTTTTGAGCCAGTTTTGACAGAATTTTTTTGGGAAAAATAAAAATTTCTGCAAAGAGTTTTTCGAAATTTTTTCAAAAAAATTTGCTAAAAGAGTTTTTGAAAAATTTTCTGTAAAAATTTTGCTAAAGTTTTTTGAGGATATTTTTCTGAAAAAATCTTACTTTTTTCAGAGTTTTCGAAGGTTTTTTTGAAAAATCTTACAATTTCTGAGCCTCTTTTTAGATGATTTTTTTGGAAAAATGTGAGTTGTGCCAGCCGATTGTCCAGGGTTTGTGCCAGCTGATCACCAAGTTACCTCGTTTTTTGTGCTTTGGAAAACAGGACGGATGGCGTCTTTGGCGTCTTTGTATTGGGGGAAGATTGGTCATATCCAAAAGTTTTGCAGAAAGCAGTTGGCCGATGAGAAGTTCAACCAGGAAAAGTCTCAGCAATGTGCTCAAGTGGCAGAGCATACTGAGGAGTGCATTTTATGCATTTTGAGGACCAACACACCATATGGTTATGGGTTGACTTAGTTTTTGTTTGTACGATGACTATTAAGGGAGGGTATTAAAATATTAGTTGTAATATTAATGGTCATCTTTTTAGATTATTTCTATTTCTGTTTTAGCGTAGATAGCTTAGAATGTTTCTATTTACATTGCTTTATTAGCTGTAATTCCTTTATAGAAACATCTTGTAAACTCTTTAAATAGAGCTTTGCTCTATCATGTAATTTATCTCATTGAATAATATATTGTTTTAATATTAACACTAACAAATGTTATAAGGGATCCTATTCGTTTTGTATATTTCGATATGACATCAAAGTTGGATTAGAGCAAACTTCATAGAAAAATAATGAAAAAGCAAAAAATACCGTCTAGTGGATTGAAAAGCAAAGTCATGAAGTTGGAGAGAAAAATAATAGATGGTTCCACATTGGAAAAATGGAAAAAATAATAAAGGTACAAGCCTTTTAAAATGGATGCAAAATGACATTGAAAAAAATTAATAAAGTTCCAAAAATTTCTAGCATCGTACGACAAGCAAGGACAAAGGAAATAAAAACTAATTGTTATAAAGTCTTTACCTTTTCTACCGTATGGCCACCCATGAAAGAAAATATTAGAAAAATTAATAAAGTATGGTCGGCTGAAAAAGACCCCACCGTACAACCTTCAAGCAAGAAGCATTATAATAATAAAGTTCCTTTAATTTATACAGTGTATACAACCTCCCCATAAATGGAAAATAGATCCTATTGTATGACATGTTATGAAGGAAATTAAAATAGATGATAATAAGGTTCCCAAACATTTGTAGTAGACCCCACAGGAGGAAAAAAGATAGGGGCAAAGTTTAAATTGTTTCTACTATATGGTACATGTTGTTGCTCCCTTTCACCATACAACAATGACAAGAAATTCAAAGTTTGATCGTATAACCCACATTGGAAGTCTACATTGTATGGTATCTTCAGAAGCTCTACATTGTACAAGTTCTATCTCAAAATTCTTGCCCTACATTCTTCCTTCTTCTATCATATGGTCATTGCCTACTGTCTCTTTTGTATAGCTTGCAATCTTTATCCCTTCTTCCTATCGTACATCCTTTCCATTAGGTTTGCTATAATATTCTGCCGTACGTTCCTAGTTGTCTTTTGCTATCTAGAATGCCTAGGATTTAGCTCTATGATCTGATCAATGTGTAGTTTTATGGCCTTTGACTAGTTATCCTGTTGAAACAATAGTTGAATCTTTTATTGTTGTCCAACCTTCTGTAGTTGGCTCTTTCTTAGATTATGGATTTGGCAAAACTAGGGTGTTATTCCAATGAGATTTTCATGATGGGAATAATTCTGAAGTGCTTGAAGTACTGACTAGGTATAGTGATCAGCTTGTTGAAGCCTTTCCAGAGTCTAGTGCACATTTAGATTTGGCTACTTGTTTATTTGGTCCTCCAACATAGTTCATTAAATTATATGACTGCTAGTGTCTACATTGTTCATACAATACCCTATGTTCTGGATATGCTAAGGATCAGGGTATACTTCACAAGTTTTCCTTTTTCCTTCTAGTTGAAGACAGTGTTGTTGCTTTTCAGTTAGCCGTGCCGGAAGTTCAACATTTCCAAGATCTTCGTCCATATTTTGTCGTGGAATGTTCACTGGTTGTGGACGCCTAGGCCATGATCAAGCTACTTTGGCTGCTCGAGGGAAGCATTAGTATGAAGGTCCTTCTTCTTGAGTGCCATCACGAGTTTGGAAAACTTGACCTGATATTTACTTGATTTATTGTTTTGTTCTGTGCTTGTCGGCAGGTAATTTGACTTTTCTTTGTAAAATGCCTTTGTAATGTTTTGTTAATATGGTTGCAATTGACTATGTATTATTTACTTGTCAGCTTTTAGGTAGTTATTAGGTGGCAGTTGTTAGTAGTTGTCAATGGTTGTGTTCTGATTGGCAACCGTCTAGTTCTTTAATAGTTTTCATGTAGTTAGGGAAAGTGGTTTGATCCTTGGTTGATTATCCTTGGTCTACTTCTGTGTAAGAACTTCACATGAATAAAGCTATACTTCTATTACTCTATTTGGTATGCATTGTTATTTTTGTTACTTATTGCAAGTACTAGTGTTATTAGATATAGGAGCAAACAATTGCAGTAAGCATTTGTGACAATTTGCGATGTCATTGTGTTTGAATGTTGTTGTAAAATTCCCTAGTCATTCTAGTGTCATCAATTGCCAACTTTGTCATCATCTTGTCTACCATCATGATCCTCATTATGATACTTTTTGGAGTCGAGTATGTGAAAATTTGAAAGGTAATAACTCCATGCCTAATATACCTAGTTCCGGTCTTAGACTAGGTCAATTTCTCCATTGGTCAACGTAATTTTCAATTCATAGTGCCAGAGGGTCCATTTGATTGTTTGAAATTGATACGAATTGACATTGGTGGGAAATATTAAACATTTTAAATGGGAGCTCATTTCTTTATAAAAGCTTTAAACCATTGAAAGGCTATACGAAGTGTTCACTTTAGTAAAGAGGAGAGGTTCGTTTGTTTTCTAAGAGGGACCAAACTAATATAAGTTTTAGACATTTTAAAAGGGCTTTAACATTGGCATAGTTTTAAAACATTGGAAAGCTAATATAATATATTACAAAGGTTTGACTTGTGAAAATAAATTGGATTGTAGGGAAAATACATCTTGTTCTTTCCACATATTTTCTTTAGATTTGTGCAAGCATGTCTATTTGGCTTTTACATTAATGACATATCCTTACTGTTTTCTTTTCAGGAAGAAGGTGCTAATGTGACTGCTAATTCAGTTCATCCAGGACCCATACCTACAAATCTTATGCGATATTCCAAAATTTTGGGTACATTGTTTCCCTCTTTTAGTGTTAGGCTGCAATTTTTTAATAAATAAATTCATGTGTACATTTATGAAATTTCATAGGGCACTGAGATGTCAGGCGGCATACTTTTCTACTAAAAGCCTATTTTGGACCATCCCATATAATAATACTTCAACAGAAACAAAAGTTAAGACAATGTTGCTTTTGAGAGAGCCTTTCCCTACAAGAAAAAGGAATGCTAGCTTTTCTACTTTGCACCTGCTTGTTAAGAGTAAAAATGTTTCCTAAAATGATCAATTTTAGATGCAATATGTTTTGCTTTGTCTCTCCTGAAAGAGTTCAGCTCTCATAAGTGCGAAGGAAATGATCCTCCTAAAATTTCATGTACGTTCACCTTTGCTAAGAAAATGTACACAACTAGACATATAGTTCTCCATATTTTGTAATATCCCACTTAGGGTTTTTACCAAAATTTTCTGAATTTTCAATTTTAAAACTTGAACCCTAGATCTGAATTCTGATTTTTTGTTTCAGATCTAAACATTCACTTATCTCATCCATTTATCATGCCAAATACATCATAATCAACATGCCAAAATATGCAGTCAAACCCTAGTTGAATTACACAAATTTGTTGTGACATTTTCACACATCACACCATTGCAAATGGGGACCCCCTCTTTTTGCTTTCTGTCGTCGTTTTGCTTTAGGATTTTGGTTTTTCTCCGAGTCTGTGCGTTTGGTAGTGTCGATTTGCCCAAATTTCGCCAAATTCTTGCTAAGAAGTCCATCATTTCGTAGGAAAAGGTCTAAAGTCCTTCACTCTAAGCATAGGAATCTAGGGTGAATGGGCTATTAATCCATAATTTGGGACCCTTTATCCATAGTTTCAAGGGTAAATAAAGTCCCCTCCAAAGTCTATCGGTCTCTGTTCAATCCTGGATCCAATCCAGGGTCCTAAGCCCACCTTAACTTAAGCATTTCCTTGGCAAAATTTGACTTAGAGAGATAAGCTCTTCAAGCTCTTCTAGGAGAGAGAATGTCTTGCTTTGGTGAAATAAGCACCTCAACATCCTGCTTTGGTGAGATAAGCACCTCAACGTCCTGCTTAGAGAGATAAGCTCCTCAAGGAGAGAGCAAAACATGTTTTCGAGAGATAAGCTCCTCAAGCACCTCAAGGAGAGAGAATGTCCTGCTTAGTGAGATAAGCACCTCAAGGAGAGAGAATGTTCTGCTTAGAGAGATAAGCTCCTCAAGCTCCTCTAGGAGAGAGAATGTCCTGTTTTAGTGAGATAAGCTCCTCAAGGAGAGAGAAATTCATGTTTTAGAGAGACAAGCTCCTCAAGACTCAGGGTTTAGTAAGATGAGCTTCAGGAAAGGATTACCAAGGCCCATGAAATCCACGCCTAGGAAGATGAGAGGAAAATCCAAGGAAAACAAGTCCAAACCTCAACAAATCCATGGAATTGAGAATCAAGCACCTCATGAAATACATGAGAAAATATCTCAAGCTCCTCATCAAATACATGGAATTAAGAATCCACAAAATGAAATACATGGACTAAGGAAAAGTGCGCCTAACTCCAAGCAGAGAGGAAGGCAACAGAGGAATGAAATGCACACATTTAGTAATGCAAGTCAACAAAATACACGAACTCTTGAAATATGCGACCATCACCAAGCAAGGAGAGAGGCATGACTAAATGAAATACATGAGCACACCAAATGTGCGCCCAAGGAAGAAGACAAAAAATCCATTTGAAAAATATCTAAAAAATCACTAAATTCCAAGGGAGACTTGAGGAGGTCACTAAATCCAAGGAGGACAAAATATCTAAAAGCTCGACTCTATGAAGAGTATGCCTAAGGTTAGAACGAATCCAATTTCCAAACAAAAAGCAAATTCATGATTATCATGGTGAAATCCACGCCTAGTCCAAGGTGAGCTACCTGTGTGTGAGGTTAAGAAACTTTGAGGTTTTGAGCTGCTTGGTTTAAAAATAAATCAAATCTTTTTCCTAGGGAGGAGCTTGAGCAGCTTGGCCTCCAAAAGGTAAATTTGGCCATATAAATAGGCATTTTGAAGCCATTTCACTTCATTGCCAAGCCAAGTCTTATCATAAGAACATGTTTTCCCCATTGAAGAACAAGTTTTCTCCATTGAAGAACATATTTTCTCCATTGAAGAACAGGTTTTCCCCATCAAAGAGCAGTTTTTCTCTGTCATTTTCATGCAGATTTCTGAAGGAGCAGCTTGCTAAACATCAAAGAGCAGGGTTTTCTCCACACAAAGAACCCATTTTTCTCCATTCAAGGCAGACTTCTACAAAGAGGGCACAGGGATTTCTTCATTGAAGACCCTTTCTTTGTCAAAAAACAGAGATTTTCAGGGGTTTCTCCATTAAAACCAGACCTCTTTTAGACCTTTCTTCTTCAATTTCAGAGGTTTTCAGACTTTTTTTTCAACTCAAAACAGAGTTTTCTTCACTTAAGAAGCGGACTCTCATCAAAGAAGGAAGGAAATTTCATTAAGCAGCTCAGTTTTGACCTTGTTAAGGTCAGATTTCTGAGTAAACAATTCAAATTTGACCAAGGAAAAACTCTGATATTGTGTAAAAGAGCTCATTTTTGACCAAAAACAGGTCTGATTTCTAAGCAAAAAGTCTGATTTCTGAGTAAGGAGCTTAATTTTCACCTAATAAAAGTCTGATTTTCTAAGTAAACAGCTCAAATCTGCCCTGGAAAAGGTCTGATTTCTGAGTGAGCAGCTTAGTCTTCACCTGATAAAGTCTGATTTTCCAAGCAAACAGGTCATTTTAACCAAGAACAACCCTGTTTTGTGAGCAAACCGCTCATCTTTGGCCAAGCTACAGTCTGATTTTTGATGAAGCAGGTCAGTTTGACCAAGAAAAAATCAATCTTCTTCAGGGTTTCATCAAATCAGACCAAGAGCCTTTCAAGTAAAAGACAGATTTTTGGAGGAATTGCTTGCAAATGCTAATGTTTTCTATCTTTCTTCAAAAGTATATCAGAAATTGCATTGCATTTGAGGATCTTGTTCATCATGACTACTCGAGGTTTTCTTTATTTTGCAGGATTTGAGGACAAGGATAAGTTCCACGAAGAAGATGTTCAAGGATGATCCAAGGCGATCAAGGTGGATGCAAAGAGGAGTTCTAATGCCGGAGAAGGAGATTGCTTCCAACGTCAAGAGGACTACACATGAATGCCAAGGGAAAGATGAAGGACTTCATTATTCAAGACATCACTATGATACAAAGAGGCTAGCATGAAGATCACCCACGGGAGAAGATGCATTTCCAATTCAGCATCAGGAATTCAAAGGAAATGCAGCACAAAGATAGAATTCCAAGTCCAAAGTGCACTTGAGACAAAAGGGCAGGATGATGTGGCATCTAATCACCATCAGTCAATCAAAGCATGCCAAGTGGCTACAAAAGGACAAAATGAGGTGGCGTCCCAAGACATGCGTCAACTTTTCATTTGCTAGAGTGGTGGCAGCCTTATCTACTTTCTCATTAGGGTTTTTATTTGACCTAATTTTGGGCGTTGATTTGTAGGAAATCAAATTTTGGCCCTTTTTCTAAGCCTATATAAAGGCCCATTAGCCTCATTTGTAAAGATATAGAGAGGAATATAGAGGGACATTAGATGGAAAAATATGAGAGGAGGAGATTAGAACATTTTTTCCTCCTTAGTCAGTTCTTCTTCTTAGAAATAGTTAGTTCTTGATAGAGTAGAAGCTTTTGAAGCATTTGAGAGACCATGGCGAAATTGTTTTTAAGATACTACCAGAATCAATATACTTTCATTGAAGCTTGATGAAATTTGTGTTATTTTGGGATGTTAGCATGGTTTCCTATTTCTCTTGGATGATTCGAAGCATTTTTTTAGATAAGTTTAGTAGCAGTTCATTGATATGATGAATCCCTGTGAAGATATTTGATGAATTCTTTGGTTCATACTTTTTATGGTTTGTTGATGGTAAGTTGTAGTGTAAAGTTAGCCTTAACCCCATTTTGCAATAGTTCGATTGTGGATGTTCATTCAAGTTGCGCCAATTGTGGGTATTTGAGTGTATATTTACAGTATGAAAATCTTTCATTTCCTTTTCAAGATTGCACCAGTTTCGTGTAGTTGTTGCTCTCATGGCGAAGCAAAGCTTGGTTTAAAAGAGTTTGTCTATCGAACCATCATTCATCATTTCATTGACCTTAGAATAGCTTTCTTAACCCTCTTCCCGTTGCATTTTCTTTAGGTAGTTTGAAAGTTTTCATTCATTCAAAAATCCAAAGAGTAAGGAGTAGATTTCATTCCTAAGAAAGGAGCAATTTCACGTAAGTCTCTTTGTGATTACCAGCAAATCACATCATTTCACTGAGTTTATCCCGTGCCAGTCAAGACTTGACCCAAAAGGAACCTTGGAGTGCTCTTGTGTGATCACATAGTTTAGCACTCGAGAGGCTTTTTCTCAAGAGAGGATAGAATACCTAGTGTTTTATTCTAATGTTGCTGTTGTCACAAAAACACACATCAACAAAATCCACATCAAGTAGATAGCAATTTGGATGAGCAAAACAAATCAGAATACTGCTGTTATGAAATCAGATCATTCAATTGTGCAATTACATCAAATTCAAGGCTCAAACATGGCCAAGATCCATCCACAATGCTGCTGCTACAAAATCAGATAAAAGGCATACCAATTTGGATGTCACATGCAATTCAAGAAGTGGGCAAACTCCTTCAAATCAGATCCGCAATCAATGGTGAAGAAGAATGACAAAAGGCAGTCCAAGGATGTCAAAATCTGCCCCAAAACTTGGGTGAATCCCTCCACAATGCAATTGCTTCTCAAGCAATGAAGTAATCCACCAATAATGGCGGCGGCTAGGGTTTTGGATCCCTCTACAAGATCAGATCTGCATTTAGCATTAACCCTCAATGATGGCGCTCAAAGCTGATGTGTGATCTGCAATGAATCTCCTCAAAAATTCGGCGCTCCAAGTGATTTAGAAGTCTGAAAACGATCCTTCAAGGTGGCGCTTTAAATCTGGTTTGAAACCTGAATATGACCCTTCAAAAATGGTGCTCCAAACATGCATGAAAGCTGCTCCCAAATTATAATCAAATCTGCCCTGAATTAATATAAAATTTCTGCTCCAAAATGATATGAAATCTGCTCCAAATGACGATTCAATTCTGCTCCAAAAGTTGCAATGAAGTGCAATTAGAGCTCCGTCACGAACTCTCCACAAGATGAGCTAGGTTGGCGCCCAACTCACCTAATATTCGGAAGGGTTTTCGTCCTTGGAATAGTAGCAACAAAGTTGCAGATCAACAATGGGAAAATCAGAAACAAACTTAATCCATCATGCTCAAATGATCCAAAACCACTTGCTTATACATGAATTTTCACCTTCTACAAATGTTGGCCGACCTAGATCATAATTCCTTATTTTTTAATTGTTTTTTCTCCACAAAGAGGCCGACCCTCTTAAGGTAAACTTGGCGCCACAAAATACATTAAATACATTTGTTTTAAAATCCTTTTCTAGCTAACCACGAGGTCAAGGTATAGGCCGACCCATAATACACCATTTCTTGGTGCCCAAATTAATTTAAAGAAATTGTTTTAAACCCCTTCTTTTAGGCCGACTTAGGAGAATGCCTTTATTTAGGCCGACCCAACAAGCACCTTTGTGCCCAAATCTAGTTTATTTTTCCTTAGGCCGACCTCATCCAATTTCAAGACTGCCATTTTGACTGACTCACCTTTTCCAACATCTTGGCTGTCCTGATTTCAAATTAAAGGTTTGAAATCATTCATTTTCTTCAATATGGCTGACCCTAGGCTAGAGAGGCGCTCAACATCAAATCAAATATTTGAATTAAAATCTTTTTATCTCCCTCCAAGAGCGTACCAAAACAAGATAATAACATATTATTTTTTCACTTATTTTTGTCCACCTTAAACCCTCAAATGGGTCGCTCCTCATGAAAGCAATTTTATTTGTTCAAGGTGAATACATTGAAACACTTAGAAAAATAGGACAAATCATTTCCTAAACTCAATTGGCCCACCAAAAATTCTGAAGTGTGAAAATTGGCTCCTGGATCTTCTTCTGTGATCACTCTGAAAAGTGGGGACATTACAATCCTCCCTTCCCGAGATTGCTTGTCCTCAAGCAATGACAAACTTGCATCCTGCAAAATACCGTCAAATGACAAGTATCTTCATCCAATCAAATGTCCTGTGACCACACAACTCCTCAACTTGTGACTGCAATTCGCAAAAAGAATATGAAGAATGCCCTACGAAGTGAGCTCCGGTGGCAGAAACCATACACACTCGAACTCAACTCGGCCCCATCCTCCAAAGAATGCAATGCTCTCAACCACAAGCACCAAAACCTCCAAGTCTCCAAAACCTCCATCCATGAATGCAAAATCCATCAAAATCCATCAAGGACCTGACATTAGACCAATTTGAAGTCCTGAAGAAAGCCATGCCTGTCAACAAGTGATGAAGAATGTAATCTTTGAAACACAAACACAAATCTCCAAGCTTCCACTTCTCCACTCTGTCAAAATCATCAATGCTCTGTGAGTTGTGAAGCAACTCATCAGGATCCCAATGAAATGATGTGCCAAACACGCCACCACCTGGATCTTGTTGATGATTGTTTTTAGACAAGTCAACAATAGAGTAAAAACACTAAGTTTCCCACTCTCTTGAATAAAGTTTCTCGAATGCTAAACAAAGCGATCAGTCGAGATAACTCCAAGGTTCCTTATTTATGATTTGCGATGGATTTACTCAATGACTTGCTGTGATTTTGCTGATGAACACAAAGGGACTTACACAATTGTTCTAACAACTTGATTTGTTTCACTTACTAGAGGCAAATATTTGGAAAAATCTAAGTACTACAACCCTTAGCATATGATATAGCAATAAAGCTCTTCAATTCTAATTCCTAATGATGATGAAAAAAGTGCAAAAGGTAAAGGTTTAGAAAACTACTCTAATCCTAGATGCAAGAGATAATTATCGATTAGGTGGAATCAACCAACTTTGTTTCGCCAAGTTGAAACAACTACACAAGGTTGATGCAATCTTCTAAGGATGATATAAGATATTCAAATCACTTATGTTCATGAAAGTTCAACAAACATAAACAATCAAAGTTAAGCTCACTTTGTTCAGACTAATCATACATTGCAACTTGCAAGCCACAAATCACAAATGGTTTGAACATATGGATTCCACCAAGAAACAATAACAAAATCTTCCACCAACTAACATAACACATAAAAGGAAACTTAATCTAATTTAACATTCGCTTGAAGAAATCAGAAACCATGCAACACTTAGAAACATATAGAGAATCACCAAACAATGAGTCTTATATTATTTCAAAAGAGCTCTTGCAACAATTTTTAGAGTCTTCAACCTTACAAAATGAGAGCAAAAGAGCCCTTATATAGGCTTCAAGAATACATGAACGGTTAAGATCGATTGGTAAAGCCAATGGACCAGATTAGGCTACCTAAGCAGGTGGTTACAATAAACTCCTATTTTTAGCATATGAAAGAGGGAACAAAGGCACGTTTCCAAGAAGATAAGGATGACACATAAATAGCCTATGAGGAATCTCCATGTGAGTAACCATCACTAGTGTTATGGAATTCAATGAATTTGGACACCACTTGTTTGATATCATCAAAAGGTACACTTGGCGTATTCCTAGTGGTTCCCTCGGCTTCAAGCACATCAGCTGCATAAAGGCCAAGTGTCTTCTCCCAATCAGTCATTCTAGCCTTGTTGGCGCCAAGGTGGATAGCAAGTGAAAATATGCTATCAAGCCTCTCATCGGAAACATCATCTTCTTGAAAGTAGAATGCTTGAACTTGTTCTTTCATATTATCAATAGTCATCTCTCCAAAGGGATTGCATATCTTCATCAAGGATGCATGTATTCCATCTTGGATTCTTTGAATCACACTTCTTACTCTTGACATATCTGTTTCAATTCTATCAAATAATTGTTCTTTATTACGAAAGCAATAGTACCAGGAAGAGAAATCATATGTTATTCCTTCCTCAATTACCTCAACATGTATCAACTCATTAACTGAAGTTTCCATCAAACTCTTCAAATGTGGCATATATTGTTCTTTGATGACCTTAAACTCAGCACATGCTATCAACAATGCAAGCACTCTTTCCTTGAGATCAACAATTTTATTATACACTTGCATAATATCATCAAGATGTCTATATGCTGTTTCCCTTGACCTTTTTATCCAATCCTTCAACCTATGAGATGAAGACCTCAACCCCTCAAGATGTACAACTGTTTCTGGAGGAAGAATGGGTGGAGGTGTAGAAACTCTTTCTTGCTGACGGATAGGGTGTACTAGGTGTTGAATATATTGTTCCAATGCTTGACACCTTTGCTCACCGTTAATCCTGCCTTCTGTCTCTTGTCTTATGAGAGCTCGAGCATTATCAATTGAATCCTGAAGTTCTTTTTCTACTTGTGCCCCAGTCAACGGACCCAAATCAATAGTGTTGACATTGTAATCTTCAGGTACAATATCTTCTATATTCTTCTCAACTCTTGGAACAACTACATGTACTCTCCTTGCACCAGCTTCATCTTTTGTTATCTTTGAAAGAGTAGTTGCTTTCTTCTTTGGTTTTTCAGTAGACATGTCTAGAAGTAACTCTTCAACTGGAATAGGATGATATCTTTCCACTTCACAACTTTCTTTAATTCTATCTTGTAACCACTCCGACAATGATGAAAAATCTCTTGGCTGTTGTACTTGCCTTCCTTGCATGGGCAATGATTCTTCTTCAGCTTCATCTTTGTCTTCAGTGTTAGCCTCATTAATGATTTCAGTATCATGTGGACTTGAAGGCACCTCATCAAATGGAGTATCCAGGACTGCATCTTCAACAACACGCACAACTATATCTTGATTCATTGGAGTATCTCCTGGTTGCCTAGATGAAGCAGTTTCAATGCTTATCCTTTTCTTCTTCTTACTTGATTCTCCTTGTGTAGATTCAAGTTGTTTTCTTTTCTTTGCTTGGCTTGAATCTCTTTTATTATCCTTACTTCGTGAACTTCTGCCAGGGGCACTATGCTGTACTTGTTGTTCAACTTCTCCCATCTTGGTGTAAGTGAGCTTTCCTTCATCTATCGGTGCTTGTACTTGCTCTTTTGCATGCTCTTTAGTGATAGCAATGATGGGTTCTATCAACTTTTCATCATATACTCTTTCTCTATCAGTCCAATCTAGGTTGTAGGGTTCCCCTGCCAGAGGCCCGGGTGCGGGTGTGGTGCGTCCCGGGTGCGGGTGCGGTGCGTCCCGGGTGCGGGTGCGGGTACGGGGCACTTGTGGGTGCTGGCAGGGTGCGTTGGAAGGGGGTGGGTGCGTCCCGGACGCACCCGGGTTTGCTGGGTTCGAACCCAGTCTAAAAACAAAGAACCTGGAATGCACCCACGCCCCCAATGGTTTTTTTTAAATTTTTTTTCAACTTAAACCTCAATTTTATAATTTTTTAAACATTGTAAAAGGCAAATGAAACCCTAAAAAGACATTATAAACACAATTTTGCCATTTTCAACTCATTTCTTTCATTCCAAAACACAAAAACTCTCCATTAGTGTATGTGCATTCCAACTTGCGCCTCCTTTCGCACAAAAAACAAAACTATAAGGAGGGGGAATCAAAGTTGTGGGATGTGGTGCCAGAGCAAATTAACATGGATGCTTTTACTTCCCAATCCCAACATGTTGCACTTGAGGGATCAGAGAGCGAGCACACTTTTTCAGCGAGTGGCAGTGGTGTTGGTTGTGGTTCTTCAAATGATCCTGCTACTGTCCAAATCCAAGATGATGATGATGATGTGGAGGATTTAGCAAATCCATATGATGATTGACACTTGTCATTTAACATTGAAACAATGAAAATTAATTGTTGAATATGATATTATTATTTTGAATCTTGTTATTGAACTTGAAGTTCGAGTTTTATGTTTTATGATATTCAAGTTGATGGTGGTTTTGTTGATTATATGATGCTATGTGGTGTTCTACACTTTATTCTTGCATTTCTACACTTAATTCTTGCTTCTATGCTTAATTTTTTTGCATATACATATATTTATATATATATATAAAAACGAACCCAAAAACGAACCCAACCCCCCAAAATTTTTTTGGCCGAACCCGCGAACCCGCACCCGCACCCGCACCCGCACCAAAACCGGCAACTTAGAGTCCAATCAATGTCATATGGCAGATTTCGTATCTTATTGTATTCATCACCTGAAAGAGTTCTATCATCATCTAGCTGATCAGGAATCCTCAACACTTTTATAGCTTTTACCAAATCCCATTTCAATCTTGAACATTTTTGCATCTTCACATCATCATCATCAATAGCATTTGCCCAATGATCTTCAAGTTGCTCTACATGCTGCTAGGTAGGATATGAATGCCTGATAGCTCCATGTGGGTCAAAGTTCTCCCTCCTTCAATCATGAAGATGTAAATGATATGCTTGAAGCTCAATCTCCGAATGCTCGGCTGCTTGAAGTGATGGACATGAATAATATCTCCCAAGCTTGAGAGGGAATTGAACCCCGACTTTCTTTCTTGTCCTTTGCATCTTATGGAACTCTAACAATTGTCTCGATACTTCCAACAGTACCATCCTATTAGTAGGATACCTTGGCAATCTATATGGAAAGGATGTGAAGCCTTGAATTCTGATATAAGTGAACTTGTCATATTGAATATAGTATCTTCCATATTGCTCAATGAAGTTCCTAGCAGCACATGTCAATCTCCTATGCAACTCTCCTCGCAACTTTCTCACTATATACATGGCAAATGCATCATTAAATCTCTTGTAATGGTTGATGTTCTTCAAATGGAGCTGTGTATAGCATTGATGGGATAGGATTTGGCCAATTTTTATGCCTACTCCTTTAGATGTCAATCCCTTGTATACCACATTCCTTGCTAGGATGTAGACAAGATAGGAAGTCATGAAGAAGGACTTTGTCTCATCAAAATTTTCAAATTGCTCAACGAGGCAATGACTTATAAGCCCAGCCCAATAAATCATCTTATTCTTTGTAAAAACATGATCAAAGTATGTATACATCCATCCTTCAAAAGTCGATGATTGAGGCCTACTTGTTACTCGATTCAAGAACATGATGAAATAACTTATCTCCTTCTTGAAATCCGCCTTGTGGAACTTCGGATCTTCAGAGTTGTATATCTCGATTGAAGGATCTATCATCCACTTTTTCCTTACTTCTTGCATGTACTGCTTGGAATTGCCCTCAAAGGTATGTTGTGCAGTTGTAGGACAAATGAACACTGTCTTTCGGTTTGGGATGTTGAAGATCACCTGAATAGCTTCTCTTTGCAAGTAAGCTAGGACAATCCCGTCTTTAGCCACAATTTGCCTTCTTTCTTTATCATAGTGTTGAATGCATTCCAACACCAATTCAGTGCTAGAAGAGTAGGTGGGAAACATGCTGCTTGTATGATTCCACTCTTCGCAATGGCCTTGATGTCTTCATTCCTTGTAACGGCGAGCAAGAAATCCTTCATCTCCTCTAGGTTGATGTGCCCCATGTTAGTGTCTCCCACATTCTTCCAATGAGTCACGAGCTTGGAGTCGGGTATGGTTGACTTGGCATCCATCTTGATCATCACTTGACGCTCCTTTGCTGTCATGCCCATCTACCTACAAGACAACACCTCTATAAGAGACTTGATATGACAAAATTATCCCTATAAGTCTGATTTTTACATGATGAAGCTATGAAAATCTGAAAATTTGAATGCGGAAAAGGCAATTTGATGAATTAAAAAACAGCTGAAACATACCTGTCAACAATTTTCAGACCTAGAATAAAGCTAATTTCTGTAGAAAATGATGAAAAATCAGCTTAAAATGATAAAAATCAGACTTTAAAAAGTGCAGATCTGCTATGGAAATCGCTGCCTTCTCCTTCCAAAAATCGCTCCGAGAGTGAGATTGCAGATGAAGAATGATGAAATGATTTGAGCGCTCTCCTTATTATAGGCATTTTGCTTTTATTTAATATACAGGTTGACTAGGTTTAGGTCGGCCAAATTAAATGTATTTTTTCTTTTTTTGAAGTTTTCAAAATTTGAAATCATTTGGACGCCAAAATTGAGGTAAGGAGGCAAGGCAATGAAATGCGCCTATCTTTCTCCATTTTGTTTCTATACTTCATGCCTCTCAAGGTTTCATACTTTAACTTGTTCAAGGCGCCCAACTAGGTGAGAGAGACAATGAAATGCGCCTTGTTTTGTGATGCATGTCTCTAGGCGCTGAATTAAGGTGAAAAAGGCATGAATGGGCGCCTTGTTTGAAGAAAGATCCTTACTTCATTTTCATGCACCCAAACACCTTTATGGTTCAATGAATTTTTAAACTCAAATTGCATGGTGGAATGCCCTTTTATATTAGGCGCCTATACTCACTTCCTCTTCCTTGGCGTTAAAAATGGGCAGAATTACAAGAAATGGTGCCTTGTCTTGTGATGCATGAGATCCATGGAGAATCACTTTCAAGGTTTCATTTAACTTGCTGAGGTTCAAATAGAGGTATCTTAATCCTTACTCCTTCAACTTGCTTGATGTATACCTCTTTGATCCTAGGCGCTCATACTCACTTCAACAAACAACCTTCCTCCTAGGCGTTAAAAATGACTAAAACATCAAGGAATAGCGCCTAACTCTTAGATGATTTCTTCCTCCATTTAAGGCGTAGTTTGGTGATGATTAGAAGGTGATGAGGCGCCTAAACTCTAAGTTTACTGTTTGAGATTTCAATGCCACATTCCATCAAGGCGCTCTTTCACCAACAATGAACCATGCTTCTACACTCAAGGCGCTTAGGATGATCAAAAGTTCAAGAAATAGCGCCTTAGCTCATAATGAAGTTTCTCTATTTCCATGTGTTCAATTCATGATAATTGTTTTCAAAGACTTTCAAACTGATTGATAACTTGTTTTCTTGATATTAAACTCTTTCCTCCACTCCTCCATTCTAGGCGCTTATATAGGGTTGTTTTGGGTTGACTTGGCGCCTAAGGAAGATGAAGTTCCCTTTCACTCACCTTATCCCTCTTCTACTGTAGTTGATCTCAAAAGACATCATCTTTAACACTTGTAATTGTGAGTTGGTTTCATCTAAGGCGCTCAAGATGATCAATTTTGAAGGCATAGGGCGCCTTGATACGATGAATACAATTTCCAACTTAAGGCGCTCATTTGAGGTGAAAATGGGTTGCAAAGTGCGCCTAGACTTGAAGACAATCTTCATGTTAGGAATTGCTTTCAAACCAATGTATTGATGCTTAGAGGGCTTCTTGCTTCAAGTTAATGTCAAAGTTCATGACCTCAAGCCTTCCTTTTGCAAGGCGCACATTTGTAATCCTCCAGATGTTGAAATGCGCCCTGCAATAGGTGAGTATTTACTTAACTTTTAATGATTCAAACTATTGCACATACTCAAGAAAGAGCCTTGGCACTCAAACCTCTTCAAATTTCATGGAGTTAAGCTTGTTTAACCTTAGGCGCAGTTTTGGTCTTCAACAAGTGACAATGAGCGCCTTATATCCATGAGACACTTTGACTAGCTCTAGGCGCATTTAAGCGCTGAAACAAATGTGAACTAGCTCCTAACATTGTCTTGTTCAAAAGGCTTTAAAGTTGATTGACTCATGATTTCCTCCTAGGCGCATGTTGATGATGATTTGGTCATAAATTAGCGCCTAAGGTTAAAATGGTCCCCTTCACTTACCCCAATCTTCAATCATTGAAATTGCTTCCAAAAGACTCCATCAGGACCAAGAAACTCAACAGTTATAAACCTAGGCTGATCTTCTTCTTAGGCGCTTATGGATGATCAAAGTCACAAAAAAAGCGCCTAATATACATGAGGTCTTGACAAGGCTCTAAGGCGCACTCTTATGGTGTTCAGAGTATGATATGGCGCCTAAACTTGATAAGGACCTCCTTAGCTTTTCATGTGCTTCTTAATCATTGCAATTGTTCTCAAAAGACTTCATCAAGACCAAGAAGCTTCAACAGTTTGAAGAGCTAGGTTGATCTCCCTCTCAGGCTCAAATGTAAGGTTACTTTGAAGTCAAAGGGTGCCTAATCTCCAAGATATCCAATCCCCTTCCAAGGCGCCATTATGAGGTTGTGTTGATGAGAAAATGCGCCTTAGCCTAGAAATGACATGGGAGGTTGGATTTAGGCAATTAGAATCATCTTAAAGTCTTAACTCCTCAGGGCACCCATTGTCCACTAGTTAAATCTCTTTCCTTCTTACGGCGCATGTTGGGGTGGTACATATGACAATTGGCGCCTAATCTTTACTTAACCATTTTCTTTGTAGATTCTCTCATTGAAGCACATTGAGTTCAAAGACATTCTCACACAAGATCCTCTCAGTTTTGACCTAAGGAAGGCTCTATACTGCATTTACAAGCTTAGTAGCTGACTAACTCTGAGATAAAACAAACAACTAACCTAAAACAACTAATCCTATGAGGAAAACTGGGGGTCCCCATTCGCAATGGGGCGATGTGTGATTAGGTAACAACAGATCCCAAATCACCATGTCATCACATTCGGCAAACATGAAGAGATGGAAGCATCTCAAAGTGCTAACAATACAAAACCAATCTCCAACTCCTGTAGATCTCCCATGGATGTGAAGAGTACCCAACATAGGTGCATGAAAGTGTATAACAACTCCTCTGAAGTTGCTGATATAGAACAGAACCGCAACCTCATGACTGAAAATTAGACCTATGTGGATGCAAATAACATTGCCAAGGTCATAGGATGATAGAGTATTAACCCTATGCCACTCTCCAATGTTTCAAGAGATATTGCAACTCTCCTCCATACTCTTGAACAGCCGCTGTCCTCCAAGAGTTATGTAAGAAATCTATGTTCTGTGAAGTACAACAACCAACTCCTATCAAAGTATGGAGTAGAACTCCATCAATTAGGGCTGGAACACTGTAAGATACCCAACTAATTCTACCAAAATTTTTCCTTACTTAGACAATTTTACTTGCTATCAACTCATCAACTATTTCAACAACACAAAGATATACATCAAAGATAACTATTTGAATGAATCAACCTTAAGCTGGGTACTTGTTTTATTACTTGATTCAATCAACTCACAATGTCTTATTACATGGATAATGCTTTCAATGGCATGTAGTTACACTTTATTCAAATGGAATTACAAAAGCAGGCCTTGGAGCCTTGATGATTACAATGCCTTGCACACTAGATCAGCTTAATCAAACTCAACGATGTCAACTGAATGTCAACACCTCACAGTACAACAAGGGAGCATCACCTTGTCAGTTGAGGGAGCATCACCCCAACACTTGAAACTCGCAGGCCTCAAGATTACAAGCTCAACAGCTTTGCAGAGAGAATTTTGTCCAAATGCATCGATGCCAAATGAATGAGAGAGCTCCTCCTTTTATAGGCCTTTCAAAGGTAATGAAGGCACGTTTCCCAAGAAGCATAACCAAGGGAATATTCCATCTGAAGACTCATTCTGAGTTGGCAAGCTTATCCAGAGACCTTGACACGGATCCCGAAGACCTTCTGTGGACCAATGAGAGCTTAGGTAGTTACAACTACCTTATCTCTGACTAGGCGCCATATTGCAAAGTCCTCCATGCTAGGCGCCAACTTGAAAGAGGTAGAAACCAGGATAGGCGCCTTCCCAAGTTAGGCGCTTCCTAGAGATAACCAAGACTCAGAAAGTGCGCCTCATCAATGATACTTGTTTTTGTTTGTACTCAACCACTTGTCCTGTGATGTTCTCTTGTAGGTGAATGAAGAATTGAGGTGGGGCGCAGTTCCAAGGTGGTACAGGAGGCAAAGTGCGCCCTAGGCAATTGTATGCTCTTCCTTGTCATTTGATCTACTTTTGATAAGTGACCCTTAGACAACATTCTATCTCCTTAGCAAGATGAATGGATCTTCAACATCCAAGTCTAGTTTTAGGCGCATTTTCAAGGCTCTGGATTTATGAGATGGCGCCTATCATCCTGGAGAGCTCAATCCACGTCTACAAAGTGTTTTCAACCTAAGGCACCAAACAGGGTCATTGAACTATGCCTTAATGAGGTATCTTGATCCTAGGCGCCGTTTTGAGGTGGCAAGAGCTTGGATTTGCGCCTAATGAAGTTTTGATACTTCCAAACTCTTAACTATATTCATCCAAGCTTAGGCGCTCAAATGGAGAGTCCCTGGAATCATACATGGGCGCCTTGTTGCTCTGGGCGCTCATTATAGAATGCTACAACTTGACACTAGCGCCTAGAGGGAATCCACTCAGAACCCTTCATTCTAGATGCTTATCAACTTTCCATCCTGAAGCGCCAATCCATAGGATCTTATTCTAGCGCCTTAGGTGCTCATTCTGGTTTGCACCAAGAGGAATTCGCGCCTAGAGCATTCTCCACACACTCTGAACTTAGAAAATCAAATCAAGTGGGCGCCTTAGGAAAGATGTGACTTTTTCTTGTACAATCTTCATCTCAAGCCATATCTAAGTCAACTTCTGCCAAGCGCCCTTCATGTTGAGTGAATTGAAAGACCTTTTCATGCTTAGGCGCATCATGGTGTCTGTGAAAAGGTGAATTGGCGCCCTCCCTTGAATGGCTCATCCCCATGCAAATGTTCACTCACTTCCGGAGGCATGAAGTAAGTTTCAGAACATCACTGCTATTAGCGCCTACATGATTTGGAGGATTTGAAGTCCATTTTATCCATGAGGCGCAATTTTGAGATGAACTGATATGAGTTTGGCGCCCAGTCTTGAATTGCTCAATTCTTCCTTGAGAGCGCTCATACTAGATGTCTTTGCAATGCAAGAAACCAATTGTCTTAGCAAGCGCCCTGGCATTCTTGAGGAGCTTGAGTAACATTCACCCCCTGGAGTCTTGTTTAGGCGCATATCAGAGTAGCTATTACTAGGCGCACATTTGGGAGGATTTGGCATGGAAAATGCGCCTAGCTAGACTTAGCCAATTTCCTGTGAATTTTGAAGTGTATGATGTTTCAAAAGTTGCTAATATCATCTCCACAGATAGCGCCCCTCCTTGCCTCATGCCCTGACAACTTGAACAGATGAAATGGCTCTCAAACTTAGCCAAACTTTAAGTTTCTGACTTGGATCCTGCAAAACAATAGAATTGAATTAGTCAAAAACCACTTCATTCCCTTATCATTCTGAATTAGCCTCCGGGAATGATCAATAGGCTAATCCATTCTTTACTGGATGATCAAGCCGGAAACGGGGACATGACAAACACCAATGCCATCATGCTCACTTCCAAACCCTACACCACAGTCCAGCTGAAACACAAATATTAGTGACTCAAATTCAATTATCATAGCAATGCCTCCATACCTTGTGTCATAGTTCAGCTGCAATTTCATTCTCCCAAGTGCATGCCAACAAAAGGCAAGTGTCACCATCAAAAATCTCTGAAGTAGGGCAGCTACAAACTCTACCCAAGAGTCATCGACATGATGAGACTTATCACAAACAAACTCTCCAAGTGCTCCATGAATGATCAAAAACCAAATCAAATATGCATCACCCATATCTCTATCTACATCTGTATTTATAACACTAGTGGCTGAAAACATCCTTCCAAGAGTCACCAACACAGAAGGACTCCGAAATTTGCTTAAAATCTCCCTTTAATCCACTTGTAGGAGTTCAAATGAACTCATGAGATGATTGAGAAAAGAGATAACGACAACATTATCATTGCTCTTTGGGTTCCTAACCTTCCATGGTATGCTTCTTCCATCATCATTAGTCATCAATAGCCCCCAAAGATGATCTTTTGCATAGATACTTACCCCCAAAGAAACTCCACCATGTTGATGCTGCACTATTATGATCTTCAGGTGAACTCCACCTAGAGTGTATTTGATGATGCTTGAAACTTCAACACCCATGGTCTCCACCTCATCAAACACTAAACGACAATAGTACTCCTTTCCTTGTGGCAAACCCACAAGGTCAACCATCAAACCATGATGATTGGCCTAACAGAGAAGAGGAGGGCTTTGGAATTGTTCGAGGGCTTTGAAACCCTCCATGGGCAATTCGGTAGTGTTGATGATTGTTTTTAGACAGGTCAACAATAGAGTAAAACACTAGAGTATCCCACTCTCTCTTGAATAAAGCCTCTCGAATGCTAAACAAAGTGATCAATCAAGACAACTCCAAGGTTCCTTATTTATGATTCGTGATGTGCATTGGATGGACTCAGTGATTACATGTGATCTTGCTGATTATCACAAAGGGACTTACATTAGACTTCTTCATACTTCATTTAGCTTATTCCTCCTTTCAGTGTGGATAGCATATGTACAAGGTCTCAATAACAAAGAAATAGAAAAAAGATAAGGGTTTAGAAAACTAATCTAAGGTCAATGAAGCAATGATGATTGTACGAATAAACAAACTCCTTAATTAACCTAACTCCACTTCGCCAATGATGCCTACAACTACATGGAGTTGGTGCAATCTCCTAAGGATAGCGAAAGGTTTTCAAATCATGAAGGCTCATATAAGCACCCTTTGAACGGCGCAACTCAAACAAGCATCTACAATCGAACTTAAGCAAATGATGAGGCTCAGACTAGCTTTACACAACACTTCACCAGCGATAAATGTTAAAAGCATGAGCTAAGAGTTGATCAAATATCCAATACAAACATACATTACATCAAAGAGCTTCTAATCTACTTCTAATCTACTTTGAAACATCTCTCCATTTCATCAAAGTACAAGAAACTATGTGATTCCACAAGACAACACTTGAACACCAAACAAGCTCCAATGTCTTTGCATTAATCTCGAGAAATATGTACAACAACTTCAAGTCCTCTCAGAGAATTTCGAGAGTCTCTTCTATTCTACTCCTACTAGTTTAATCTGTAATCTATTGATTTACAAATGAGGCAACAAGGCCTTTGTATAGTAGTCCAAGTTTACAATCTATATCAGCAATCTGTAATCTATTCATGTAGCCAAGGGCCCAGATCATGCCACCTCAGTAGTTAGTTACAACAAATTGCTATTTTTAGTACATATGAGAGGCAATGAAGGCACACTTTCCAAGAAGATAAGGATAAGATGGAATCTTTTAGAGCATCTTCCCCATAGGCGTCCCTTTGGCTTCTTTCTTGTTGTAGATAGATTGAATGTAGTTGAAATGATGTGGCTGATTATGATTGAATGATGATAGGTACATGCTCCATAAGTGCCACCTCAGCATACTTATTGATTTCAACTGTTTATACAATTTGTTCTGTGGGCATATTCCCAAATTGTATCATTTGTATGATATCTTTGATGTGATTGCTTTGATGATGAACACTTGAGATGTATCTTGTTGATCTTGCCTTGTTCATGTTTTGTAGACTAGACTATGATGTTCCTTCTTATAGTTAGGTTGATGTTGATCTTTTTCGATGCATCTTCATGAAGAGTAGATGATGATGATGTTTCTTTCTCAACTTGTAGATGATGATGCTTCATTCATGAATCGGAGTAGGAGATCTCTCTTGGACTTGAAGGTTGAATGGAACTTGAAGTTAAATGGATGAAGTGTCTTTGACATGATGCTATTGAAGATGAAGTAGTGTACTTGAAATGATGATGATCTTAACATGATGAAATGCTCCAACTTGAAAGGTCTTTTGAAGTGTAAATGTTAATGATAACACTTCCTTATATGTGGAGTAGATGACTTCTCATAGAGAGTTGAAGATTGTAAGAACTTGACTTGAAGCTTGGATGGATGAATGTCATCGAACATGATGCCATTGATGTTTCCTCTACAATTTGAAGGTGACTCAAGTGCTTGTCCTTCAGATGATTCCTTGGCTTCACCAACACTCCTCTCAATGATGCAACTTGATGATGATCTTGAAGTGATCTCCAAAGGTGGCTAGCACGATGCTTCTTCTTGCAATGACAATTTCTTGACTTCACTTCTTGGATGAAGGTGACTTCAAGCACTTGCTCCTTAGGTTTGTTGATGTTCCTACAAGACAAGAGAAACAATATTAATCACTTTATAACAAAGGAAACACTTTAAACATGTAAATAACCCTTCTTCAAGTCTAGGCGCATATATAGGTAAAAAGAGGAACAAAGTGCGCCTAACACATGATAGCTTCATACTTGTCATTTTAAATGATTTCAAGCAATTGTAATAGCTTAAAGAGGTCAATCTCCCTTAAGAGATTCATTCAAAAGGTGTCTTTCAATGCAATTTCTTCCTTAGGCGCCCAAATGAGGTGATTTTGGTGAAAGTAGCGCCTAACTTCATGACTTGATTCAACATGTTTGATCAACTTTGGATTACTTCCCTTAAGGCTTGCTTCATGCCTACCCCTTCAAATTGATTAATGTATACCTCTATGATCCTAGACGCCAAAACTTACTTGAGCAATCAAGTTTCCTCCTAGGTGCCAAAAAATGAGTTTTCCAACACAAAGGGCACCCTACTTGATGATAAGAGTGAAAAAGTGCGCCTTACTTTGACTTAGGTTGTTGTTTGATACTTTGAGCTTATATGGAGGTAAGATATCCCAAACCTAGATTAATGTCCTTGGATTATTCCTTTAATCTCTCATCACCTCTATCACTTTCAATCATTTTCAAACTTTCAGAGATTCCTTATCATTAGGCGCTAGATTTCATGAAGATGAACTTAGGTGACTTTTCATGAGGCGCCAATCTAGTTGGCATGGAGGTGAAAGGGCGCCTAACTCATAATGTGTCTTTTGTGGACTTAGATCAATCCTAGAATCTTAAGGAGGGAGATATCTCTTTAGGCGCCATCTACAATTGATTTAGACCTCATCTCTCATCAAGGCACCCAAAATGACAAGAACAACAAGGACTGGCGCCTAAACTCATTCACTTCAACCTAAGGCGCAATTTGATGATCCTCTGAACATGCAAAGGCGCCTAGATTCTTCCTTCACTTCTTTGTCAAATTTTTGATGTTTAAGGGTTTCTTACTTCAGTTTCAATCAAGGCGCCATAGTTTGGAGTGATTCCAAGTTGATTTTCCACTAGGCGCACATAAGTTTCAATCTTAGGCGCTGATTTGGGTTGGCAGAAGTAGGAAAATGCGTCTAGGATCCTAGAGCAAATTCGCGCCCAGAACTGAAAGTCCCCGAGGACAGGTATATTGAAAAATATATATTTTAGTATAAGAAATTCTTCTTATACTTTAAATATTTTTCAATATACCTTTCAGGATGTTTGAGATAGGTCTCAAATCCACCAGATTTAACATGTAGATTATAGAATTTGGAGGATCCACCAGATTTCAGACTTAGTCAATTGTTCAGTGTTTCAGGATATCAGGCTACCAGACTTAGTCATTTTCAGGATCTCAAACATACATCAGGGATTTCATACTCTTTCTTCCTAAGGCGCAACTTGGAGTTAGTTTAAACATCTCTTTCATGCTAAGGCGCCAAAATGAGGTTACACAGAGGAAATTGGTGCCTAGCTTAAGTTTGCTCATTCTTGACATTTTTAAGGCTCTTCAACACTTGATTACATCCTTGTGAGACTACTTGAACCTTAGGCGGCCATTTTGAGGTTATTCATCTACTATATTGCCAAGGCGCCAAAATGGATAGTCTAATGCATGAAGGGCACCTCACTTTACTTGCTTATTTTCATGCCTTCAACTTAGGCGCACTTTTGTGGTTGAGTAAAACATGAAATGGCGCCTAGACGTAAATGCCTTTTCCTTGTCAAATTTGTAGTGTTTCAGGCTTCCCAACATCAGTTTCAATCAAGGCGCTTTGGCTTTAAGCCCTCCTTGCCCGAGGCGCAATCTGGAGATTGTCTAGATGATAAAAGGCGCCCAGAGTTCTAGGCGGAGTTTTGAGGTTGTACAAGTAAAGAAATGCGCCCAAGTACTTAGAGTGAATTTGCGCCTAGAAGTGGGAGTCCCAGAGGGTAAGGTATATTATACTTTAAATATTTTTCAATATACCTTTCAGGATGTTTGAGATAGGTCTCGGATCCACTGGATTTAACATGCAGATTCTAGATTTTTGAGGATCCACCAGATTTCAGACTTAGCCAATTTTCAGGATTTTCAGGATCAGGATACCAGACTTAGTCATTTTCAGGATCTTAAACATCAGGATCAGGTCATCAGGGGACTATAGGACTCAAACACCACTGACTTCATCATGCAATAGACTAAAGACATCATCAAAAAACTTAATGCAAAGCATGAGAGCTCAAAAAAGGGGGTCCCCATTTGCAATGGGGCGATGTGTGATTAGGTCACAACAGGTAGGGACCTCCTCTTGACTTGGATTTGGTCTCTTTTGTGCTTTTTCATATGAATTTTTAAGATTTTTAGTTGTAGATTGTTGCCTGGTAATGTTATGATTGTGGTCATTGTGCAGTTTTAGTGTTGTTATCATTGTGTATTAAAAAAATTAAGCCCTGGAGGTTTGAATTTAAAATTATTTCCCACCTGCATCTTTCGGAGGGATTAGCATCGTCTATTTTGTAGACCTACATATGCTCATAGGCCCTAGGAGGAGTACTGCTCCGACCGAGGTAATTTATCCTCGGTTGTGAGGATTAATGGCGAGTGACAACACCCTGGCAGAGGGTAGGAGAGATAATACAGATGAGAACCGAAAGACCTTTTGAGAAGCACTCAATTTACAGGATGCTGAGACTCTGGCCCAAAATGCTCACTTCTAGGTCTGTGAGGAGAGAAGAGTATTTGGAGCCGGAGGTCAACTCCCTAACAGAGGAGGAGAGGAGCATAGTGGAACGAAGAACGATGGTTTTAAACCCTAATAAAGATATGCAAAATGCTATTAAGAATGAAGAACATAGGCTAAAAAACACTGCTGTCTTGTTTGTATGTTTAAATGTTGACAAAATGCACTCGAGGAGATTTTTAGATAATTGGATAAACACAATTTGGGGTAGAAGGTTGGGTGTTCAAGTGTCATTCTGCAGATTACTAACCAAAGGACTTTTTGTAGTTTTTTTAGAAACCATTCAATGCAAAAGAGGGTTTTGGATAGGGATTATTGGAACGTTGAACAATCCCTCCTTAAGGCTTTTCCATGGAAGCTGGATGCCTCTCACCAAGAAATCATTTTTTTTTAGTGCCCAAATGACTATTGATCAAAAATTTGCCGTAGCAGTTGTGGGCTTTCTTGCCACAAATTTTGGAACCCATAGGGAAAGTCATTAAAGTGGATGAAACCAGAGCCACTTTGCCACATATGGATGCTAGAATCCTAATCTCCCTTAATACAGGGATTGATATTCCAGAGGTCCTTGAGATTAGGGTTGGTGATGTTTATGCCATAGATGTAATGCCCCCTCAAAATTAAACTCACATTAAATATTCAGAAATATTATTAGGTAGTTTGAAATGAGACAGCTGTAATTAAGTAACTACAAGACAAAATCCAATAAGACAAATCAGATGAGACAAAACCCCATCAGCAATAACAAAACAAGACAAAAAGTAATCGTAGAAACTACCAAAGTAAAAGGCAGCGCTTGTAGTAATAAATATTATGAAATTATAATTAAAAGTTATTTCCAAAAGGCATACGAATGGGTCATAACTATTGGAGATATAAGGTATATAAAGAAGATAAATCAAAGGGAAAGAATCATCAATCAGTGAAGAAATATTATATAACTTTCCATGTGAATTATTCAGCCAAAGAGGACAAAGCCCCTCAAAGGTGCAGAGATTTAAGGATGAAAACCCTTGACTTCTCTTATCAAGTTAGTGGACAGAAACCCCTAACTTGGGCAGAAATTAGAAACATTTCAAAGACATTCATACAAAGAAAATTGCTGCAAATTGGAGGAAGAATTACAGCAGAGACTAAGGATAAGTTTTATATTTTCAGAGATACATCATAAGTTTTAAATCTGAGTTTTATAATCAAAATTACAATTTTAGGATAAATTAATATTTATAATTAACTATGCAACTACTACTATGAGTTAGGGTTACTTATCTAAGGAAAAATAAGGAAATTATCGAACGGGACATTACAATTGGTATTAGAGCAGCAGTCCTGCTAGTCCGCGGGTCTAAATTAAGTTTATGTAGTGGAGCCAAAGAGATCAAAGGGATTTGGAGAGGGAAAAGAAAAACCAAAGGTAGCATTACAAGAGGAAAGCAACGAAATTAGAGGTAGAGGAAAGAATAAGATGGCCGATCAAGAGGTAGAATGAGAGAATGACTGGAAGACTTACATGCAACGACAAGAACAAACAACACAATTACTCCTTCAAACGCTTCAAAATATGAATAATACAATAAAATTCCCTCAGGTCTGCACAAACTAATGGAAGAGAAGGTAGAAATTCAAATCATTCAGAACAATAGAACTCCACTTGAATCACCACCCAAAATTACACAGCCCACATTCTTACCTAGAGATTAGCAGCCACATGAAGAGGAAGATCCAAACATGGCAGCAAATGACTTTGATGAGTGCATAGATGCATACTCATGACTTGATCCAGATGTTAGAAGACAAATTGCATTTATACAATTTTATAATGCAAGATGAAGGAATACTTCAAGAGGAGAAAAAAGACATCCCAACAAAGATCTGCAACAAAGGTTAAGTAAGCTGACTCTCCCCACTTTTGATGGTTTAGGGTAGGTCATTGCACGAGCATGGGTTCAAAAACTAGATATCTATCTTTCTCTTAGTCCCATGACAGAAGATGAAGCCGTTAAATTTGCCATCCTTCACTTAGAGGGGACAACACATGAATGGTGGCATCATGGGCTAATCACACAAGGGCATCATCAAATCATGACATACGTTGACTTCACACAAAGGCTCATAGAAAGATTTGATAGGAAAGATCCAGAGATACATTTTAAGGAGTTGACACGACTAAGGCGGTAGGGTATCGTAGAAGAATATGTAACATAATTTCAAAGGATTTCAATCATGGTGCCGGATATTACAGAGAAGAGACTTAAGTTTTTTGTTTATTGAAGGACCTTCAGAGTCACTTAGGGGGTTGGTCAGAGCTTTTGAGCCATCATCTCTACAAGACGCTATTCGAAGGGCATTGAAATTTGAAGACACCACATCTAAGAACAAGATCCATTCCAACAATGTACCTTGTAAGAACCTTGTCTAATTCTGTCTTGAAATTTAACCCTGCTGATCTGAATTTTCTGATTTGTTTTTCTTCAAATATACTTAGATTTTTCAAGTTTCGTTTTCACCAATATGTTTGCAATGTAATGAAGATGGAAAGGTTGCAATATGACAAATAAATACTACCAAAAGATGACTAAAATGTAATTATATCTGCTCACATATACATCCAAAATCAATGCAAACATAACAAAGACATACCTGGATGGAAAGATAGGCTTCTTTATTGCAATGTAGTTGACTGGTTACAAAACAGAATGGTCTGATATGAAAATCAAACTTGTATAAACAAGTATATGATGCCCTAGATTGATCAAGTAGTCATACAAATGATCCTCCAATGAAGTAACATCAAATGCCAACACATAGATGATGAATGCTGATGGAAACTCAAGCCAAATGCGAATGAAGAAGTCTGATCATGAAATCTGTAGCTGCTGTTAAATAAATCAGACCTGTAACCCCTCACAAATTCACCAAAATTCACCTCCAATATGTAGCGCCTATGTGTAGAAATGAGGCGATTTAACCCAGCTTGCAAAATAAACCTTTAGATCAACAAAGCATGTCAAAATATCATCTAATCTGCCTCTGATATGAATTTCCAGCCTGCTGTCATAAAATTTAGAATAAGTATGAATGATGAAAATCGCCCAAAATGCCTTCTCAATCCTAGCGCTCCACCTAAAAACCCTCTCCAAGCACTTATTGATGAAAATATGCCAAGAACATCCTCAAATCTGAATATCAGAGTCTCCAATCTGCAAAATGCTTGAAACTCTAGCTGCTGTAATGAATTCCAATCCAAACCCTGGTTGAAATGAAGCCATTATCTCCTCAAATACCTGCAAATAAGCTCAATGATGAATTCTATGTGAATCCATCTCCCACAGTGAATTGGGTTTTTGTCCAATCACTCTTATGCAAGGGTTTTCGTCCTTGAACACTGCTAAAAACAAGTTACAGCCAAGAGAAACACTCTAAAATGCAAAAGCCAAATGATCAATGATATGAAAAATGATATCAATTCATGTCCTTTTATCCTCCTCAAGTTGGGCGATCCAATTAGCCATAATTTTATGAATTTTCAAGTCCACCGCCATAATAAAACATTTTTTATTAATTTTTATTTAATAAATTCTCCTTATTTTTCCGTAGGCGGCAACTAGGAGATAGAAAATAATATTTATTATTTTCTTTTTTTTTCAATTTTTTCCTTCTTTTTGGGTGGCGTTTTTCATGAGGAAATAATAATAATAAAATAAATAAAATATTAAATTTTATTTTTCACCCTCCAACTTGTCCATTTTCCATCTTTAAGTTATTTTTCGTTTCTCCAATTTGGTCGCTCAAGCACTTGGCTGAATATTTTATTATTTTTGGCTAAATAAAAATAATATAAAAATACCACTAGCCAAAAATATCATTAGTTGAGCCAATATTCCTTTTTCCAAACCTGAACAACATTCGTTTTTCCCACCTAGCTCAACCAAGACATTCCCTTTCCAAGTGTATTAGCCTACGGGAATGGTGAATAGGTTAATATCCATCTCCAAGGCGATCACTCCGGAAATGGGGACATTATAGTCCTCCCTTCCGGGAATAGCACATTAGGATGCTATAAAATCTGCTCTCCTTCCTGTTGTGACCAAATCACACATCGCCCCATTGGTAATGGGGACCCCCAATTTTCTTCATAGGATTAGTTGTTTTAGGTTGGTTGTTTGTTTTATCTTAGAGTTAGTCCGCTAATAAGCTTGCAAATGCAGTATAGAGCCTTCCTTAGGTCAAAACTGAGAGGATCTTGCGTGGGAATGTCTTTGAACTCAATCTGCTTCAATGAGAGAGATTCTACAAAGAAAATGGTTAGGTATAGTCTAGGTGCCTATTGACATCTGTATCACCCCAAAATGCACCTTAAGAAAGAAAGAGATTTAACTAGTGGACAATGGACGCCCTGAGGAGTTAAAGATTTTAAGATGATTCTAATTGCCTAAATCCAACTTCCCATGTCATTTTAAGCTAAGGCGCATTTTCTCATCAACACAACCTCATATTGGCGCCTTAGAAGGGGATTGAACATTTTGGGGATTAGGCGCACTTTGCCATTGAGAAGCTCATTTTGGGCACCTAGGAAAAAATCCACTTGGGTATGCAAATTTAGAGGGTTGTTGGCTTTGGACAAATCTCTGAGAATATCTGCAAGGTTTGAACACACTAGGCAAGTGAAAGGGAAAAGCTCATCTTACTTAGGCGCCAATTCTACTCAAGACTATCTTACCTTTGCGCCTTGAGAAGTTGGGACCTCAAGATGATTCTAACTCTCTAAGTCCAAAGTTGATCAAGCATGTTAAAATTGAGCATTTGGAAGATAGGTGCTACTTTGCATCAAAATCACCTGGCATTTGCGCCTAGAAGAGAATGACATTCAAGTCACTTCCAACTGGAGCACCTAGTGTTAGACTCTCCAAAATGACTAAATCTTATCAAATGAAGTCTAGGCGCTTGTTGTCATTTGGATCAACATGAATGAGCGCCTAAGTGGAAGGAGATTAGGCATATTGAAGTAGGGCTTTACATTCTAGCAGAACAACCTTGCATTTGCGCCTAGGATCAAAGAGCCATGCATCCAGCAATTTGAAGGAGTAAGGGTTAAGACATCTCTATTGGACTTCAACAAGTTAATAATGAAACCTTGAAAGGCATGAAGTATAGAAACAAGCATGATGGGAGGTAGGTGCACATTCTTGTTTGAATATCCCTCAAATGGCGCCTTGAAGAAAGCTAATTCATCTTGATTCCCAAAGTTCATCAAGCATATCAAAATGAGTATCCTTTAGAGTAGGTGCACTTTCTTGTTTGAATAACCTCCACAGGGCGCCTTGGTAAGATTGAGTGATAATATTGGAAGTTTTGAAAATGGATTGAGATGTTGACAAAGAGTCAAGGAAACTAGGCGCCCTATACCTTCAAAATTACCTTTAGCGCCTTAAATGAAACTAACTCACAATTGCAAATGTTGAAGATGATGTTTTGAGATCAACTAGTAAGAGGGTGATGGGTTGAAAGAGTCATCTTGAGTGCCTAAGTGGAAGGATAATAAGCATCTTGTATGAAGGCGTATCTTTGTGTCAAGATAACCTTGTTTTAGCGCCTTGGCATGAACGGGAGTGTCTAAATCAATAGAAGATGGCGCCTAGAATGCAAATGAAGGACTAAGTGGCATTTTAAAAGCATCAATTCACCTTGATCTTCCAAATGGAGTACATGCATCCAATTGAGCATCATATTAAGGCGCACTTTCTTGCTTCTACATGTCATTTTGGCGCCTAGAGGATATGAAGCTTGAAAGTAAATCTTGAAACTTTCAGAATAGACGCTCCAATGAAGAAGTCTTAGAGGAAGCCAAACAAGTTTGAAATGATGAAAGATTAAGAAATAGACTAAGTTCATCAAGGCTCACTTTTCATCAATATCAAACCATTTTAGCACCTAAGAGGAAAATTGTATCTAATGACCCCATTTGAGCTCCTAGCAAGGTAAGTTGGACTCACAGGTATTTGAGGCTTCCTTTGAACCTTCGCAATGATCTAGAATCATAAAACCTTTGAAGTAAACACCTAAAGGAGTCTAGGCGCATTTCAATCATTGAAGAGTCCATTTTGGCGCCTTGAATGTAAAGGTTTGCAATCATGAAATCTAGCATTTGAATGATAAGAGAAAGCTTTAGAGAGTTTAAATGAATGGATAAGGGCATTGAAAATCAAGAAAAAGCTTTTAAGGCTAGGCGCATCCTATGCCTCTAATTGCCAATTTTGGCGCCTAGATTGGAGAAGTTTATATGTAAGTTTTTGAAAATTTAAAAAATATATTAAATACTGAAATTGGCCGACCTACCTTGGCCGACCAGCTCTTTCTCCAAAGCAGATTGCCTATATAAGCAAGGGCGCTTTCCATCATTTGATCACTATTCACATTGCAATCACCAAGGAGCAAATTTTTGAAGGAGAAAGCAGCGTTTTTTATAGCAGATCTATACTTTTTGAAGTTTGATTTTTGTTATTTATAACTAATTTTCATCATTTCCTACAGAAATCTGCACTTTTTTTTGTCTTGAAATTGATTTGAAGGTACATTTCTGCTGCATTTCATTCAATAATATTGCATTTTACTTAATTTGTAGATTTTCATAGTTTTATCATCCAAAAATCAGATTTATAGGGATAATTTTTTGTCATATTAAGTCACTTATAGAGAGTTGTTTTGTAGGTAGATGGGCATGACAGCGAAGGAGCGTCAAGTGATGATCAAGATGGATGCCAAGTCAACCACACTCGACTCCAAGCTCGAGACTCATTGGAAGAATGTGGGAGACACCAACATGGGACACGTCAACTTAGAGGAGATGAAGGATTTCTTGCTCGCCGTTACAAGGAATGAAGACATCAAGGCCATTGCAAAGAGTGGAATTGTACAAGCCGTTTGTTTCCCACCTACCCTACCTAGCACCGAATTAGTATTAGAATGCATTCAACACTATGATAAAGAAAGAAGACAAAATTACAAATTGTGGCTAAAGATGTAACTGTCCTCGCCTACTTGCAAAGAGAAGCTATTTAGGAGATCTTCAACATCCCGAACCGGAAGACAGTGTTCATTTGTCCTACAACTACACAACATACCTTTGAAGGCAATTCCAAGCAGTACATGCAAGAAGTAAGGAAGAAGTGGATGGTAGATCCTTCAATCAAGATATATAACTCTGAAGGTCCGAAGTTCCACAAGGCAGATTTCAAGAAGGAGATAAGTTACTTCATCATGTTCTTGAATAGAGTAATGGGTAGGCCTCAATCATCAACTTTTGAAGGATGGATGTATACATACTTTGATCATGTGTTCACAAAGAATAAGATGATTTATTGGGCTGGGCTTATAAGTCATTGCCTTGTTGAGCAATTTGAAAATTTTGATGAGTCAAAGTCCTTCTTCATGACTTCCTATCTTGTCTACATACTGGCAAGAAATGTGGTATACAAGGGATTGACATCTAAAGGAGAAGTAGGCATAAAATCCGGTCAAATCCTATCACATCAATGCTATACACAGCTCCATTTGAAGAACATCAACCATTACAAAAGATTTAATGATGCCTTCGCCATGTATATAGTGAGAAAGTTGCAAGGAGAGTTGCATAGGAGGTTGACAGGTGCTGCTAGGAACTTCATTGACCAATATGGAAGATATTATATTCAATATGATAAGTTCACTTACATCAGAATTCAGGGTTTCTCATCCTTTCCATATAGATTGCCAAGGTATCCTACTAATAGGATGGTACTGTTGGAAGTATCGAGACAGTTGTTAGAGTTCCATAAGATGCAAAGGACAAGAAAGAAGGCCGGAGTTCAATTCCCTCTCAAGCATGGGAGATATTATTCATGTCCATCACTTCAAGCAGCTGAATATTCTGAGATTGAGCTTCAAGCATATCATTTACATCTTCATGATTCAAGGAGGGAGAATTTTGACTCACAAGGAGTTATTAAGCAATCATATCCTACCTACCAACATGTAGAGCAACTTGAAGATCATTGGGCAAATGCTATTGATGATGATGATGTAAGGATGCAAAAATGTTCAAGATTGAAATGGGATTTGGTAAGAGCTACAAAAGTGTTGAGGATTCCTGATCAGCTAGATGATGATAGAACTTTTTCAGGTGATGAATATAATAAGATACGGAATCTGCCATATGACATTGACTGGACTGATAGAGAAAGAGTATATGATGAAGAGTTGATAGAACCTATCATTGCTATCACTAAGGAACATGCAAAAGAGCAAGTACAAGCACTGATAGATGAAGGAAAGAAGCTCACTTACACTAAGATGAGAGAAGCTGAACAACAAGTACAACATAGTGCACCTGGCAAGAGTTCATGAAGTAAGGATAATGAAAGAGATTGAAGTCAAGCAAAGAAAAGAAAACAACTTGAATCTACACAAGGAGAATCAAGTAAGAAGAAGAAAAGGATAAGCATTGAAACTGCTTCATCTAGACAACTAGGAGATACTCCAATGAATCAGGATATAGTTGTACATGTTGTTGAAGATGTAGTCCCGGATACTCCATTTGAAGATGTGCCCTCAAGTCCACATGATACTGAAATCATTGATGAAGCTAACACTGAAGACAAAGATGAAGCTGAAGAAGAATCATTGCCCGTGCAAGGAAGGCAAGTACAACAACCAGGAGATTTTTCATCATTGCCAGAGTGGCTACAGGATAGAATTAAAGAGAGCTGCGAAGTAGAAAGATATCATCCTATTCCAGTCAAAGAGTTGCTTCTAGATATGTCTACTGAAAAACCAAAGAAGAAAGCAACTACTCTTTCAAAGATAACAAAAGATGAAGATGGTGTAAGGAGGGCACATGTGGCTGTTCCAAGAATTGAGAAGAATATAGAAGATATTGTACCCGAAGATTATGACATCAACACAATTGATTTGGGTCCGTTGATTGTGGCACAAGTAGAAGAACTTCAGGATTCAATTGATAATGCTCGAGCTATCATAAGACATGAAACAAAAGGTAGGATCAAGGTTGAGCAAAGGTGTCAAGCATTGGAACAGTATATTCAACACTTAGTTCATCCTATCCATCAGCAAGAAAGAGTTTCTACACCACTTTTCTTCCTCCAGAAACAGTTGTACATCTTGAGGGGTTGAGGTCTTCATCTCATAGGTTGAAGGATTGGATGAAAAGGTCAAGTGAAACAACATATAGACATCTTGAGGATATTATGCAAGTGTATAATAAAGTTGCTGATCTCAAGGAAAGAGTGCTTACATTGTTGACAACCTGTGCTGAGTTTAAGGCCATCAAAGAACAATATATGCCACACTTGAAGAGTTTGATGGAAACTTCAGTTGATGAGTTGATACATGCTGAGGTGATTGAGGAAGGAATAACACATGATTTCTCTTCTTGGTACTATTGCTTTCGCAATAAGGGACAGCTACTTGATAAGGTTGAAACAGATATGTCAAGAGTAAGGAGTGTGATTCAAAGAATCCAAGATGGAATACATGCATCCTTGATGAAGATATGCAATCCCTTTGGAGAGATGACTATTGAAAGTATGAAAGAACAAGTTCAAGCATTTTACTTCCAAGAGGATGATGTTTTTTATGATAAGCTTGATAGTATATTTTCACTTGCTGTCCATCTTAGCGCCAACAAAGCTAGAATGATCGATTGGGAGAAGACACTTGGCCTTTATGCAGCTGATGTGCTTGAAGCTGAGGGAACCACTAGGAATATGCCAAGTGTACCTTTTGATGATATCAAACAAGTGGTGTCCAGATTCATTGAATTTCATAATACTAGTGATGGTTATTCACATGGAGATTTCTCATAGGCTATTGATTTGTCATCCTTATCTTCTTGGGAAACGTGCCTTTGTTCCCTCTTTCATATACTAAAAATAGGAGTTTGTTTTAACTACCTATAAGATGGCATAATCTGGTCCATTGGCTTTGCCAATCGATTTTGACCATTCATGTATTCTTGAGGCCTATATAAGGACTCCTTTTCCTCTCATTTGTAAGATTGAAGACTCTGAAAATTGTTGCAAGAGCTCTTTTGAAATAATATAAGACTCATTGTTTAGTGATTCTCTATATGTTTCTAAGTGTTGCATGGTTTCTGATTTCTTCAAGTGAATGTTAAATTAGATTAAGATTTCTTTTAAGTGTTATGTTAGTTGGTGGAAGATTTTATTATTGTTTCTTAGTGGAATCCATATGTTCAAACCATTTGTGATTTGTGGCTTGCAAGTTGCAGTGTATGGTTAGTCTGAACGAAGTGAGTTTAACTTTGATTGTTTATGTTTGTTGAACTTTCATGAACATAAGTGATTTGAATATCTTATATCACCCATAGAAGATTGCATCAACCTTGTGTAGTTGTTTCAACCTGGCAAAACAATGTTGGTTGATTCCACCTGATCAATAATCATCTCTTGCATCTAGGATTAGAGTAGTTTCCTAAACCTTCATCTTTTTCTGTTTTTTTTATCCATCATTGTTAGGAATTAGGATTAAGAACTTCATTGCTTTATCGTACGTTGAAAGTTGTAGTACTTAGGAATTTTAAGTGTTTGCCTCTAGCAAGTGAAACAATCAAGTTGTTAGAACAATTGTGTAAGTCCTTTTGTGATTATCAACAAGATCACATCAAATCACTTAGTCTATCCAATACAAATCACGAATATGGAACCTTGAAGTTGTCTCACTGGATCACATAGCTTAGCCTTTGAGAGACTTTATTCAAGAGAGAGTGGGATACTTAGTGTTTTACTCCATTGTTGACTTGTCTTAAAACAATCATCAACACTTCCCAAGTAGCATCCTCTAATGGCAAGTCTTTCCATCTCACCAAATACTCTCTAATGACCCTGTTTCACAACCTGCGCTCCCTCATATCCAAGATAGTATCAGACATCGATATCAACATACCCTCTTCATCAAGAGGTGGAAGATCTGGGGATGAAACAACATGCTGTCCTAATGACTTTTTGAGGCATGATACATGGAAGACATTATGAATCCTACTACTTGCTGACAAATCAAGCTCATATGAGCATAAAATTTGGGCTTAAGTTTTTCTACACCGCTCTTCTTTAAAGTAGACTGTCTATATGGCTGAAGGCGCAAAAATACTAAATAACCCACCTCAAATGTCCTCTCAACACGATGCCTATCAGCATACATCTTCTGCTGATTCTGTGCCTGTTGAATGTTATCCTTAAGTGTCTTAAGGATGTCCTGTGTATCCTGCATCAACTCCTTGGCTCGAGGAGCTCTACTATCATCAAAGGCTAAGTCAATGGAACATAATGCATCATATCCATACAAAGCTCTGAATGGAGACATGCCAATTGATATGTGATAGGTGGTATTATAACAATACTTGCCCAAATGCAACCACCTAATCCAAGCACGCTGCTGCCCCGCAACATAATTGCGAAGATAACTCTTAACCCACTTATTCACTATCTTTGTCTGTCCACCCATTTGAGGGTGATAAGTAGTGCTCGGTGTCAAATTTGTACTAGCTAATCGGAATAGCTCCTATGAAAATACACTGAGAAATCTGCTATACCGATCATTGACAATGGTCTTTGGAAGGCCATGCAATTGAAACACCTCTTTAAAGAACAACTCTGCAACCTGCAGTGCTGAATAGTCTGATGAAATAGCATAGAAGTGTGAAATATACCAAGCCAATTTTTTCACTTTTCCAATTACAATAAGCAGAGCAATACACAATCATTGAAGTTAGCACTTAAACCAAATGATGCGGAATTCAACTCTAACCAAGAATGTACACCAGGATGGCGTGATCATATGGTCAGAGGATCTCTATGCAATGCTGATAAAGGAACTCTAACCAAGAATGCGCCTGATGATGGCGAGCATATGGTCAGAGGGTCTTGATGCAGTGCTGATACAAAGAACTCTAACCAAGAATGCGCCGGATGTCGACAAGCATGTGGTAAGAGGATCCCTACCAACTATTATGCTGAAATAACTCGACGTTAAGAATGTGCTTTCCAACTCGAAGTGGAATTGGAGCTACCATATGACGGAGATGCAAAGTATTACAAAGCAAATATGAGAAGAAGTATGAAGTGCTGACAGTACTACTGTTCAGCTTACAATAATTAGAGACTTCCAACCCAACTCAAATGATAGAAGTTAGCAAACTGAAATGACGGATTAACAACTTTGAAAAGACTAAACCAGCAACATAAAACCCTACAAAAATGCTCACACCTCACTCATTTCTCAACCAAATGACCTCAAATCTGATGCAATGCACTCCTATGACAATGGCGACCAAGCTACACACTAGAGACCACTTTTAAACCCAAGTATTTATTTAGCACGCTTTCCAATGCACTCCAAAGAGGGGCAGCCTGGCAGGAAGGGCGATTTCCTTCTAGAAAAATCAGATTCTTCATAAAAAAAATTGCAAATTAGCACAATGGGGTGCCTAGCATAGACAAAGGGAAATATGAAATACCCAGAACAAATGCATTTTTATTTTCAGATTTATGAATGAAACTACAGATTCAGCCCTGTTATCAGCAACTCCAAAAAAATGACATAAAATGCAAATAGCTGAACTACAATAGACTCAAGCTACAATGCAAACCTCACTACAAAAATCACTACTATCAGCAAACCTCTCCCTAGGTGCTATCTCTCAAGCACGAAGTGAGCCCAGGCTAGGAGGCATTCATTCCTCGAAGCAGTCCCAAACCATTACGGCAGCATAACATTATCAAGATTTCAGATCCCCAAATGAGAGCACTCTTCCTCCTTTTATACTTTTCCAACTGGGAGTCTCTAAAATCCTCTTGCATATGGGATAAAACATGAGAGGGAAAATAATATAATCCTCTTCAATTCTTTTTTCAACCTCAACATTAAGTCGTTGAGCTTAGGCACCAAGGTCCAATATTAAATAATAATGTTTAATTTACGGACTTTAAAACGGAGGTCAAGATGATGTCGGAAACCAATGATCTATAGCTCGTTGGAAAGGTCTTGACAAGACGAATCCAACCCCACTCTCAAAATCCCGTTCCGATGCCAATCCTGAACTTATTAAAAATAGTAAATTCCTGAATGTCGAGAAAAACACATCCCTGCGAAGCTCTCTGAAAACCCAGAAAGAAACCGCCAACCAAACCACATTCCACGAACAAAAGCAACCACCAAAACATGAAACCCCAATTTCAACCTCCGAGTAGCCTACGGGTCTCCGGAATAGGCCAACGGTCAACTGTAAAAGATCAAGCTAGAAAACGGAACATTACAGTCCGCCCGTCCCAAGATTGCTTGTCCTCAAGCAATTGCAAACCTGGATGCTACAGAATCTCATCATTCTCCCAAGTCGCATCCTCTATAGGCAAGTTCTTCCACTTCACCAAATACTCTCTGATAGTTCTTTTCCTCAAAGAATGCTCTCTGGAATCAAGAATTTCTTCTAGAATCAAAACTAACTGTCCTTCATCCAAAGGTGGCAACTGTGATGAAGCAACAACATTGTGTCCAAGTGCCTTCTTGAGGTGAGACACGTGGAATACATTGTGCACTCTGCTATCCGAAGGTAGCTCCAACTCATAAGCTACTGCCCCCACCCTCCTAGTGACCTTGAACGGCCCATAGAAACGTGGTTTGAGCTTCTCAGCTCCACTTTTCTTGAGAGTGGACTGTCTGTAAGGCTGTAGTCGAAGATAAACCATATCTCCAACTTCAAAAGAGCGCTGAACACGCCGCTGATCAGCGTACATCTTCTGCTGATTTTGTGCAATCTGAAGATTGTTCTTCAATGAGTTCAAGATATCTTGACTCTGTTGCAACAAATCTTTGGCCTGAGGGGCTTTGCTATCACCAAACACCAAATCAGCAAAGATAGGAGCCTCATAACTGTAAAGAGCCATGAAAGGTGACATCCTTATTGACATGTGAAAAGTAGAATTATAACAATACTCACCCATGTGAAGCCACTTCACCCAAGCTCTTTGCTGCTCCGAAACATAGTTTCTCAGGTAACCTTCCAACCGCTTGTTCACTATCTCTGTCTGTCCATTGGTTTGAGGGTGATAACTAGTGCTTGGAGTAAGCACTGTACCACTCATTCGGAAAACCTCTTGCCAAAAAGTGCTTAGGAACTTGCTGTCCCTAACACTCACAATGTTTTTTAGCAACCCATGTAATCTAAACACCTCATGAAAAAACAGATCTGCAACTTGGGCGGCTGAAAAAGAGTTGGCAATGGCGAAGAACTGAGCAAATTTTGTTAATCTGTCCACAACAACATAGATACAGTCTTTTCCTTGAACCTTGGGCAACCCTGTGATGAAGTCCATTGATATGCTTTCCCATTTTTGATTGGGAATGGGAAGAGGTTGCAGAAGACCAACTGGTAAAGTATGCTCATTTTTGTTCATCTGACAAGTGGGACACTCCTGAATGTATCGTTGAACCTCCCTTTTCAGCCCTTTCCAAGAAAATCTTTCCCTGATCTGCCTATATGTCTTGAAAAACCCTTGATGACCAGCAAGTGGAATGTCAAGAAAGGTCAACAAAATCTTCTTTTTGAGCTTAGAATCAGCCACCACAAAGATTCTACCCTTGTAGTGTATCAGCCCTTCCACCACTTTGTACCTTTCGTCAAGAAAAGTACCCTCAATGATGCTGGTTGCAAACTGATTTTTGGCATAATCAGCAAGCAACATGTCCCTCCAATCAGCTGTAAGCTCACACAATGAGCTCAAATGAGGTCTCCTAGATAGAGCATCAGCCACAATATTGTTTTTCCCTTTGACATATTCAATGTCAAAATCGTAAGCTTGAAGCTTACTCACCCACTTTTGTTGCCTCTCGTTCAAATCTCTTTGATGCATGAAGTGCTTCAGGCTATTGTGATCAGTCTTGACCACAAACTTGCTTCCCACCAAGTACCGTCTGGACTTAGCTAATGCATGCATAATGGCAAGCATCTCCTTGTCGTAGATGGAGTAGGTCCTTTCAACACCTCTTAATTTTTTGCTTTCAAACACAATGGGATGTTTGTCTTGCATCAAAACAGCCCCAACTCTTTCACTGGATGCATCACACTGTAGCTCGAACGGCTTGGAGAAGTCTGGGATAGCTAACACCGGACAAGAGCTCATGATCCCCTTAAATTTATCAAAAGTAGTTTGAGCCTTTTTTGACCAACAAAAGGCACCCTTTTTCGTGAGGTCAGTAAGAGGAGCGGCATTCTGAGAGTAGCCCTTCACAAATCTTCTGTAAAATCCACAAAGACCCAAAAATCCTTTCAGATGAGTCAAATTCTCAGGAGGTGGCCAATCAATAATTGCTTTGATCTTTTCAGGATCAACCTTCACTCCTTCAGCACTGATTATATGGCCAAGGTAAAGTAACTCCTTCATTCCAAATTCACATTTGGATTCTTTGGCAAACAAACTCTCTGATTCCAGGATGCTAAGCACTTCTTCCAAGTGCTTGAGATGTTCTTCCCATGTCTTGCTGTAGATTAGGATGTCATCAAAAAATATCAATACAAACTTCCTCAACTGCTTCTGAAAGATTTTGTTCATACATGACTGGAAGGTAGCAGGAGCATTAGTCAACCCAAATGGCATGACTAGAAACTCGAAGTGGCCATAGTGACATCTAAATGCTGTCTTCTCAACATCGGATCCTCTCATCCGAATCTGGTAATAACCCGATCTCAAATCAATCTTTGAAAAGAACTTGGCTCTATGTAGCTCATCAATGAGCTCATCTATCCTCGGGATGGGATATCGATTTTTGATGGTGCTTTGATTCAAAGCACGATAGTCCACACACATGCGGATGGTACCGTCCTTCACCAGGACAACTGCCGAAGTAAAGGGGCTCTTGCTTGGACGAATGAAGCCCATCTCCAAGAGTTCCCGAATGTTTTTCTCAATCTCGTCCTTTTGCTTCTTAGGATACCGATAAGGAGTTGTAATAACTGGTTTAGCTCCTTCCTTGAGTTCTATGACATGCTTCAAACCTCGATCAGGGGGTGGTTCAGGAGGTAGATCAGCAAACACCTTGCTCTTCTTTGTGAGTAAAGACTGAATATCAGGAGGGTAGTCTCTCTTTGTTTCAACCGGACTAGCAGGAGGAATCATACACTCTGCAGCCCACTCAACTTGATCATGACGAATCAGCCTCACGATCCTCTTGAATGACACAATCTGAGGACCACCATTGGACATTCCTCTTATCACTACATTCTTCCCTTCGGATTGAAACTTGAGCTCTATGGTTTGCAGATTTAGAGTGATCTCCCCGAGTGAACGCAGCCATTGAATGCCTAGGACGGCATCCGTATCTCCAATTTTGACTACATAGAAGTCGTCCTTGACTTCATAGTTTCCCACTTGCATGGTCATGTTTGAGATCTTCTTGGTGCAGGTGATGTGAAAACCATCAGCAACCATAACCTTGAAGCCTTCAAACTCTTCTGTTTGCAGCCCCTTCTTTGCCACCAGAACTTCGTCAATGAAGTTATGCATTGCTCCAGTGTCAATCAAAGCAACTATGCGTTGCCCCTTAATCATCCCTCGAACTTTGAAGGATTCATTCCTTTGAAAGCTCGAAAGTTGAGCCAAAGTGCCTCCACTTCCCTTTTCATCTTCGGATTCCTCTGGGACCTTTTCCACTTCACTGTCTTCAGAATCAGACTGCTGGTCTGACAAATCAGAATTACTTTCTTCAGCTGAATAGTATTCAATTTGATGAAATTGGCCTCCTTTTGGGCAAACATGATCTTGGGACCATTTTTCTCTACATCGGAAACATAACCCTTTTCTTCTGAGTTCATTAAGTGTCTCAAGATCCAGCCTTGTGACATGAGGTTGATGCTGTTTGAACTCCCTATGCTGAGGTCTTTTTCCTTTATCCCTTTTGTGAAATGATGGCTTGGGTTGAAACTTTGCTTTAGGAGCAGCCCACTCCATGTTTCTTGCCTTCTCCATTGCCTCTTGTAGAGAGGGTGGATCAAAAGCTTTAATCCAACCCTTGAGTGGCTCCATCAATCCTTCACTGAATAGGATCACCAAGCGCCTCTCAGTGACTCTTGTGACCATGACTGAAAGCCTCTGAAACTCAGCTATGTAGGCATCAACTGTACCATATTGCTTAAGTTGTGCCAATTCTCAGAGATGCACTTCTGGATCTTTTTTCTCAAATCTCTCTATGAGCTTATTGGTAAACTCATCATAGGTAGTGATAGACCGATGACCCAAGGTGACTAGACCATGGTACCACCACTCGTGCGCCACCCTATCCAGGTGTAGCGTAGCGAACTTAATCGCCTCCTCCTCCTCCATGGGTTTAAGAGCTAGATAGTTGTCTAACTTCTGTATCCAAGCTCTGGCTAAACTATTGTCACTCCCATCAAAATGTGGAAGCATAACCTTGTTGATAGCTTGATGCAAATCCCCATGAACTATTGTCCTCCTTTATTCATAATGTCTTCCTTGTCCTCTATCCTTCCTTTTATGATCCATAAAATCATTATAAGACATATCTGACTTAATTTCATCAGGTAGAGAATCATACTCAGTGCGGCCGAGTCTCAACTGTTCAACAAATGACACATTTTCTTCTGGATCAAGATGAGGTTTTACTGGTGCCAAGAAAGTGGGTTTGAATGGCCTGGAAGAAATGTATGTGCTATTTGAAGCAGGCTGAGCAGCATGTCCATTATGCTGGTTGGTGGCACTGTGTTCTCCACTATGTCCTGAATTGTTCAGTGGAGGTTGGTTCTGACCCATTCTCCCCATCATGAGAGATATCATATCCATTAAGGTATCCATCTTCCTCTCGAACCTCTTTGCCGGACTTAATGATCTTTCTCTTCCTTTCCCATTATCCTCTCTGTTACCTCCCGACGCCCTCTCATTATCCCCCATTTCTCCTTCAAGGGAAGACTCCCAATTGGCTCTTAATACCTCTGAAGCTGTCTGACCTTCTGAGGCCTGATGCCAATGAAACTGACTGGTAGCCTTCTTGTATTCTCTTGCTAGGTACCTCTGTTCTCTGTCACTCATAGAAGGTTTGTTTTCACAGGATGGCAGGATGCGTGGCTTTGATACCACTGAAATATACCAAGCCAATTTTTTCACTTTTCCAATTACAATAAGCAGAGCAATACACAATCATTGAAGTTGGCACTTAAACCAAATGATGCGGAATTCAACTCTAACCAAGAATGTACACCAGGATGGTGTGATCATATGGTCAGAGGATCTCTATGCAATGCTGATAAATGAACTCTAACCAAGAATGCGCCTGATGATGGCGAGCATATGGTCAGAGGGTCTTGATGCAGTGCTGATACAAAGAACTCTAACCAAGAATGCGCCAGATGTCGTCGAGTATGTGGTCAGAGGATCCCTACCAACTATTATGCTGAAATAACTCAACGTCAAGAATGTGCTTTCCAGCCCGAAGTGGAATTGGAGCTACCATATGACGGAGATGCAAAGTATTACAAAGCAAATATGAGAAGAAGTATGAAGTGCTGATAGTACTACTGTTCAACTTACAATAATTAGAGACTTCCAACCCAACTCAAATGATAGAAGTTAGCAAACTGAAATGACGGATCAACAACTTTGAAAAGAGCAGACCAGCAACATAAAACCCTACAAAAATGCTCACACCTCACTCATTTCTCAACCAAATGACCTCAAATCTGATACAATGCATTCCTATGACAATGGCGACCAAGCTACACACTAGAGACCACTCTTAAACCCAAGTATTTATTTAGCATGCTTTCCAATGCACTCCAAAGAGGGGCGGCCTGGCAGGAAGGGCGATTTCCTTCTAGAAAAATCAGATTATTCATAAAAAAATCTGCAAATTAGCACAATGGGGCGCTTAGCATAGACAAAGGGAAATATGAAATACCCAGAACAAATGCATTTTTATTTTCAGATTTATGAATGAAACTACAGATTTAGCCCTGTTATCAGCAACTCCAAAAAAATGACATAAAATGCAAATAGCTGAACTACAACAGACTCAAGCTACAATGCAAACCTCACTACAAAAATCACTACTATCAGCAAACCTCTCCCTAGGTGCTATCTCTCAAGCACGAAGTGAGCCCAGGCTAGGAGGCATTCATTCCTCGAAGCAGTCCCAAAACCATTACGACAGCATAACATTATCAAGATTTCGGATCCCCAAATGAGAGCACTCTTCCTCCTTTTATACTTTTATAACTGGGAGTCTCTAAAATCCTCTTGCATATGGGATAAAACATGAGAGGGAAAATAATATAATCCTCTTCAATTCTTTTTTCAACCTCAACATTAAGTCGTTGAGCCTAGGCACCAAGGTCCAATATTAAATAATAATGTTTAATTTACAGACTTTAAAACGGAGGTCAAGACGATGTCGGAAACCAATGATCTATAGCTCGTTGGAAAGGTCCTCACAAGACGAATCCAACCCCACTCTCAAAATCCCGTTCCGGTGCCAATCCCGAACTTACTAAAAATAGTAAATTCTTGAATGTCGAGAAAAACACATCCCTGCGAAGCTCTCTGAAAACCTAGAAAGAAACCGCCAACCAAACCACATTCCACGAACAAAAGCAACCACCAAAACATGAAACCCCAATTTCAACCTCCGAGTAGCCTACGGGTCTCCGGAATAGGCCAATGGTCAACTGTAAAAGATCAAGCTAGAAAACGGAACATTACAAAGTGTGCATATTTGGTTAACCTGTCAACAACTACATATATGCAATCTCTGCCTTGAACCTTTGGTAGACCTGTAATGAAGTCCATCGATATACTCTCCCACTTCTGCTTAGGAATAGGCAATGGCTGAAGTAGATTTGCTGGGAAAGTATGCTCTGACTTGTTTTGCTGACAAGTCAAACACTCTCTAACATGCTGCAATACATCATCCTTGAGACCTCTCCAAGAGAATCTCTCTCTAATATGTCTATAGGTTTTGAGAAACCTTGGATGTCCTGCTAGAGGTGTGTCATGGATAGCTCTCAAGATCTTCTGCTTCAATTTTGACTGAGAAATCAAATATATTCCGTCCTTATAATAAATGACATCATCTATCATCTTATATCTATCATCCTGAATCAAACCATCCATGAGCTCGCATGCAAAAGTATTCTTGGAATACTCAAACTAAAAGTTGAGATTTCCAATCAGCTAAAATCTCACTCATAGAGCAAATAGTAGGTCTCCTAGAAAGTGCATCGGCAACAATGTTTTTCTTACCCTTCACAAACTCAATGTCAAAATCATATGCTTGTATTTTGCTGACCCATTTTTGTTGCCTCTCATTCAAATTCTTTTGCTCTAAGAAATATTTCAAGCTGTTGTGGTCGGTCCTAACCACAAATTTCGCACCTACCAAGTACTAACGAAACTTTGCCAACACATTCATGATGGCAAGCATCTCCTTGTCATAGGTGGAATATAACCTCTCGACATCCCTCAATTTCCTGCTCTCATATGCAATAGGATGCCTATTTTGCATCAACACAACTCCAATACCCTCACCTGATGCATCACACTCAAGTACATAGGACTGTGTATGATCTGGTAATGCCAAAACTGGAGTAGAAGTCATCACCTCCTTAAGCCTGTCAAAAACCATCTGAGCCTCATCTGACCATTTGAATGCCCCTTAGTGAGATTTGCAAGTGGTGCTACCAACTGTGAAAATCCTCTAACAAACCTTCTGTAATAATTGCATAATCCCAAGAAACCTCTCAAATCTGAAACGTTCCTAGGAATGGACTGATCTTGGATAGCCTAAATCTTCTCCCGATGTACTGTGACTCCATCTGTGCTGATGACATGTCCCAAGTAAAGTATCGTCGTCATCCTAAACTCACATTTGGAAGCCTTAGCATACAATAACTGTGCCTCCATAACACCAAGTACCTCATCAAGATGCCGAAGATGCTTCTCCGAAGTCTTACTATAAATCAAGATATCATCAAAGAATACCAATAGAAACTTACGCAACTGCTGGTTGAACACATGATTCATACAAGACTGAAATGTAGCAGGTGTATTAGTAAGACCGAATGGCATGACCAAAAACTCATAGTGCCCGTAGTGACATCTGAATGCTGTCTTATGTATATCCTCCTCACGTACACGAATTTGATGGTAACCTAAACGAAGATCAATCTTAGAGAAATACACGGCCCCGTGTAACTCATCAAGAAGCTCATCGATCCTGGGAATAGGATACCTGTTTTTGATTGTCTTCTTGTTCGGTGCCCTATAATCAATACACATCCGCATAGTACCATCCTTCTTCTTCACCAAAATAATCGAAGAAGCAAATGGACTAGATGAAGGTCAAATGTGTCCCATATCAAGCAAATCCTATATTGTCTTTTCTATTTCCTTTTTGAAGTGTCGCAAATGACGATAAGGTGCAATATTCACCGGTTTGGTGCCCTCCTCTAACTCAATCACATGCTCAAATCCACGATCTGGTGGTCTACCTGGAGGAATATCACCAAACACCAAACTGTGCTTGTCCAACACTGATTGGACATCTACATGATACGGCTCACTCGAAGAAGATTTGGAAGATACAAAACACTGGGCTGCCCATGCAACATCTCCGTGACGAAATAAAGTCTCCATACGTCTAGCTGAAACAACCTTGGGTCCTCCATCAGAAAGTGCTCTCAACACAATCTTCTTCCCATCGTGTATAAACTCCAACTCCATCTTTTGGAAATCCTGAATATAGCGGCCAAGCAACTGTAACCATTGGACTCCCAAAACAATGTCAATCTCACCAAGTCCAACCATGTAGAAATACTAAGCTGAGGTACCTTCTTAGTGCAACTCATGGTAAAGCCATCTGCAGCTGTCACTAAGAATCCTGAAAAGTCCTCAGGTCGTAATCCTCTCTATACAACTAAACCCTCATCAATAAAGTTGTGAGTAGCTCCACTGCCAATCAAATAGGTGACACGTTGTCCCTTAAGGACTCCTTTCATATGAAAGGGATGATACCTAGGTACACTTGAAATAGATGCAATAGTAACTGGACCTGTAGCACTTGAATCATAAGCCTCAAGCTCCAATGAAGGCTGTTGCTTTGTATGATCAGCATCACTATCTGAACCAGGATCAACGATAACCTCATCCTACACATCATAAGTGACCTCAATAAGATGTGCCTTGCCTTTCCCAAGGCATCTATGTCCTAGTTCCCATGGTTCCTTGCAAGAAAAGCATAGTTTCTTCCTCATGTATTCATTCTTCGTCTCATTGTCCAATCTGGGAGGTGTGAACTTAGGCTGATTAGGTTTTTTCTGATTTGAACTTGAGCCTCTAAAACTTTTCTTTTGTGATGTGAATGTAGGAATACTGTCTAAATCCAGTGAGCCTCATCAAGTGTACTTGGCTTATGAACTTTGATCAATCCTCTTAACCTGTCATTCAATCCCCCAACAAATAGCATAGTAACTCTCCTATCTGACATATCAGGAACCATCACCGCTATCTTTTGGAATTCATTGACATAGGAGTCCACTCTACCAATCTATATCAACTGAGCCAAATCCCTGTAGTAGATTTCCACATCTTTCTGTCAAATCTAGTAATGAGTTTGTGAACTCATCATATGAAGTAATCTTGTTATGATGCTACGAGACAAGTCCATGATGCCACCAACCGTATGCTAATCCCTCAAGATGCATAGTAGCAAACTGAATAGTTTTTTCCTCACTCATTGGCTTGAGTGTAAGAAAAGTGTCAAGCTTGTGTACCCATGCCCTAGCACTGATTTTGCCGCTGCCATCAAAATTAGGAAGAGATATTTTATTCAATGCATCCTTATATTCCTTGGGTTGCTTGGTTTGTCTTCTATGTCTTTGCTCAACTCTTGTCCTTCGCCTATCCTTCCTTTGGTTCATGTAGTTGTTGAAGTTTAGACGATCTTTGACATGATCAGGAAGTGCATCATAATCATCAACCATGGAAATCAAATACTCATCAAATGATGGCTCCTCCTCCTCAACCTATATCTCATTCTCAACCTCTTCTTCTCTAGGAAGAAAAGTGGGCTGCATAGGTCTATCTATAGTAGTTGTGTGTGCCCTCCTATCACGAGGTGAACCAACAACACTACCATCACCTGTATGCTAAGTTACCGATCCTGAAACTGGTTCTGGTTTGGGTTTGCAGGTTCGGTCAATTTTTTTTTTTGGGTGTGGGTTCGCTTTGGGTTCCTCCATACAAAAACATATAAAAATAAAAATATATACATATTTGCAATAGTAATTAAGTATATATATATATTTCTAAAATAGGAAATGTATCTAATATCCATTTATATATATATTATAATTTATAAATATATTATGTAGATATTTAAATATAAATAAGAAATAAAAAATATATTAATATAAATATATTAACATATAAACAAAAAATAAAAATAATAATTATATATTATTATATTAATATAATTATATATTAATATATAAGAAATATAAAATGCATAAATAGAAATATATTAATATAAATATAAATCATTTATATATATAGAAATAAAAATATATTAATATTAATATCTAAAGACTAATATTTATATTTATATAATATAAATATACATAATATAAATTAATGTAAAGTATTAATAATATTTATTATTAAGAATAATATAAATAAAGTATTAGTGGGTGGTTAGGCAGGAGTCCATCCACACAATGGGTGTGGAAGGACCGGGGTTTTGTTTTGCCAGCCAAGATGCCTAGGTGGCAAGTGACTTGGATTGAAGGGTTTTGATGTGACAAGGGTGGCAGAAGTGCATTGAGGGGATGGTCATTAATTTTGCCATGGTTTGCATTTCAATCATAGCGCGACTTCATTTCAAGGCAAGCTGCCTTCGTTTTCTATATGTGCCTCCAATTGTGCTTTGCTAGGAAGATTCGAGAAGACATTTCTGTTTATTTAGAGAAGCCGAGTGTAGGGGTTTTTCAGCAGTGTCTTTCGATTAAAATGGTGGGTGGGTCTGGTTTATTATGAGGATTTCGACGGAAGGATTGGTCTGTTTGGGAATGGATACACCCATTCAGGTGGAGAGTGCAGTGAGACAACTCGCCTTCAAGGGTCCGGTGACTGATCATAGACTCAAGAGGATTCTGCGCTTAAATGACGACTTCATTCTGTTGGCGGTGAAGGTCATCTTGGGCAAAAATTTTCTGGAGGAGTGCGAATTCTACCGAGTCGACACTTCAATTGTGTCCTGGTTCATGGCATCCTTGTTAGACACTGGCATTTCAAAGGAGAAAACTGGTCTTTTGGTAAGGTGAATTTACATTGACAATTTGCTTGTGGGAGTGGCGGATATAATCAAGGCAGTTGAGCCAGGAGTGGGCATCCCTAGGCCTGCAGATTTTCATCTGCTAGAGGACGATGTGGCGGTGGTTCGTTATTTTCCCTTTCTGCTAAACCCTAAAGGCTGGCCGCTCATTCTGCACAGAGAACAAGTCGCGGCGGGGGTGGATTTTCTGTTGAAGCTGTTGCAAATTGAACTGCATGATGGCTCCTTCGACTGTTTAGAAGGCTTCAGGGTAAGGACGACAAATCTTGGTTTTGAATAATAGCTATGCTGGTTGTAGTCGAATGTTTGTTTCTTTTCTTTGGTTTCAGTTCGGCATAAGGAAAGATGTCTGTGCAGGGTTTTGTTCTCTCCCCTGTAGCTATATAATCTGATTGCCGATAGGCCAAATTTTGGTATTATACCCCTAGATAGATGGCAGGCCTTGCATGGCCCTTTTTTGCATAATGGAGACCCTGTGTGGTCAATTAGTTTCCAGTATAGAAAGAATAGGAGATAACTGCAAACTATATGCAGTCAGAATTGTAATCTTCTTTTTCAAATCAATATAATCTATAATCTTATGAAGCAAAAAAAAATAAAAAATAAAGTATTAATAATATTAGTATTAATGTAAAGTATTAATAATATAAACCTAAATATAAAATCCTTTGCTCGATAGGCTTTTATATTTGAGCATTATAGTGAGCTGGAATTGTCTCACGCCGGAAAATTTCTGAACTCGTTGGTTATTCCTATCGGCGTTATTCCTATCCGCATAATTCCTATCCGGTATTCCTTGAATATAAATCGAAATCGTTTGCCCAAACCCTCGGATTCGTCACGGCAACAGAAAAACAAGAGCAAATTCGTTCACCTTCATTCGGGTCGAACACAGTGCGTTTTTCGAACCCTGTCCGAACCCCCACTAGAACCGAAGCCGGATTCGGATCCAGGACGGATCGGACCCGCACAGGCAGGTCTGTAGGGCCGAACTGGTAACATAGCTTGTATGGGCGGGATTAGCTGGATTGACTCTCATATTAGTCAATGATTGGGTCATAAGCTGCATCATCTGATTTTGGGCTGCTATCAATTGAGCAATATTCTCATTTGTAGTATGCTGTTCTGCTGCCATCATTCTTTGACCAACTACCATATCTCTCATCATATCACCAATGTTATCCCTTGGCGGACTACCTGCTCTTCGATCTCCCATATTGCCTTGATTTGTACTTGTTCTTCTATGATAATGAAACCTGAGTGGAACAATTTCATGTATTACCCAAAAAGCTGGCAGGATCCAAGCTCTGATACCACTGTAAGAACCCTGTCTAATTCTGTCCTGAAATTTAACCCTGCTGATCTGAATTTTCTGATTTGTTTTTCTTCAAATATACTTACGGTTTTCAAGTTTTGTTTTCACCAATATGTTTGCAATGTAATGAAGATGGAAAGGTTGCATTATGACAAACAAATACTACCAAAAGATGACTAAAATGTAATTATATCAATTCACATATACATCCAAAATCGATGCAAACATAACAAAGACATACCCGGATGGAAAGATAGGCTTTTTTATTGCAATGTAGTTGGCTAGTTACAAAACAGAATGGTCTGATATGAAAATCAAACTTGTACAAACAAGTATATGATGCCCTAGATTGATCATGTAGTCATACAAATGATCCTCCAATGAAGTAACATCAAATGCCAACACATAGATTATGAATGCTGATGGAAACTCAAGCCAAATGCCAATGAAGAAGTCTGATCATGAAATCTGTAGCTGCTGTTATAAAAATCAGACCTGTAAACCCTCACAAATTCACCAAAATTCACCTCCAATATGTAGCGCCTATGTGTAGAAATGAGGCGATTTAACCCAGCTTGCAAAATAAACCCTTAGATCAACAAAGCATGTCAAAATATCAGCTAATCTGCCTCTAATATGAATTTCCAGCCCGCTGTCATAAAATTTAGAATATGTATGAATGATGAAAATCGCCCAAATGCCTTCTCAATCCTAGCGCTCCATCTAGAAACCCTCTCCAAACGCTTATTGATGAAAATATTGCAAGAACATCCTCAAATCTGAATATCAAAGTCTCCAATCTACAAAATGCTTCAAACCCTAGCTGCTATAATGAATTCCAATCCAAACCCTAGCTGAAATGAAGCCATTATCTCCTCAAACACCTGCAAATAAACTCAATGATGAATTCTAAGTGAATCCATCTCCCATAGTGAATTGAGTTTTCGTCCAATCACTCTTATCCAAAGGTTTTCATCCTTGAACACCGCTGAAAACAAGTTACAGCCAAGAGAAACACTCTAAAATGCAAAAGCCAAATGATCAATGATATGAAAAATGATATCAATTCATGTCCTTTTATCCTCCTCAAGTTGGGCGATCCGATTAGCTATAATTTTATGAATTTTCAAGTCCACCACCATAATACAACATATTTTATTGATTTTTATTGAATAAATTCTCCTTATTTCTCCTTGGGCGGCGACTAGGAGAGAGAAACTAATATTTTATTATTTTCTTTTTTAAAATTTTTTTTCCTTTTTGGCCAGCAATTTTCATGAGGAAATAATAATAATAAAATATAATAAAATATTATATTTTATTTTTCACCCTCCAACTTGTCCATTTTCCATCTTTAAGTTATTTTTCGTTTCTCCAATTTGGCCGCTCAATCACTTGGCTGAATATTTTATTAGTTTTGGCTAAATCAAAATAATATAAAAATACCACTAGCCAAAAATATTATTAGTTGAGCCAATATTCCTTTTTCCAAACCTCAACAACATTTGTTCTTCCCACCTAGCTCAACCAAGACATTCCCTTTCCAAGTGCATTAGCCTATGGGAATGGTGAATAGGCTAATATCCATCTCCAAGGTGATCACTCCGGAAATGGAGACATTACATACCCTCAGGGTCGCATCAACAACCATTTCAGAAAGATTTTTTGCAACCAAAGGCATTACCTCCCCAATCCCACAAGGTGGAAGAATCCAAGAATGAGCTTCGGAGGAAGAAATTGTGCTTCTCTTGTAGAGAGTCGTGGGAGCTCAGGCATAAATGCTGAGGCAAAGGACATGTTCGTTACATAGAGGTAGCCATAGAAGAGAGTTCAAAAACAGAGAATCCGAGGGTGTTTTGGAGGATGAGCATGAGAATCTTGAAGTAGAGAAGCCTTCAGGAGGTACGCTCGCCACACTTTCAGGAACACCTAGATATCACCCCTTCTGTGTGCGAGGAGTGCTTCAGGGACATAAGGTAACATTCTTAATTGATAGTGGGGCTACCCATAATTTCATTGATGAGGGGTTAGTGACTAGGTTAAAATTGAAGACCGATAAATTTGAGGGTTTTAATGTGGTTATGGCTAATGGATTTACTCTTCCATGCACACGAAGGATGCAACAACTAGACATCACCCTGGGTAGACATAAGTTTCTTGATGACTTTTATGTGGTAGGTATCGGTGAGACAGATATAGTGTTGGGGGTGCAATGGTTGCATTCACTTGGGGAGTTCACACAGAATTATCAATCTATGGAATTGAAATTAAAAATTGATGGTAAGGAGGTGGTTCTCCAAGGATTGTCTGATGGAACTCCAATGGTTGTTTCTGCCAAGAGGATGGAGATAGCGTTTCGTAGGGGACAAGTAGATTGGGCAGGATGATGTTTAATTATCGATGGGTTTTCACCCGCATATGAAAGGGCTATTCACATAGATATTCAACCCATAGAAGCATAAATCGGATTAAAATCGTGATTTAAAAAAAAAATCGCGATTCGCCTTGGATGCCGATTTTTTCCCGGGTTTGAATCGGAAATCGTTGATTGATGGCCAACGATTTTTTTGGGGGTTTAAATCGCCATTAAATTGCGATTAAATTGCTTTTAAAACACCGGCAATTTCCTCGGGTGCCGTTTTTGCCCGACTACTGGTATTTTTATGGTTTTTTGGTCATTTTTCATCACAACGGTGCTCAGAGCAAGTCTTCAAGTCTTCAGCAGATCTGTTCCAGAGCAAGTCTTCACGTCTTCAAGTCTTCAGCAGGCCTTCAGGTTTTTAATTCGCAACTCATTCTTTAATTTTTGCTTCGTCGTTTTAATAAACTAGATAATCGTTTGATTTTTTCCCATATATGTTTGTTTTTATTATTTTAATATTTATTACTGGTTATATATTATTAATAGTACTAAATATTATTATTGTTTCCTAATAATATAGTATTATTATCTATTATTAATAATATAGTATTATTATGATCTATTATCTATTATTATTAGCCGATAAGCTTTTATATGTGAGCATTATAGTGCTTTGAAAATTTCTCACTTCGTAAAAAAAACTCACGGCAGAAAATTTTCTAAAATCGTTCGATGGTGCTCGGAAAATTGTCTCATGCCGTAAAAAATTCACGCTGTAAAAAATTCACGCCGTAAAAAATTCACGCCGTAAATTTTTCTAAACTTGTCGATTGTTCACACGCCGGGAATAAATCGTGAGGCGTATTATTAATTTAATAATAACCGTTTATATTATCTATAATAATTCTAATAGATAACTATTATAGATATCTATCATATTTAGATATTATTAATGCAATATTATATATAATATATTTAATAATGATAAGTATAACTATTTGTTATAATCTCGAGCGACCCTGTTCGTCAAGTGAATTTTTATGATTTTATTCATTCAAAGTTGTAAAAATGTTTAAATATGTTTAAAAACTATCTATTAAAAGCTTATAAAAATGTTTATCCTACAGTATATTATTATTGAGTACTACTGTATTATCACTTGTGTAATATATTGTATTTTTACCCAAACGATTTTTGCTCCTATGAAATTTCAACCCATTTTGCATAGGCATAGTAAGGTATTTGGTGATCTCCCTCTAGGGCTGCCACCTAAGAGGGGGTTTCACTGTGTCATTGAGTTAGAGGAAGGTTCCAAGCCAGTCATCACCACACCTTATCGTCATCTGAGAGGTTACAAGGAAGAAATTGAGAAAACGATTAAGGAATTACTCGATATGGGGGATATACAACTAAGTTTGAGCCTCTTTGCTTCCTTCGTGGTATTGGTAAAGAAGGATGGTTCTATGAGGATGTGTGTCAATTATAGTGCATTAAATAAAAAGACTATCAAGAAACGCTATCCCATTCCCAGAATTGATGAGTTGATTGATGAGCTCCACGGTGCAGTATATTTCCTTAAGATTGATTTACATTTCAGGTATCATTAGATAAGGATGAGGAAGGAGGATGTTCACAAGACAACCTTCAGATGTCACTTTGGGCATTTTGAGTTCCTAGTCATGCCATTTGGGTTGACTAATGCTCTAGCTAAATTCCAATCTTGCATGAACCAAGTATTTAGTAAGCAATTAAGGAAATTTCTTTTGGTTTTCTTTGATGATATATTGATTTACAATAAAACTTGGACGGATCATTTAAAACATATAGACGAGGTAGTGGGAATACTTGAGCAACAGTCACTATTCGCTAAGGCATCCAAATGTGAGTTTGGAATGATTGAGATTTTGTATTTGGGGCATAAGATCAGTGCCCAAAGCGTCAGCGTAGATGAAGAGAAAATCAAGGCAATAGTAGATTGGCCTCAACCTAAGACATTATCACATTTGAGAGGATTTGTTAGACTCTGTAGCTATTACAAAAGGTTTGTCAAATGATTCTCACAGTGTGTCGCCCACTAACAGACTTAACTAGAAAAGGGGCATTTTCATGGAGTGAGGAGGCACAAAGAGCTTTTGACAAGCTCAAAGAGGTTATGAGTTCATGCCCCATATTAGCCATCCCTGATTTCTCACTCCCATTTGGATTAGAATGTGATGCTTCAGGAGAAGGTATTGGAGCAGTATTAATGCAAAATAAATACCCAATAGCATTCGAGAGTCGCAAGCTCAAGGAATCTGAGAGGAATTACTCTATTTATGACAAGGAGATGCTAGCCATCATGCATGCATTAGCAAAGTTCAGGTAGTACTTGGTTTGTGGAAAAATTGTGGTAAAGACCGACCATAACAGTCTAAGGTTCTTCCTGAATCAAAGAGATTTGAATGATAGGTAGCAAAAATAGGTAAGGAAGTTATAGGCTTATGATTTTGATATTGAGTGTGTGAAGGGAAAGAACAATATGGTGGCTGATGCTTTGTCTTGAAGGCCTCATTTATGTCCTATGACGGATATTTCTGCTGATCGGAAAACTTCTATATTAGTAGAATATGCTAAAGATACATTGGCTAATGACATATTGGAAGGCAAGTTGCAAGACGACAGGTACAAGGTAGTGGAGGAGCTCATTCTCTATAAAGACCGAATATATTTAGTCCCAGGATCGAAAATGAAAGAAAGGATTTTGAGAGCATATCATGATACCCCTCTGGCTAGTCAGCAAGGATACTATAAAACATACAAACAAGTGAGAGAACGATTTTCTTGGAAGGGCCTTGTTGATGATTTTTTTAGACAGGTCAACAATAGAGTAAAACACTAAGTATTCAACTCTCTTGAGTAAAGTCTCTCAAAGGCTAAGCTATGTGATCTAGTGAGACAACTCCAAGGTTCCCTTTTTATGATTTATCTTGGATAGACTTAGTGATTACATGTGATCTTGCTGATAATCACAAAGGGACTTACGTTAGACTTCTTTATTCATTCAACTTATTTCTCCTTTCAGTGTGGATGAAGTATTCACGATGTATCAATGATAAAAAAAGGAAAAAAGATAAAGGTTGAGAGAACTAATTTAAGGTCAATGAAGCAATGATGATACACGAACAGACAAACTCTTTGATTAACCTAACCCCACTTCGCCAAGGATGCCTACAACTACATGGAGTTGGTGCAATCTCCTAAGGTAAACGAATGGTTTTCAAATCATGAAGGCTTATATAAGCACCCATCGGATGGCGTAGCTCAAACAAGCATCCACAATCGAACTTAAGCAAATGATGAGGCTTAGACTAGCTTTACACAACACTTCACCAGTGATGAATGTTAAAAGCATGAGCTAGGAGTTGATCAAATATTCAACACATACGTACATTACATCAAAGAACTTCTAATCTACTTCTAATCTATTTTGAAACATCTCTCCACTTCATCAAAGCACAAGAAACCATGTCATTTCACAAGACAACACTTGAACACCAAATAAGCTCCAATGTCTTTGCATTAATCTTGAGAAAGATGTACAACAACTTCAAGTCCTCTCAGAGAATTTCGAGAGTCTCTTCTATTCTACTCTACTCTAACTATTATCTGATCTACTCTCTAATAATTTTACAAATGAGGCAACAAGGCCTTTATATAGAGGTCCAGCATTACAATGAATGGCTAGGATCAATTCACGTAGCCAAGGGTCCAGATCGTGCCAACAAGGCAGTTTGTTACAACAACTTGCTATTTTTAGTACACAATAGAGGCAATGAAGGCATGTTTTCCAAGAAGATAAGGATAAGATGGAATCTTTTAGAGCATCTTCCACATGGACGTCCCTTTGGCTTCTTGCTTGTAACAGGTACATTGAACCTAGACATATGATGTGGCTGATTATGATTGACTGATGATAGGTACATGCCACATAGGTGCCTGTTGTGATGTAATGACACATCGCCCCATTGCAAATGGGGACCCCCTCTTTTTTTGCTTTCTGTCGTTGCTTTGCTTTAGGGTTTAGGTTTTCTTTGAGCTTGTAAGGTTTTGGTAGTGTTGTTTTACCTAAATCTCGATATATTCTGGCTAAGGAGTTTGTATCTTCTCATCCTGATGCGTGTTCTGAATCTTGAAATTGACTAAGTCTGGAATCCTGATGTTCTGAGATCTTCTGAGATCCTGAAATTGACTAAGTCTGAAATCTGGTGGATCCTAAAAAATCTAGAATCTGCATGTTAAATCCCATGGATCTGAGACCTATCTCAAACATCCTGGAAGTATATTTCAAAATATTTAAAGTATAGGAAATTCAATATCTGAGCATATACTTAAATATATTTTTAAATATACTTCCATCCAGGACAAGTCAAAATCAGGCAAAAAAAGTTGAAGGCTTGGACCTTGGGCGGAAATTGTTCTACACCATGCAATATGCGCCCAGGAAAATGGGGAAAATGTTCTAGAGCTTTCAAAATCCGCCCAAGCAAAAGCAATGAGAATTCAAGCGACAGAGAAGATCAAAACTCGAAAATTTGGCTAAGTGTTGACAAATGGGGAAAATGTTCTCACACATGCAATATCCGCCCTAGAGGATGAGCTTGAGGGTGGAAAATGTTCTGCCTCATGCAATATGCGCCCTAGGTTGAAGGTCTCCATTTTTTAATGCATGATTGCCTTAGACAAATTCTCGAGAATACTTGCAAAGAATATGACAATTTGCTTTGTGGAATTGGAAGAAAGTTGGAGTTTGATGAATTGTTGAAGTACCAAAATGGAGGAAATTGTTCTACCCCTTTCAAAATCCGCCCTCCCTAGTTGCAAATTGTTCTCAGGCCTACAACATGCACCCTAGGAATTTCATGATAAATGCATGAAGTGCGAAGGATGTTGAAACTCAATCCATGTTTAAGGCAATGAAGGAAGTCCAAGGTAGAAGATTCACTCAACATTTGAAATTTGAAGGAAAAACCTAAGTAGCAAAATGAAGGAAAATGTTCTGCAACCTTCAAAATCTGCCCTCCGTGGAGTGCAAAATGTTCTAGAGCATGCAATTTCCGCCCAAGCTTGTAACAAGGAATTTTGGCGAAGTGTTTGAAAGATGAAGGTCATGATAGAATACCAAAATGGGGAAAATGTTCTGCCCCTTGCATTTTGCGCTTTAGCTAGAAGGAGACTTGGAAATAATGGAAAATGTTCTACCTCTTGCAATTTCCACCCTAGAAGGAACAAGGAAATTTGACTAAGTATGAAACATTCTAAGAAATCATCCTTGTTTTGAAAGTTCGAGTGAAGGTCATGATAGAATACCAAAATGGGGAAAATGTTCTACCCCTTGCATTTTGCGCTTTAGCTAGAAGGAGACTTGGAAATAGTGGAAAATGTTCTACCCTTTGCAATTTCCGCCCTAGAAGGAACAAGGAAATTTGACTAAGTATGAAACATTCTAAGAAATCATCCTTGTTTTGAAAATTCAAAGTGAAAGTCATGATTGAGTTGAAAATAAAGGAAAATGTTCTACCCCTTTCAAAATCCGCCCTATAACGGAGGAAATTGTTCTACTCCATGCAATTTCCGCCTAGATAGTCACAAAAAAGTTGAACTAAGTGGGAAGTATCTTGAAGACTCTAGTCTTGTTTTGAAGCTCCAAGTGAAGGTTTGACAAAGGTTGATACAAGGATGAAATGCATGTATACTTGCATTGGGCGCTCAAGACCAAAGTGTGGAGATTCAACTAAGTATTATGAATACCAAAATAAAGGAAAATGTTCTACCCCTTTCAAAATCCGCCCTACCTTTGAAGGCAATATTAAGGAAAAATAGAAAATGCTATGACACTCAAATGTGGAAATTCGCCTAAGGCAAAGTGAGATGAGAAGCAAAAAGCGGAAATTGTTCTAGTCCTTGCATTTTGCGCCCTCGGAGGAGGAGAGTCCATTTGACATACAAGTTGAAGTGATATTTCAAAGTTTCATGAGGATCAATTTTTAAGATACTTCAAACTTAGAGAGAATGCAACTAAGCAATTTGTCAAGTCATGAAAATCCAATGTTTAAGAGTTGAAAATTTCACTAAGGCATGAGTAAAGCTCAAAGGATAACAAGTCTAAGGAAAAATGGGGAAAATGTTCTGCTATCTGCAGTTTCCGCCCTTACAAAGGAGGCAATTCACTCATTACAAATGCAAAATTGAATGTGAGATCATTGAAATTGAAGGAGAATTTACCAAAGAAGCAGCAAAACTTGAAGCAGAGAACAAGAAAAATTCTAAGTATTAAAGTTGCAAAATGGGAAAATGTTCTAGAGCTTACATTTTGCGCCCTAGAAGGGTGCATATTCCATAGACCAGAACAATTTCCACTTTTTCAAAGTTTTCATGAAAAATCACTTTGCATTATTGAATAAGTTGGCTTAAATTGAAAATTGTTTGATGAATATATGGAAATCGTTTTATTTGTCCCACATTCGTAAGGAAGGTGAATTTAGTGGTAAAATTCCTTTATATCATGTATCATGTTGATGTACTAACTTGAGGTATTTTGCCTGTAGGTTTGCAATGTATGCGGTGAATGTTGAAGCAGAGCGAGATGAAGTGAAAGATCGAATTATGTGGAGGCATGCCATCCAGAGGGTCGAAGTGTCATCAAGCTGATTCACCTTGCTCCAAAGAAGGCGACATCACCAGAATGGAGGAAGAATATTGCATCATCAAGTTTGCCATCATCCAAGCATCCAGAAGATCATTCCACCTGCATGTTCAAGAATCCAGCATCATGAGAGGAACATTCATCCAAAAATCCATTTCCAGGAATTCGTTTGCATTTTTAAGCTCCAGAGTTATCTATTCCATGAGCCATCTACATCTATCATGAAGTCTACTCTAAGAATTCACGCATAAAACATCTTCTACTTCATGCACCATCCAGAGTTAAAATCCTGCACAAGAATGAGAATGTCACAAGATGAGAAATGAGCAAGTTTATCAAGAAATCTATGAATTACATTCAAACTAAAAAATGTCAAGACAACAACAAGAAGAAATCCAAAATCCCAAATTTGCAAGTTCGAAAGATGCAAAGTTCCAGAGGTGAATATTCAAGTTCAAAGACTATTCCATGAAAGATGATATAATTTGGGAAGTTGTTCCAAGGAATGTGAACAGGGAGAAAATCAAACTGGTTCGCCCAAGGCTGAGGTGGCATGTACACATCATTAGGCCAATCACCTTTTGACATGTTACTTATCACATTGGGAAACGTGCCTTTGTTCCCTCTTTCATGTCTAAAAATAGCAAATTGTTGTAACAAATTGTATTGTTGTCTCAATTTGGGCCATTGATTTGCAAATCAATCTTGGCCATTCATTGTAATTCTTGAGCTCTATATAAAGCTCACTTCTCTCATTTGTAAGGAGGGACATTAGGATATTAGAATTAGGAAGAATAGCAAGTAGAGTAGAGGAGACTTCTTAAAGTCATTGAAGAGACATTGAAATTGTTGTAAAAATACTTCCAAGATCAATACAAGCTCATTGTTGGTTGTTTCATGGTGATTTTGTGTGGTTGCGGAATGTTAACATGGTTTCTAAGTTCTTGGATGTGATGGGGAGATGTTTCCAAGTAGAGTAGAATTAGATTAGAAGTTCACTGATATGATGGATTTATGTTGAGATATTTGATGAATTCCTCTATGTTCATACTTTTTGTGACTTGTGGCTTGCAATTCACAGTGCAAAGTTAGTCTGAACCTTCATGTGCTTTAGTTCGATTGTGAATGTTCATTCAAGTTGCGCCAGCTGTGGGTATTTGGATGCATGTTTGCAGTTTGAAAATCCTTCATTTCCCTTTGAAGATTGCACTAGCTTCGTGTAGTTGTTGCTCTCATGGCGAAGCGAGGCCTGGTTCAAGGAGTTTGTCTATTGAAACATCATCCGTCACTTCATTGTCCTTAGATTAGCTTTCTTAACCCTCGTCTTTTGCATTTTCTTTTTGTACCCACTCGGAAGAAGTTCCATTTCATAAGGAAGAAGTAACACATTTGAGTGGAGTAAGGAGCATATTCAGCGTAAGTCCCTTTGTGATTACCAGCAAATCACATCAACTACTAAGTCTATCCATAACAAAAACATGAATAAGGAACCTTGGAGTTGTCTTGATTGATCACATTGTTTAGCAGTCGAGAGACTTTATTCAAGAGAGGATAGAATACTTAGTATTTTATTCTGAGTTTGCATGTGCAAGAAAAACACATCAATAGTGCCATCTCAGCAAACTTGTGGATTTCAATTGTTTATTCACTTTGCTCTTTGGGCATATTCCCAAATTGTATCATCTTGTGATGATGTCTTCGAATGTAATTGCTTTGAATGAACTTGTATGTTTGGGAATACTTTGTTGATCTCGCCTTGTTCATCTTCTTGCAAACTGGATATGTATGATAGATGTTGCTCATTTGTTTAACACTGTGATTCTTATTTTGTAGGATGTAGGAATGATCTTCCTTGCTTTTTCATATGGAGTAGTGTATAAATGATGATGCTGCTTCCTTCATATAAGAGTAAATGATGATGATGACATGAAGTAGAGTAGATGATGATGAGGCTTCTTAGATAATGGAGTAAGAGACTTCTCGGAGACTTGAAGATGGTGAGAACTTGACTTGATAGATGGATGAATGTCTTCGACGTAGTAGATGATGAAGTGCTTACACAATAAGCTTGAAGTGTTCCTTTGGAGCAGCTACATGATTATTTTTTCTTAGAAATAGCCATCTAGCCTCACTCCTCGCTTGAAGGTGACTCCTCAGCTTCATTGATGTTCCTACAAGACAAGAGAAACAATATTAATCACTTTATAACATAAAGAAGTCACTTAAAACATATAAATAGCCTTTCTTCAATCTAGGCGCACATATAAGGTTATACAAAAGTAAAAGTGCGGCATAAATGCTTAATCTGCTGTTTTAACCTTAAACGATTCAAGCTCATGGTTTAGACATCTAATAAGTTTTTCACCTTTCAATGATCATGCAAATAAGGATCAGATTTATATATCCATGAAACTTCTTAGTGACTTAGGCGCACCTTGTGATATCTTAAAGTAAAATCAGCGTCTTACCACCTTGAAGACTTCAATTCATCTAAAGGAGTCCTTGTTTTAACTTAACCTGATTTTGCCACTTAAACGCTTTCCTCAGCATAGGCGCAATTGGCGAGTTACATAATTATGGATCAGCGCCTTCATATGATAGGTATTCCCTTTAAGGTTAAGTGCAGATTTGAGGTGAAATGGACTGGAAATTGCGCCTAGTTGCTTAGTTTGTTGCTTACCCTCAAATGACTTAATCTTCACCTTGCATATCAGTTTTAATACTCAAATACTCCTCCGAATCAAGGCGCTTAGGCGCTGTTTTGAGATGAAATAAATGCAGGTTGGCACCTAACTCATTCCATGCTTGATTGCCCATCCTCCAGTGACTTCAACTTCATGTGTGAATGTTTAAGAACTTGCCATTTGATACTTCAATGATTTCAAAAATCTCTAGGTGCCAAACTGATCTGTTTAAGTGAGAATATGCGCCTTGAAACTTAGTGAAATTGATCCTTCTTAAGGCGCATTTTGAGGTTGCTCATAAGGTGAAATACGCCCAAGTTCACTTGGCTGCAATAATATGGCTTCAAACTCTTATGAAGACTATCTCACCCCTAGGCGCACTTTGGAGTTGAAATGATCATGGATTGGCTTCTAGGTACACTTAGCTAGTTTCTTGGTCTTCAAAACACCTTTTGATCATCTATTCAATCATTCAAGAGACCCTCTCATCACCTATATGCTAAATTTCAAGGTTTCAAGCTCTTTACTCTTAGGTGCCAAAATGGATGGTGGAGACAAGCAAAGGCGCCTAGACTGAAATATCTTTATACTTGCTATTTTCATGCCTTCAAACAATTGGAGATAACTTAAAATGATCCTTCTTCAAGGTGCAATTCTTAGATGTTAATCTATGTGTTCTAACTTCAGGCGCCATTCTTACATTGTATAGTAGTAAGAGTGCGCCTAAACTGAAATTGGCTTCACATTTGATCTTTCATACTTCCAAACATTTGAAGATGACTCAAAATAACTCCTCTTATTTGGGCGCCCACTCCGAAAGGTCATCTCATGCACTTTCTCCCAAAGCGCTTATTGAAGGTGTCTTTGATGGCTAGGCGCAGATTTAGAGATAAACAAGTCCATATTAGCGCCTAGATTGAATGAGGCTTCATGCATCAAGTTTCATCAGATAAACTCATGTACAAGGAAAGGCGCAATAAGATGATTTAACCAATAGAAATGAGCGCCTAAACTTCCATAAATCATGCCTCTTAAGGCTAGGTGCAGTTTTAGGTCCCTAATGATGCAAAATGCGCCTTAACTTCCTAGAGGCTCCCTCTTGACACTTTAATGGATTTCAAGCATACTTTAACCCTTCTAAAATTCTTCATTACCTTAGGCGCCATTTGGGAGTCATATGAGTGTAAGGTGGCGCCTTGAATTGAATGAGTACCTTCTTCATCTTAGGCGCTGATATAAATGAAAACAAATTGAAATATGCGCCTAAATCTAATTGACCCAACTTCTTTACTTCTAACTCATTCAAAGACTTATTTAAACTTGCAAGAGGTTCTTTCATCTTCTACATGCTATACATCAATGTTTGAAAGCTCTTCATACTCAAGGCGCTATAATTGGATAGAAAAGACAAGGAAAGGCGCCTATGCTACTTGTAGGATACTTACTCATTTCTCATGCATTCAAACTCTATTTAGGTTCAATGAAAGTATCTTTAGACTTAATCTCCTTCAAGTGCTTAATAAAAATCTACTTGATGCTAGGCGCTTGATCTGGTCCTTACAAGCAATTCAGCTCCTAGGCGCTCAAAATGACCAAAACAACATGAATTTGCACCTAAACTTATTGGCCTGTTCTTATTCCTTAGGATGATCTCAAATCTCTCTACTAAAGCATTGTTATTTTGAAAAACTCTTACTCAAAGGGACATTGCAAATCAAGACTCTTGGCCGCCTATCTTTTAGGCGCATCTTGATGAACATTTGAGTGTGAATTGGCACCTTACCTTAATATGAAGTTTACTTCCAATTTTTATGATCTTAGGAAATCATGCAACTTACTTCATCATCATTACTGAGTTCACCATAAAACAAAACCTAGGGCATCATCCAAAACTCAGCAAAGCATCAGAGCTCAAAAAAAAGGGGGTCCCCATTTGCAATGGGGCGATGTGTGATTTGGTCACAACAGGCCTCAAGGGGGATGTCTTAAAGCATGTAAGAGAATGTATGGTTTGTCAACAAAACACGGTAGAACAAACATTTCTAGCTAGTTTGTTACAGCCCTTGCCAATGCCAATCCGAAAATGGCAAAGTATTTCGATGGATTTCATCACATATCTTCTGAAAGTACAAGGAAAGGATTGTATCTTTGTGGTCGTGGACAGACTCACTAAATACGCTCACTTTCATGTCATATCTTCCGAATATAGAGCTTCACAAGTGGATGATCTATTCTTTAGAGAAGTGTTTAGACTACGTGGGCTACCTAGAAACATTGTTAGTGACAGACAATAAATTTATCAGTTTATTTTGGCAAGAACTTTTTCGGTTGAGAATTAACCCCAAGCACTAGCTATCACCCACAAACGGATGGGCAAACGGAAATTGTGAATGAATGGCTTGAAGGGTTAAATGGCTTCATCTTGGAGAATATTGTTACAATTCTACTCGCCATATGTCAATAGGTATGACTCCCTTCAAAGCACTATATGGTTATGAGGCAATATCATTTGTGGATTTGATTTTTGCAGATGGTAGAGTCCCTGGGGCTAGAGACTTGGTACAATAAAGTATGGATATTTTAAACACGCTCAAAGACAACTTACAACAAGCCCAAAATCAACAAAAGATGTATGTTGATTGCCATAGGTTGGAAGGAACATTTGAAGTTGGAGACTTGGCTTTCCTAAGGTTACAACCTTATTAGCAATCTTCTCTCAAGGGAAGTGGTGCGGAGAAGCTCAGGCCACAATTTTATGGACCTTATAAAATTACACGAAGGATAGGAGAGGTAGCTTATGAGTTGGAGTTACCAGCAAACAATAGAATTCATAACGTCTTTCACGTATCTCTTCTCAAGAAAGTGCTAGGTCATCATGTTACGCCATGCCCAGAGTTACCCCCACTTGATGATGATGGTAAATTGATTTTGGAACCTGAAGCAATCATTGACATGAGAGAAAGGAAGTTAAGAAATAAGGTTATTCCCAGAATATTTGGTTAAATGGAACAATTTGCCTATGGAGGATGCCACGTGGGAACGAGCAGACATCTTTGATCATCCCAATTTAAAATTGCTCGACAAGCAATCTTGGGAAGGGCAGACTGTAATGCCCCCTCCTCAAAATTGAACTCAAATTAAATATTCAGAAATAGTATTAGGTAGTTTGAAATGAGACACAACTGTAATTAAGTCACTACAAGACACAATCAAATAAGAAAAATCAGATGAGACAAAACCCTATTGGCAATAACAAAACAAGACAAAAAGTAATCGTAGAAACTGCCAAAGTAAAAGGCAGCGCTTGGAGTAATAAATACTATGAAATTATAATTAAAAGTTATTTCCAAAAGGCATACGAATGGGTCATAACCATTGGAGATATAAGGTATATAAAGAAGATAAATCAAAGGGAAAGGATCATCAATCAGTGAAGAGATATTATATAACCTTCCATGTGAATTATTCAGCCAAAGAGGATGAAGCCCCTCAAAGGTGCAGAGATTTAAGGACAAAAACCCTTAACTTCTCTTATCAAGTTAGTGGACGGAAACCCCTAACTTGGGCAGAAATTAGAAACATTTCAAAGACATTCATACAAAGAAAATCGCTACAAATTGGATGAAGAATTACAACAGAGACTAAGGATAAGTTTTATATTTTCAGAGATACATCATAAGCTTTAAATTTGACTTTTATAAACAAAATTATAATTTTAGGATAAATTAATATTTATGATTAACTATGCAACTATTACTGTGAGTCAGGGTTATTTATTTAAGGAAAAATAAGGAAATTCTAGAATGGGACATTACAATAGATTTTGGATTCTACTAAGGATCAAGAGCAATTGGATCAGCTAGTTGTTTACGAAAAGAATTTACAAATTTGGCTAGAAGGCATTTGTCATTGAGGTACTAAGGTGTTAGAGAATTTGGACAAATTGATAGTAAATGCAAAGGTAATTCAAGGGATTGTGAATATAGAGAAATGATGGAAGCACTTCCATCACATCAAAAAATTGTTGAAAAACTTAAACAGGTAGATGCTGTAAAATTGAATAAAGAGGAAAAGGGATAAGGTATTTACATGGAAGGGACAATATTCATTTATTGTGAGAATCCTAGATGATTCTTCGTCTATTTTCATGGAACAAAAGAATAAGTTATTTTAGATAGAGAAGTCTGTTTCTAGATTTGTGACTCAAATTCCATGTAAGTGTGTTGATGAGGAAGGAGTTGTCTGTGACCTAGATGAAGTGCGAGGAGAATTTCAGCAATTAATCAAAAAGAGAGGTTTGGTAAGCATCAATGAGTGGATAGCATGTATATTTTGGCAAGTATCATAGTTCATTTTCAAAGAGCGGAAAAAGAATTGGGAGACCTAGACAAATTTATTTTTGAAGCTGAGTTTGTTCTTCAAGCTCAAATTGTGCAATTGGATTCAGTATTGGTACTAGGAAAAGTTAGGGTGGATCAGTTCCTTCAAAATTTTTAAAAGATTACAGCACCAGGGAATTCATGTGGAGTTGTAGAGTAGCTATTTTTAGCTATCTCTATTTTTAGCTTGGTGGGCTATTTTGAGGGAAATCTATTTTGGGATTGAACTCTATTTTTAAGAGAAATCTATTCTTAGGTTTCTTGTCATGCAAGTGGTGTGAACTTCGGATAAAAATAATTAGATTTTGTAATAATCTCAATTGTCAGCCTAATTGATCGTTGCTTGCAGTTAGATTTATTATTATTCGGTATGATATTTTGTAATAAAGTTTACATTCACGGAATCAAGCTATTCCTAGAGTAGTAGTTTTAAAATTTCCTTCATTTATTTTCATGTGATGCTTTGTAAACAATATAAATGTCTTTTTGCACTAATTTCTTAATAGTGATTCTCAAGCTTGCATGTTGCTAAAATTGTTGTTCACTGAGTTTTGAGTTTTTGATGTTCAATTGTCTTTTGTTAAGTACAATTTGATAATTCTTGTAAGCTTTGTATTACAATTATTGTTAAAGGAAGCCTTGCAACTATGTGTGCAGTCCTTTTATGCTTAGTGTTGTATATTATCAATTCAAATCTTGCTTTACTTATGATTTTTGATCTCTATGTCTAATTGAGAATTGTAAGCATCTGTGTTAGAATATTTTTCTGTAGTAGATAGATTTATACACAAAAATCTTTTGTCTAGTGTAGAACTGTTGAAATGCCTTGTGCCCTAAATTGAGAAACAAAAAGGTAGGTCTTAATTTCAATTTGTTGTATTGCAAGTCTTTAGATTCTATTTTCAGGGGAGCTTCCTCTTATAATTTGAAGAATAGTTTTATCGTACACATTGTTCAGTTTTGTGCCACATTGAAAGGTGTGAATTAAAATACTAACACGTAGAAGGAGTGAGGTCTTAATGTTTTGGTGTTAAGACCTCATTCCTTTTACTTTTCACAAAATAAGCTTGAAAGATGCTTGAGTCCTCTTGGGGTCATTTAGAGCCAAAGTCAAGACCTAGTTAATAATGACATTATCTTGACAAAAAAACCAACAATTTGCTTCAACATGATCGAATATGTATGTGTCGCAAATCCTTGGGAAATGTCCCAGGGATCCGAGCGATGTCCCAAATGTCCCATGCACAAGGAATAGGGATGGAATGCCCCTTCTTCTATTTCTTGAAAAACAAACAAGTACATCCCCATCAGATGGGGATGTCCCCTATTTAGAGAAATGTTTAGGGATGCTTTGCTGTCTCAAGATGGCCTAGGGGATTTTAGAACATCCCTCGAGGGATGGGAATGCCCTACAATTTCCTTTATAAAACAAGAAAGAAAACTCAAAAAAGAAAAAACCCTAATACCCCTAAACAATGTATTTGACATTTGTATTTAGAGGTGTGGGATTATAGTTGTATTTGTAGTTTACTTTAGCAATTTATATCATAGTTACAAGACTCTGAAAACTCATTGGAATTGGCAAGCCCAATGTGAGTAGAGCTAAACACATCCCAAATACTTGGACGTGGTTCTTGGCAAATTTGGTTAGATTTGCTAAGTTTGCTAGACTCGTAGGACTTGCTGAGTCTCGGTCCTTAGATTTGGCCATCATAATAGAGGCAAAAAAATAAAAATAAAACTAAAACCTTAAAATAGACCTACATTGCAAGCACAAACAAGGAGAAAACAAGAGCATTTGAAGTTAAAATACAATCCATTGAAGCAAAAACTAGAAAACATAGTTAGGGCCTAATTATTGCTCTATGGCTTCATCACTTGCATTTTATGAAGGGTTTGGAGTTTGGACTCTTGGAGCTTAGTTAAAAGTGATAAAATTATGAAAAATAGCATGCACAATGAATGTTTGTGTGGTCTCAAAGGACTTAATTTGGGCTTGGTGATGGTGTCTCTGCCCCTTAACCCTGCCCTATATCACGACAGGGAGATTGTTAGTGGTGATGTCCCTAGACCCCATTGGGGTTGCTACCCCCACCTCTAGCTTTAAAAACTAAGTTGCCGATTTTGGTATGGGGATGGATACGAGTTCGAGGTTTAGGTATGCTGGTACGATAATTTTGTTTTGCTCGGGAATGGGTACAACTACATATATACATACATATATATAATTATAAATTATATTAATATAATATAACTATAATTTAAAATATTATATATAATTATAATATATTTACAATTATATATTATAAAAAAAATATATTTATATATTATATAATAAATTATTATTATATAATATATAATTATAATTTATAATTTTATATAACCATAATTTATAATTTAATATATATTAAAAATTATAAAAACAACAATACTCATAATTGTCAATAAACAAAATATTTAAATACTTCATAATTTATAAAAAATAAAATATTCATAATTCAGTGATTTGTTGAATGCCAATACAAAATGAAAATTACAATCAACTGTATTAAAAAAACACACAAAATGGACACCGCATTTGAAACGAACCAGGGTAGAATAAGGTTTTATTATACGGGCTTCTACAGATTGATCGATCGATCATCCGAAATTAGAGTTTGATCATCCGCTTCAATACTAACCCAACATTATTCACTTCATTATCATCTCCTTTAATGTCGAGGCACACATAAACAGTGACAACCGATGGCAAGGCAAATGAGCTTTCAACACTTGGATAACAACACCCTTGTCTGACCCAAGAAACGAAACAGAGCAGTAGTGTGAATTATCGCGACTCAGTTCACAAGAGTGGAAGGAGTGACCCATACCCATCGACATGAGAATGGGAGGAGGGGTGAAGAAAGCTAGGCTAGATCAAGGTTGGAAGAATATTTTTTGTTTGAAGGATTTGATTGAGGGAAGGAGAGGAGGGATGGTTTGGTTTGACCTAGCTCTGACCGGTTCTTTCGACAAGAAAGAGGAGATTAGTTGGTTGTTGGATGGATTGCTTCCCTCGCCTTCCTCATTAGTTTATCATTATTGGAAGGAAGGGTTAAGTCTGTGACATTTTTTCGTTGACTTTCGCCTAGATCCTGCACGGGATGGCTTGGGGTTTGCCCTCGAGTTCGTTGTGGGTTTTTTTGTAAGAACCCATAGTGAACCCAAGGTAGAACCTGGGCCAATCCCAGGTTGTCTCATCCCCGTACCAAACCCATACTGGCATGGGGGGAAAAACTGCAAAACTCGGTAACTTAGTTAAAAAACAAAAAAATAAAAATCATTTTGGGCTGCTAGATGGAAAAACAATATTTTCCTATTCTCTCCAGTTTTTCCCAATTAAATCCTAAGTAATTGAATTACATTTATACTTTTGGTTTGTCAAGTTAGTTTCGATCCTGAGTAATGCTACTATTGTCAAGAACCCACATAGAGCTAGTGATGTTAGGATGAGTGATATAGGCTCCTCTCTACCATAGTTTATGACTCCATGTTTAGATTTTTGTTTTTGAGGCCATTCATATCATAATCCATGAGTTTTGTCCACCGAAAACACTTACGAATATTTATATATTAAAATTTTTTGTTTCCTTAAACTCAAATATGCTTTTGTACTCATTTGAGCAATGTATACTTGTGTATGTGATCAAAGTAGCTTCTAATCGATAAGTTTATTATGTCTTTAAAGTTGATTTATTGAAGGATGCATGGTAGGAGCTTTAAATCCTTAAAAAATCTGTATATAGTTTATGATTCCATGTTTACGTTTTTGTTTTTGAGGCCATTCATATCATAATCCATGAGCTTTGTCCACCTAAAACACTTGAGAATATTTATATATTTAAAAATATTGTTTCTTTAAACTCAAATCTGCTTTTGTACTGATTTGATTGATGTATACTTGTGTATGTGATCAAAGTAACTTCTAATTGATAAGTTTATTATGTCTTTAAAGTTGATTTATTGAAGGATGCATGGTAAAAGCTTTAAATCCTTAAAAAATCTCAGTATTTCATGGTTTTTCAATTTGTTGAATCTTTGTCGAGCCTAAGTGACGAGTCCGACTTTGAGTGAAAAATCATTTTGTCGAGTCTGAGTCTTGTAACTATGCTTTATCTATGACATTTGTATTTACAATTCTAAGTTACTGCATTTTAATCATTAATCACATGACGATACAAATCGCACTATTGTTCAATGTTTGTGTTGACACTTATATTTGTCTTGTAACAATTTGTATCGTATAGAGCATCATCATGGAAAGTCTTACAGGTGTGGACTTGAAGTGTAAGACAATCTCTGGGGTCGAAAGACTAGTTCCTTAATTATTCTAGCTAATCTAACTTGACAAGGAAAAGAGAGAGGAAAGCTAAAATTAAATGACTAAAAAGCAAAATAGGTGATGCACCAAAACAAATATTATCCTACTAATCCCTCACAGAATATCTAACACAGTATTCAAGTCTACAAAAACTGAAATTTAAGCATAATCATGAAAATGTAAAAGACCATTCATTCATAAACAATAGATGAAGAAGGATAGAATCAATCATGGCTTCAAATATGTTGATTACATACTATGAAAAGGTAGATGATCTTTGGATAAAAAGCAAGAAAAGTGAGCAAATGATTATGCATACAAGGCTCATAGAGCTCGGGTTCACGAAGTAAAAGCTAGATAAGAATGGGCCAAAGGCTCTTATTTAGACAAAAGGGTCAGCCAACAAACTAACAGAAAGTTATTGGACTAGCGAGGAATCAAATCCTCAAATAATTGGAATTGCCAGGAACATAAAATGCTGAAAACTAAACCATAATTGCAGAGATAGATACTGAATAATAATATATATTGATGATCATTTGGGATTCACTTATTGAACTTTACATTGTTGGCAGTGAGCCAGCATCTCTCGCGGGATTCGTGACATGGCTTAACCGCCTCCCGTGGATTCATTAACTTTAGCGGTTGTATCGGGCATTAACAGGTCGACCTTTTGGTGCAATGGCAACCGTGTTTCCAACAATTGGTATCAGAGCCAAAGGTTCCAGGTTCGAATCTCCCTCGCGAGTGACGCTGGGGGGGTTGTTGGCAGTGAGCCAGCATCTCTCGCGGGATTTGTGACATGGCTTAACCGCCTCCCGTGGATTCATTAACTCTGGCGGTTGTATCGGGCATTAACAGGTCAACCTTTTGGTGCAACGACAACCGTGTTTCCAACATACATTTCAATACATTGGCTTTATAAAGCCTTTAATTTTTCCTATACAATTGTTTAACTTCCCTATGGGAAACTATTGTTGGCAACCAACCTTCAAACTAATTATTAACACTACTGACATTTATTATTAACACTACTAACTCCAGAGAATTCTATCCATCTTCTTTTCTCAATTTCTTTATTCTACGCAATGTTCCAGGAGCACAATCTTCACTTGAAGGTACCACTTGGAATAAAGAGAAACACTATGAAGCTAGGATGGTAGTGGCAAACTTTTGGTACTACAATAATTTACCCTTTAATGTGGCGAACAACCCATATTGGGAAGGGTTGGTAAATGCATTGATAGTTATCAGTAAGGGGTTTAAGACTCCAACAACTAAGGACTTGATTCGGCTATTGCTAGAGGAAGCCATAAAAAATACACGACTCGTGGTTGATGATCAAATTAAAGTATAGTGGAAAAAGGGTTGCAGCATCTTATCGGATGGATGGACAAATGGCCGGAATAAGACTCTCTTGAACTTTTTAGTGGCTTCAAGTGGCACATTAGTGTTCTTGAAGCTTGTAGATGCCTCCCATGAAATAAAAAATGCCAAGACTTTGTGCAATCTGTTGGATGAGGTGATCTAGGGGGTTGGGTTGAGAATGTTGTCTAAATTGTCATGGAGAATGCAACAACATATGTATCTATGGGAAGACTTATTATACCTTGCCACCATCATATTTCTCATAAATTGAAAACCACTTGCGATGGGGAGTCATGTGGAAAAAAGCTTTGAAGTCTATCATCCATGCATCCTCACATGCATGCATTGCCAAGGCTGTGACAAAGGCATCTCTTGCATCCTCTTGAGAAGATCTATCAAAATCATCAGTAGATTCAACCTTTTTCTTATTTTTCTCCTTGCTGTCTTTTCTAAAGTGGCCTGTCTTGTCATAGTTCCAACATTTTGCCTTGGACTTTCTAGGAGACTTTGATCTCCCATGAGATTTAGGTTTGCTATTGTCTTTCTTTTTGTCCTTATTGTCTTTTTTCTTTAGATTGTTCACGAATAGCCAAGGCCTCCTCAGCGGATTTGGTAGCCTTTCTCCTCATTTCCTCCAAGAGAAGAGCAACCACAATCTCATCAAGCATCGGTTTTGAGATAGTGCTTCTAGTAGCCTTTCTTACACTAATCTAAGAGGAGAGATGAAAATACAATCTAAAATAATTTGCAAGAAAAAAACAACACGATAAAATCATTCATCATAACACAATGATGTATCCTAGAAAAACCCTTTTGGGAAAAAACCTAGCCTACAAACTCTGAACCAATGTATTAATTAGCAACAATATCAATTACAATACAATCCAGACAAGGAACCTTCATAGGAGGCAACACCAACACTTAGATCTAGAGTAATACTGACAGCATAACAATACCTATAAAATACACTATGCAAACTCTATCCCAAGCACTCAATAAATAGATAAACCAATACATGAAAGCACCAAGGGAAATCACAAAACCATGAGCTAATACCACCCAAAAGTGGTGTGCAAATCCTTTAGTCAAATTCTAACACCCAAATCCTAAAGAAAATCCTATAAGAATTTGTTATAATATGTCATAGTTATCCTCCCAACTTGGGTGCTCCAATTTGCCTTATTCAAACCTTTCAAAGATGCTTTATGATAGTCATAATGACATCTCATAGTTGATGAATGTTTTTGGTCAACATGTGTAACTTCCTCGTATAGCTCTTTTATGTGTTATAGATGCTCTTACATTCCTGAAGTGGGACCCTAACTTCTAGACGCCATAACTTATGATCCAAGAACTCGATTAAGCCCTTTTTTAAAAATTGAAGACCTTGGAGAGCTCTATGCCATCATAACCCATTTTATCCAGTTAAAACCCATTTTGATAATTTTTAGGGCCAAAAATGACCTCTATAGCCCAGAAATTGCATTTGAAAATTAGGATGCAAGGTTGAGACACCTTAACTAACAGAAAGTTGGGGTGCAACAATTAGAAGACCAGCCACAACAAGAAGCTCCAACCACTTTTGCAAACACCAACGTAAGTATCCCTCCATTTCCTCCTCCATCTTCAATTCCAACCCCTCTTATCCTTTCCTCTATTGTTATGTCATTTACAACTTCCCCGCCTCCCCCTGCAACAAGGTTTTCCGTCAAGTGCCTTCACTAATCTTTGACTCACTACATGCAGCTTCCCCCAACTTCACTTTCACCTCAGTATGGGTACACATAGTTGGTGCACCCCAATTCTTTTACTCCTCAAACAAGACATACCTTGTACCAAATGCCTACATAGCCTTGCCCCTCCTGGAGGCTACACTTTCCCACCATTTACATTGCTTATCTTTTCCAAAATTGAGTCCTGTTGCCTCACAAGCCCTAGGTTCTTTTCCACCATCTTCATCATCTACATCCCTCCAAGCTACCATTGCCCAATCCCTTTCCACCCCTCCATATAGCTGACAACAAATGATAGCATCTTACCCCTTCTTTTCCCCTCAGTCTCACTAGTTTCCCCCAAGCCCGACTGTTATGACATCCGACATTATATCTTAGAAAATGCAGCAACAACAAGTTGTAGCACAGCAAAAAGAGAAGAAAAACTACGATAAGCTTGTTGCTCACCAAGCTACTAAAAGGGTGAAGACCCAATTTGATCCTATAAAGTGGGAGATGTATTTTGCCCATTTCACACCCTTAACTAATAAACCTGAAGGGCAAATGCAAGCTAATGATTGTGATTTACAATCAATAAGCATAAGCATGGAGGATGCAAGGGTTGAGGACAAAATAGAGCTCCTTCAGGAGAGTACTAACTCAGTAGCTTAACAGATATGTGGCTCTAGAAAAGAAACCATAGAAAAAGGATACAGACTTGCAACAAATACAGCAAAACAATGTTGTAGCAAAGAGGTAGATATGATAAGTTCAAGTAGAAGCTCTTCCTACATTGAGATGAGATGAGCCAATCCTTTGAGGTCAAACATGGGTAGGCAAAGGTAGTGATGTAGGAGCCAATTCTTGTTTTGTTTTGTGGTTTTGGTTTTCTGCTCATAAGATTAGCTTATGTGCAATTGTGTGTTTTGATGTTTTGTGTAAGTGTGTGTTCATAAGGGGCAGTTTTGTTGTGAGTGGACTTGTGCAACTCCTGCACTTTTGCACAATTTGTTCTTATGCACAAAACCTAGTTAGATTGAGTTGTTCTACACACCTTGTGTAAGCTTTGGACAAGCACAAATTTAGCCTATGCACTTTTGTGCAACCTCTGTGATCTTCAGCATTGCCGTGTAAGTGGGCAGATGGTTTTGATTGTTGTGCAAGTCTTTGTGCAGACCTTTGTTTGTCATGCATGCCTTTGCACCATTCTTCAGTTTCCATGCAACCTGTGTGCAAAGTTCCAAGTGTTGCACAATGGATGGATATAAATTCCAAAGGCACTAAACGGTTGATTATGTCCGCATGCAATCTTTTGTTGGCGTGCACAACTGCTTTATGTTTCCATGCACTTATGTCGTGTTTCATGTTTTGTGCATGTCGTTGAACAGAAATCTGCTTACTCTTGAGTGGATGTATCAAGTGGACCACTTGTGCAAGTGCGCAAGCCTCACAAGTGGGTATTTTTATCAGATCCATGAGTGGGTAATTCTTAAAAGCTTGCCAACTGTTGATTGCTCTCATCTGATGAACATAATTGATCAGAAGTTAATAAAGTTTGTATGTTTATCTCCATATTCCTTCCTATTGCTTATGTTGTGAAATCTGTGCATCTGTTGGCTGGTTGTTCATTTGACCCACTAATGTTACTGCACCAGGTAGACTGATTCCCTTTTGGACATTTGAATTCTATGATTTGTGTTAATTCCTTTCATGTGTTACAGCGACAATTTAAACCTAGTGTAACAGGACTTTGCTAAAACTTGGGGGAAATGTAGTGAGAAAACTTGACTCATTGGTCAAACTAGCCAGAATTTGAAAGACAACAAGTTTCAGTCAAATTTGTTTGACATGGTTGGATATAACATTCTGAACAAGTTTAAATCTGATGTCAATGGCATGGAAGTGTAGTATCGTTTATGTTTGTGAAGTGGGTTGTCATGGAATTGGAAATTCCTGATTGTTTTCTAACTCTCAGAATAATTTACAGTTTTTAATTTGTTAAAATGAAGAGTTCACTTGTACTCTTGGACTTGTTGAATTATTCCCAAGACAAGTTTTGTGACTTTTAAACCAACGTTGTCTTTTTGCTATATGTGGTCAATGTTCTACACAAGAGGAAATTTGTTGTCTCAATCCCTAATTATTTTTTTGGCAAACTTAATATAGAAAGTAATTGTAAAAAGCTGTTATAAACGTCACCCTAGCAATGGATAAATATGACCCTAATGCAATTCTTTGCACCGAATTAGTTCCCAAAATCTAAAACCTGATTGATTTGATCGGCTAACTGTGATACTGCTATTCCAAAAAGCAAAACCATCTTGTACCTGTTATATGTCGTGCTGGTCTTGAATGTTTTAAAGGACAAGCAACAGATGAAGAAATTGAATTTGGTGAAAGAAACATGAAAGCTCACATGTATCAGCATCAAATTTTCTCCAATATGTTTATTTACATGTTCCAGTTATTCAGAAAAAAATTCCTATTCTTTTGCAGGATTTTTTGCAACAATTGCTAAACCTCTTCTCAAGAGCATTCCACAGGTAACAAATTAGAGAAACTAGTATATTTTTTTTATTCTTCAGCAACATTTGAATTTTTAGGCATGCAAAGCTAATAATATTGAAATACCTGTGGTATGCCATCCTATCAATGCTAGGGAGCATCAACTACATGTTATGTGGCATTGCATCCTCAGCTGAAGGGAGTCAGTGGGAAGTATTTTTATGATAACAATGAGGTTGCCCCGAGCAAACATGGCACAGATCAGGAATTGGCAACAAAATTGTGGGAAGTCAGTGAGAAGATAGTTTCATAATCTATCTTCATGCTTTTAGCAAGATCACACGTTGCAGAAAATTATTAAATCAAAGACAGTGAAGTCTCTCTGATTTCCTCAAGTATCCCTTTTATGGATGCTTTATTCATTCAGTTGGCCCGTATCTCACTTGGGTAAACCAAAAAAAAAAGTCTTTTCTGTACTAAACGTATAGTCTAGAGAATATGTAAGCTTAATGTAGGTGCGATGTCAATTTAATAAAATGTTATTTTCGTTGGTTTAAGCATAAAGAAACTCTTTATGGCATAAATTGGATAATTATTAATTTTTCCCAAAAATATTCAAAACTTGGATTCTCCAATACGTGAATGTTTCAAAAAAACTTTGGCAAAATAAGATGCACCTAAAGTTATTGTACTTGTTAAAAACCACCTGTATTAACAGTATACACAATGTTTTTTTCCTCCAAACTATCCAGTAATGCATAATATTTCTTTCTTTGGAAACTAGAATGATTACCAGCTGTTCTATACTTGTCAAAAAGTTATTCTCTCTTAAAGTTTTCTGTCTAAATCTATTGAAAAAAAAGTCACTTTAGTGCTGAGCGCACCAAGGTGGGTGCTGCCAGAGACGAAAATATAAAAGGAAAAGAAAGAATGGATGAAATAGCCATAGAGGCTACTGCAAATTTGATACAAAGAGATATACAAAGTCCTGAGATTATTACACTGCATATTGACAAAGCTACAAAACTTCTAAAGAGTATAGGAGGAAGAATGGATGAATATGACCAATTAAGGAGCACATGGAAGGAGGAAAATAATCAAACCCTAGCCCTACCGCAAATGTGTAAAACTTTGAAATATCAACCTAATTTCGCTAACATTCAAATTAGAGTTGACAAACAATGGGAAGAATTACTAAATCTTATACGAAATCTCCAGCTCCTAAATTTGGCTGCAGATTACCTAGACCACTTGGTCAATCAGAGTATAATGAAGATTAGAGAAGATGCGGTAGATAAAGAGATGAGTTCCGAAAAAATAAGACAAAATAATGAAAAGGCACCTAATGAAAACATAATGTTGTTTACTAATAAAAGAGTATCTCCGAGAATGAAAAGGCAGTTTGAAGAGACACCCCCTCAACTAGGAGTCACCCCAGGTGCCTTATAAAGCAAGAAGAATTTTAATAGAAGAGAATCAAGTTGACAGTGAGAAAGATAGAGAAGAAGAGAAAGACTTCGAGGAAATTTTGGGAAAAGAGTATTTTGACATCCAATTGCGGATAGATAAAGGAAGAGAACATAAAACCCTAATACAAAGGCCAGAGCCTAAGGAGAAGAACAATCAGAAAGATAAACACTGCAAAACACCAAAAGGTCCGCAAAAATAAAAGAAAGGAAAGATTGATGCTATTATCAAATTACTGGTATTTGAAAAAGACAACTAAAGTTGCAGATCACATTTTCGTACTAGAATCAATTTGGAACGAGAATGAGATAACCAAAGATGACACTAAACTTTTAAAATGACACTAAACTTTTTGACTTTATTGGGACATTGCGGAATGATGCATTAAAATGGTACAAAAAGACATGTCCTAAACATGACAAAACATGGGATGAAGTGAAGAAGGAATTTTTGGAGAACTTTGAAACTCTAGAAATACCTAATGAAGGGGTGAGTAAGATGAGAGAATTAATACAAAGGGATGGAGAAACGATTAAGGAATTTGACAAAAGGTTTAAGGAAATAGTTCCCAAACTAGAAGAATCATTGACTGAGAAACAAAAGATTGAATGGTTTACATCAGGAGTAAGCCTAGATGTGAGAATCTCTAGATGGCAGAATATTTGAGACATGTAGAAGCAGTCACATTAGCATGTCGGATTGAGGCACAAACATGGCTAAGCAAGACAAAAACAAGGACAATATGGAATTAGAAAGACTCGGACTGGAATTAGAGCAATTGAAACTTAAACAAGAGTTTTGGCAAAACAAGAAGATAAAAGACCAAATATATGTTCTTATTGCACAAAGGAAGGACACATTAGGAATGAATGTCTGAAGCTAAAAGGGGAAAGACAAGCAACATCAATGAAGGTGGAGATAAAAGCACTCCCTACAAAGAACAATATTGTGGATTATGTGGAGAATGGGATGATCATGAAACATCGGATTGTCCATCACAAATGTTTAGGGTAAGAGAGGATGATGATGATGAGCATAAATCTTGGTGTGGTGCACATCATAAAAACAAAGCACAAAATAACACCATGGCATATGTAAAATGCATAGCAGAAAGACCACTATATCTTCAGGACCAAGGCTACAAACAACCTTCATGGAAAAATCAAAGAAACATGAACACTATTCAAAATGCAAACCCTAATGCATCATATGAAAATAATTATATCAATGATGATAGAGGCCTATTTGGAGGTTATAGAGGAGGCAGAGGCCGAGGTAGAGGCAGAAGAAGAGATGAAGCCACTTGTTACAAATGTGGTAAACCATGGTATTTTGCTAATGAGTGTTGGGGAGAAAGAAGGCAATGCTCATTCTGCAACAGTACAAAACATGACTTTTTCACATGTGATAAGGCACATCAGTATTTTCAAGGACATGATTTAGATAAACAAAAAGGGGTCAGAGTAATCAAAAGGGTCCCTAAAGAAGAAGGTAAAGTCCTAAGGACCTATTAGAGGGATAAATATGACAATACAGATCTATCTTCATCAGATGAAGAAAACCACAATAGCAGAATAAAGGAGGAAAAAACTAAAATGGATAAAGGAAAAGAGAAAGCAATAGTAGTTACAAAATAGGACACAAACACCAGAGGAAATATATATGACACTACTGAATCAAAAAGGGAAGAAAGTGAGGAAGAAGATATATTCTTTCTGAATAAGAGGCAACACAATGAGGTAGTACAAAAGACTAAACAAATAATAACTGAAGAACAAGAGAAGCAAAAACAAGTCAATCAATTTTGACAGAAGAAGTTGCGGCACTCAAACAATTTACATCACTAACGCAACAACATAATCTGATGGAGAAATTTAAACAATTTGCTAAATATTGGAATAAGGAGAAGATATCGCGAAACCAAGTTAGGTAATTGGGAAGAAAGGAAAGACACTAGAAAACAAAACCACTAATGGTGGATGCTCATTAATCATAAAAAGGTCAAAAATGTAATGATAGACTTGGGTGCAGATATAAACATGATCAACAAGAAGCTTTGGGAACAACTAGGGAGACCTAGATTGACTCAAACACCTCACAATATTATTTTGGCAGATGGGTCTAGCATGTCAACCATTGGAACATGGAAACAGGTAGAGGTAAATCCAATGGGAATCAAACAGGTAGTAGATTTTGTGGTTGTCGCTATGAAAGAACAAGGGGATTCCTTTAATGCACTGCTTGGACTAAGATGGTTTGTGGATGCCAATGGCATAGTGGACTCCCGCAAAGAAGAACTAGCTTTTGCAGATAGTAATAAAAGTATATTCATACCTTTAGGGCTACTTATGGAAGAGGCCTATATTGAAGAATCTACCTAGGCAGAAGAAGAGAATCACCCTTTAGAATATCTACACAATATCAAGACTAGAAACAAACGAAATAGAGGCAGAACCAAATTCAGCAGGAGAAATAGAGGCAGAGAATAAGAATGACAACACTGATAGTGAAGAAGTCAGAAGCATGGATAAAAATGAACCGGAGCCAAAAACCCAGAGAATGACAAGGATTAGGAGGATATGCATGGCTCAAATCAATAAATAAAACATACCACAATCCTCCGCATCAGATGAAAAGCCACCGCAAATGGTATGTGCCAGCAACAAAGACCAAAATGAAGAGGAATCTAAAATATCTCATCATATAAATCATATTATGAAAGAAATTTCCATATAAAACTATCGAGGTTTTCAGGGGTTAAAGACCTACAACATGTTGGGAATTAAGGTGTCTCAACCTTGATAATTCCTTGTATTTTTACATTGTATTTATTTATTAATTGCCTATTGTATTAATTGGGTGCAAATCCTATGTTGTCATATTGTGGGAGTTGGCATGGTGATGTGTCATCCTACATGGCATATGACCACATGTATTTTTGTCCTCACATGAGGAGATAGGCGTCCCACTTAGTGGTAGGAATATTTTGCCATGTGTCGGCATCTTGGATGTTGTGTAAGGGAATATTGACCATAATGGTCATGACAGATTCATATGACGAAGTTATGACATGTAAGAGTCGAAAATAGAAGATCTTATGACAAGTGAAGACGTGTCGAAAAGCATCTTTGAAAAAGGCATCTTTGGGCGCCCCAAGGTGGACTATGACATGTTGTAAGAGAATATTCTATTTATAGCCTGTGTATGACAGATTATCTTACAGCTGTAAGTTATGACAGTTATGACAGATTCTATGACGGTTGTAAGAGTCGTAAGAGCATCTGTCATAGCCCATTTTGGAAATAGACAACCTCCTTGGGATGGGGTGACTTGACAAGTGTCAGGAGCATCCTACAGAGTTGGACAAGTGGCCATAGGCATGGGTTTTGGGGCATGAGGCCATGTTGGACGCCCATCCCTATGTGGAGCCATATTTGCCTTGTATTTGTTATATAAACAGGTGCTTTTGAGAGATGTACTACAATTTTTACAGGTACTGTTATGTTGCCGGTTTGTCTCCAAATACGAGTGTCGAAGACTCCTGAGAGTTTGCATTGCAAGTGTATTGTAAACCATTTCAGTTTTGATAATACATTGTGCAGGTTTTGGAATGTGGGGTTTTTCACCCAATAAGGGTTTTCCCCATGTATATCTTGTCTCTCTCTTCTTCTGTCATACTTTCTTGTTTATGTGTTTGCTGCAATATCTCTGTTAGTGGGTTTAACATTGGTGTAATAGTAAGGATAAAATTGAATTTGCACTCTCCTCCCCTCATTAGATTAGTGTAGGAAGCGTTTTTCACACACCTAGCTTCCTTTCAGTTGGTATCAGAGCCTAGCCAGTTTTGGTCTTAGCTGTTGGGTAGGTGTTTTTTGAGCTAATCTTAGGTTGAGTGGGAGTGTTGTGCGGAGTATTATGTATCTTGTTGCAGCAAGGAGATGGCAACCACATCCAAAAGGTTAGAGGTTGAGAAATTCAATGGCACTAATTTCGAGTTGTGGAAACTCAAGATGGAGGACCTACTTGTTGATCGTGATCTATGGGAAACCGTTGATGGCACTAAACCTGCGGCAATGTCACAAGCTGATTGGGACCTCAAAGATCGGAAGGCTAAGGGTCTCATAAGACTTTGTCTAGCTGACTCTGTCCTGTTGAATGTCCATGAGGAGAAGACTGCTAAAGAACTTTGGAAGAAGCTGGGATCTATTTATCAGGCCAAGTCCCTGGTGAACAAGCTCTTTCTGAAAAAGAAGTTGTTTTCTCTAAAGATGGAAGACGGATGATCTGTTGCGGACCATTTAAATTCTTTTAACATGATTGTTGCACAGTTTACATCCGTGGGTGTGAAAATGGAGGAGGATTGATGCATGACCCTACTTTGTTCTTTGCCAGATTTGTGGGATCATCTTGTCATGGCTATCGGAAGCACTACCACCACCTTCACAATGGATGAAGTAGTATCTTTGCTGTTATCTGAAAAAATGCGGAGAAAGACATCCGAATCAGCCAAAGAAGCTCTTGCGGTTCGTGGAAGACCCAAAGAGAAAGGGAAGAAGAAGGACAAGAAAAGTGATAAGGGCAGATCCAAATCTTGTGGGAGATCCAAATCTCCTGGAAAGTCCAAGGCTCTATTGGAACTATGGCAAAACTGGGCATTTATGAAAGGAATGCAAAGAGAAGAAGAAAGCTCCTGATTCAGATTTTGACAAGTCACAAGATGACGGTGATGCCTTCATTGCAGCTCTGGCCACCCATGCATCTGATGATGTGTGGTTGATTGATTCCGGTGCATCATTCCACATGACCTCACATGGAGACTGGTTCACGAAGTATGAAGAGTTCGATGGTGGAAGAGTGTACTTGGGTGACGATTCTCATCTGAAGATTGTTGGTTGTGGAAGAGTCAATCCGATTCCCTGATGGACGAGTGAAGGGGATCACTGGAGTTATGCACATTCCAGGCCTTGCACAGAACCTACTTTCTGTAAGTATGTTGAATGATGTAGGTGTGCAGGTTGTCTTTTCAAAGGATGGATGCAAGATGACTAGAGGATCTATGGTGCTTGCTAAGGGTACTCGGAGAGGTACTTTGTTTCAGCTAGAGGCATGCACTTCATAGTGCAATAGTTCTTCTGACTCGAAAAAAAGAGCTGCAGTCACTTCATCCCCACCATCTGAACGAGCAGTGAAGAAATTTGTTGTAACTAGTTCTGATGGTAGTGCACATGCTTTGGAAGTTAAACTTCTTGCTGAAAAGACTATGTTATGGGATTTGAGATATGGCCACATTGGTGAGAAGGGTTTGCGTACCCTGAAAAATAAAAACCTCATTGAGGGGTTAAATGATTGTAATCTCGAGTTTGACTTTTGCGAACATTACATTTATGGAAAGCAAAACCGTGTTTAGTTTTACTCTAGTTCTCACAAATCTTCTAGTGTATTGGATCTTATTCATTCTGATGTGTTTGGTCCTGTTAATGTTCCTTCGATTTCAAAATCTGTATATTTTGTATCTTTCATAGATGATTACAGTAGGACATGGGTTTATTTTATCAGAAGGAAGACTGAAGTCTTTAGTCGGTTTAAAGAGTTTAAAGCTTTTGCTGAAAATCAGACTAGTAAAAAGATTAAGTGTTTGAGAACTGATAATGGTGTTGAGTTTTGTTCGGCAAAATTCGATAAGTTCTGTAAGGAGCAAGGGATTGAAACACATAAGACAACTCCATACACCCCGCAACAAAATGGAGTTGCATAGAGGACGAACAGGACACTGATGGAGAAGGCTAGGAGTATGCTTAGTGGAGCAAGCCTCGAACAAAAGTTTTGGGCTGAAGTTGTTGCCACTGCTTGCTATCTGGTAAACAGATCTCCTACATCAGCTCTTGTTGGTAAGACACCTATGGAGGTGGTCTGGTAAGAAGCCTTCAGTTAGACATCTTCATGTTTTTGGTTGTGAGGCATATGCACATGTGCCTAGGAAAAAAAGGTCTAAATTGGAGAACAAGGCTGTTAAGTGTATCTTCATTGGCTATGGTGTCGGTGTGAAAGGATACAAGCTTTGGGATCCCGTGGTTGAAAAAGTGGTGTATAGCAAAAGTGTTATCTTCAGAGAGCTAACACCTTCTTCCATTGTTCTACAGCCAGAACATACAGAAAAGAAAGAAGATGTAGTTCAGTTTCCTTCTAATCCTGAGAAGACTGAATAGATAGACCCTGTGAGACCTGATGATGATGAGAGCTCTAGCAGCTCAGAAGAAGAAACAGAACGTCAACCTTAGCTATTGAGGAGGTCTACACGAACAAGAAAGCAACTGGATAGGTTTGGTTATTCATTACTTGATTCTAGTTGTGCTTTTGCTTTACTTACTAACACTGATGAGCCTACAACTGTGAAAGAGGCTATGGACATGAAAGATGCAGGTTCTTGGAAAGAGGCCATGGAGGATGAGATGGCTTCTTTGGAAAAGAATAAAACATGGGACTTGGTGCCTTTGCTTGATAGACGGAAACCCGTTGGATGCAAATGGGTGTTCAAGAAGAAATTCGGTGCAGATGGCAGTGTTGAAAAGTATAAGGCTAGATTGGTCGCGAAGGGGTACTCACAAGTGGAGGGAATTGATTATGGTGAAATTTTCTCTCCCGTTGAAAAGCTGACATCCATTCGATTCTTGTTATCTCTTGCAGCTGCTTATGACTTAGAGGTAGAACAGATGGATGTGAAGATAACTTTCCTTCATGGTGATTTGGAGGAAGAAATCTACATGTCACAACTAGAGCATTACATAGAGAAAGGTAAAGAAAATTTGGTTTGCAAGTTAAAGAAGTCTTTGTATGGTTTGAAGCAGTCTCCTAAGATGTGGTACTTGAATTTTAATGCCTTTGTGTTGTCGATTGGATATCTGAGATTGAAATTAGATCATTGTGTGTATTACAAGTTTGACAATGATCGCATTCTCATTATTGCATTGTATGTTGATGATATGCTGTTGATTGGGACTGGTAAGAATATGATTTTTGATTTGAAGTCTCAGTTGTCAGCACAGTTTGAGATGAAAAATCTTGGGGCAGCCAGGTACATTCTGGGGATGGAAACCAGAAGAGATAGAGCTAACAGAAAACTTTGGTTAAGTCAGAGTAATTATGTGAAGACCGTGTTGGATAGGTTCAGCATGGCAGATTGTAGACCATTGTGTGTTCCTGTTTCGTTGGGAACAAAGTTGTCTATTAGTGATTGTCCAAAATCTCCAAGTGAGGTGGAGGACATGAGCAGAGTACCTTATGCTAGTGCTGTTGGTAGTTTGATGTATGCCATGGTCTGCACAAGACCAGACATTGCCCAAGCAGTGGGAGTCCTTAGTCAATTTATGGCTAATCCTGGACGGGTACATTTGGATGCAGTTAAGCGAGTGTTCATATATTTGAGGGGTACTTCTGAGTATTCCATTTGCTATCATGGCAATGCTTTAGGACCTCCGCATTCAGTCTGTATTCGTGGATTTGTGGATTCTGATTGGGCAGGGGACATTGACACCAGGAGATCCACCAGTGCCTATGTGTTCACTATGTTTGGTGGTGCAATTAGTTGTATGAGTAAGCGACAACTTGTGGTTGCTTTGTCCTCTACAGAAGCTGAGTACATGGCAGCAACTCATGCTTGCAAGGAAGCCATTTGGCTTAAGAGATTGTGTTCAGATATTGGTGTTGATGCAGGACAGATTACGATCAGTTGTGACAGTCAGAGTACGATTTGCCTTGCGAAGAATCCAACTTTCCATGCCAGAACAAAGCATATTGATGTTTAGTTTCATTTGTGAGACATGGTAGAGGATGGGAAGATAAATTTGGAGATGGTAGATACTTTGAAGAATATTGCAGATGCATTGATGAAACCAGTGGGCACAGAGAAGTTCAGATGGTGTTCGGAGTCTCTGGGCCTCTCGGCCTATAGCAGTTAAATCCTGTTGATTCTATTGGCTTTTACAAGGTGTTCGACAAGTGGGAGAATGTTGGGAATTAAGGTGTCTCAACCTTGGTAATTCCTTGTATTTTTACATTGTATTTATTTATTTATTGCCTATTATATTAATTGGATGCAAATCTTATGTTGTCATATTGTGGGAGTTGGCACAGTGATGTGTCATCCTACATGGCATATGACCACATGTATTTTTGTCCTCACATGAGGAGATAGGCATTCCACTTAGTGGTAGGAATATTTTGCCATGTGTCGGCATCTTAGATGTTGTGTAAGGGAATATTGACCATAATAGTCATGACAGATTCCTATGACAAAGTTATGACATGTAAGAGTCAGAAATAGAAGATCCTATAACAGGTGAAGACATGTATCGAAGAGTATCTTTGAAAAATGCATCTTTGGGTGCCCCAGGGTGGACTATGACATGTTGTAAGAGAATATGCTATTTATAGCCTATGTATGACAGATTCTCTTACAGCTGTAAGTTATGACAGCTATGACAGATTCTATGATGGTTGTAAGAGTTGTAAGAGCATCTGTCATAGCCCATTTTGGAAATAGGCGACCTCCTTGGGATGGGGTGACTTGACAAGTGTCAGGAGCATCCTACAGAGTTGGACAAGTGTCCATAGGTGTGTGTTTTGGGCCATGGGGCCATGTTGGACACCCATCCCTATGTGGAGCCATATTTGCCTTGTATTTGTTATATAAATAGGTGCTTTTGAGAGATGTACTACAATTTTTAGAGGTACTGTTATGCTGCCGGTTCGTCCCAGATACGAGTGTCGAAGACTCCTGAGAGCTTTCATTGCAAGTGTACTGTAAACCATTTCAATTTTGATAATACATTGTGCAGGTTTTGGAGTGGGGTTTTTCACCCGATAAGGGTGTTCCCCACGTATATCTTGTGTCTCTCTTCTTCTGTCATACTTTCTTGTTTATGTGTTTGCTGCAATATCTCTGTTAGTGGGTTTAACATTGGTGTAATAGTAAGGATAAAATTGAATTTGCACTCTCCTCCCCTCATTAGATTAGTGTAGGAAGCGTTTTCTGCACACCTAACTTCCTTTCACAACAATACTTGAATGAAATGGAGAAAATATTTTTAGAAAAACAAAACATAATACAAGCAATACAACATACATTAGTATGTAATGCAACAAATTGATGGTCAACACATAAAGATTCAGTGCAAGATTAGCATACATTTAAACCTCTTATTAATGTGAGATACTTATTGGAACATGGAGAATACAAAGAAATATCTAAATATGAAGGCCAAAACCTACCGCAAGAACACTTAAACACTTGCATAGTACCATGGGAAAGTAGAAAAGTACATAGCAAGGCTATATACACACACCTATTCTACTGGACACTAATACCAATAGCCCAAACTTGGTATATCAACCAAGAAAGAAGGAAAGAAACAAGGGATTAGGATGAAGTACAAGCTGACTTTATACATACATTTTCTTTCTGTAGTTCGGAAAAATATATAAATGTTGCACTTGTGAAAATAAAAGAGATAATTTTTCAACAAGAAATAGAGGAAGAGAACAATTAACCAGAGTATAGTACACCACCACCAAGATCTGAAGGGATATGGAAACTAGTGGAATGGATAGATCAACAATCAAGGAATATAGGTCAAAAATGTTATAAAACAACAAAAATAGATGATGAGGATAAGGAGGACGTGAATACTGATGTTCAAGAGGGAGAAAGAGAGCTAGAAACGCTGTCTGAACCAAATAATGAATACTACAATGAACCACTAAAAATTAGAGAATAAAATATTTTAAAAGAAGGTGATCCTAAATTAGCACACAACAAGAGCACACCATATCACCCTGAGGCAAACGGGGCAAGTGAAGCCTTAAACAAAATCATTGGGAAGACATTGACCAAAATGTGTGATGGCAATATGATAGATTGGGACCTGAAAGTATCTGCAGTACTTTGGGCCTACCACACCACCTACAAAAGATCCACAAACTTCACACCCTATGAGTTGGTCTATGGCCTAGATGCTACCATACCAATACACTTCATACTTCCTAGCTTTCGTACTGCATAGACTCTAAAACTTCATGTAGAGGAATCATTGACAAAGAATTGAAGAACTGGAGAAATTGGATGAAAATCGGTTAATGGCAACCTATAACATGAATCTAGAGAGAAAGCGACAGAAAGCCTGGCATGATAGGACCCTGCAGAGGAAAAAATTTCAATGAAGGAGACCTGGTACTTTTGTATGACAATAAGTTTAAGAAACAAGGTACTCAAAATAAGATGGCTTGGGCCATATTACATTCATGAAATTTCAAAATTTGGAGCAGTAAGATTGAAAGATATGGAAGGAAAAATAATTGTCGGATATGTTAATGGAGCTCAGTTGAAGCATTATCACAAACCTCCAGGATGAAAAGATGAAATGCAGTAGAATCCAAACATGTAACATACCAATTGTATCATATTGTAACATATTATAGGATAAAGTAACCATTAGCAGCTTACAAGAATAAACAACTAGAAAAACCCACGAAACATAACGGGTAAAAACAATAAATGATAAAAGTAACTTTTAGGTCTATTTATACCCTAAGCTGCCCTAAAATCCTCATTTGCATCCGAACAAGTTGAAAAAATTAAGCTCTAAGCTACAAAACTATCAAACCCTAGCCAACAAACTGTGAGTAAGATGATATAGCTACACCAGTGCTCATCGATGTGACTGAAAAACCAAGGCCTAAATACAAGAAATGCCCATTAAAGGCAATGAAAGTGGACAAAGAAGGAGCTTTCTCCAATGTACTAATAAATGTGATTTACATTGAAGATGTCCAGAAGTACATTCATTCCCCAATCTCAGAAATTGATCACATGAAGTTCAAGGAGTTGAGGGACACACTACTTGAAGATGCAGGGTACTCTAATGAATATAAGAACATTACCGCTAAGAAATTGGACATATGGAAAGGTTACCCAAATTTCAGCGATGCCCACGAGTGGGTAAGGATGATTCTAAGCCAAATCCATGACAATTTCATCTATTTAGACAAACCATACCGCATAACAAAGGATGCAATCAGGGCGGTGACCAGACTTAGCTCAATAGGGCCAGTATTGACAATGAAGGCAATCAAGAATGATAAGGTTATTAAGCTGATAGTCCTTGAGAAAACCTTGATGGGCGGTGCTTCAGTGTAAAAGATATCATAGACCTAGGGGTCCGGTATGCCACTATGGGGATAGCCTACAAGATCTACTATGCAAGTAGAGAGGGATCGGCTACTGCCACAACAATTCACATTGCATATCAAATGGTGAAAGAGGGAAAAGATTTTGACCTCTGTGAAGTTATGAGGAACAACTGATGGAGAACCTGAGAAGAATGAAGGAGTCAAACTACAATTTCCGGTATGGAACTTTAATTATATGCCTAGTATTCTATTTTCTCAATGAATTATCGAGGTTCAAAGGAAAACTTTGGCAAGAACACACATCAGTTGCCACACAAATAAAACAACACATTAGAAGCTTTAGTGACACAGAAGCCTTCAACACCATGTACTGGGGTTTCTTTAAAACCTTATAGTCAGATATGTAAAATAGAGAAAGACTACCATATGAATCTGTGAAGCAATATATCAACCATATAACCTTCATGGTAGACAAGGATTACACTTATATGGAGGCGATGGAGCCTTGAACCTTTTGGATACCAAGGTTACCTTGTGAAGTTTCTAAGGTAGAAAGAAATGCTTACATAGAGAATTTATTAAGTAAACCTAAAGATACTGTCGTAGAAAGGTTTGGAACATACATGGAAGTAATGGATAAGATCTACAAGAAAAATGTGGAGGAACATTTGGAGAAGAACAAAGAAACATTACATAAACAATGGGAGATCCCACCTCTGGAGGGCACATCCACACCATCTAACACTGCATCAGCCTCACAAGCCACTACAGAAGCTCCACAAGATAGACCCTCAGTTCCGCAAGAGCCCACTGCTTCACAAACACCAAGAAGATCAAGGAGAAGTGCATCCGCAGAAGACAGTGCACAAACAGTACCACAACCTACCGCATCATCACAAATAGTATCTACTGGTAGGAGGACATCATTAGAAACACTAGTACAGATGAGTGCTGAGAAGAAAAAGGGGCCTAGGCAAAAGGTACAGGCTAAAATAAAGAAAAATCAATCCCCCGCAGAGGAGGTAGAAGAGGAAGAAGGGGAAGAAGAGGTATCAAAATTAACAAGGAAAAAGAAACAAAAGTCAACAACACAAGAGCCTCCACAAGAGCCATTGAGCTTAGATGGACTCCTTAATGGGATTGAATATCATGGTTTATTAGAAGAGACAACATAACTATACCCTGATGTATCTGTGCAGAACAAGAAAATCATTGAAAAATCAATAATCAAATATATGATAAAGAAGAATAAAACAATGGATGAGCTCTTGGGAAATTTTTTGGAGAGCCTAGCAGATGCATTAAGGCAAAGAAGAGAGAAATCCCTGAAGTTGGATGAAGACCTCAGGCAATAGGCAATTGATGGAGTGGGTACTTCTATCTCTGCGGAGGAGAAGGATAAGATAGCACAAATACAAGCCACATAACTTAGGTCAAAACAAAGGGTGGATACCCTTATGAACATGGAACAAGAAGACAGAGATAAGAGATAGACAAAAACTGAACGAATAACCAAGAAAATATATGATACTATCAAGGGGGCAGAGAAAATTGTGGCACAACAGGGTACAAATCCTCCGCAACATACAAAACAAAGTACTTCTCCTCCTCACAACATCAATATAGACCAAGGGGATGGACAACAGAAAGAAAAGGCCCCAGATACATGGGATAATCAACAAGAATCTTAGGATGCATCGTCCTCTGCCTCCCCTATCCAGTCCATAATAACTTCCTGTCGCAGCAGAAACAATTACAACCCATGGTGACCCCACAATTGCTACAACTGCCAGTCATAGGAGGGCAGGTACATTTTTTCCAGTATCTCACCCCTATAGAAGTTACAATTGGGGGATATCTTCCACTTCACAGCGAGGGAAGAAATTTTGCAGCAACACATTGAGGGAAGTGAGATACTAATGGAGGTTGTAGACATCATACAAAAAGAAATGCTAGAAGCACAAAGGGACACATCCCTGCCTCCGACACAACAACTTAAACAACTAATGCAAAGCTTTCAAGCTCATTCTCAATACTTGGAGAAGAAGGCAGAAGACAAAATAATAGAGAAGATAAATCAGAAAAGACTAGTTGATGCTTCTAACAAATGTGCCAAGGTACACAACAAAGTAGAAGCCCAAATAAAGAACATTTAGTAGGGTATGGAGGAGGCTAAGGTACTTTACCAATTTTGTCTACTAAGAGCATAAAAGATCAAATAGAGGCATTAGAAACATAGATAACACAACTAGCTAGTACCTATGATCTAGTACAAGATACTAATGGAGCTATAAGAGCACAGGTAGAAACCTTACATTCCTAGCTGCAACAATTTCAGGATCAAAGAGAACAAATAAAATCACAGATCAAACAACTTAGAGAAGTAATAAGCTTGAGATTGGCATCTTTAACCGGAGTATTCACTGAAGCAGAATAGACTACACATAAGGTAAAGGTACCAACTACCTTAGAAGAAGTAGAGGATACATATATCCAACTTGAAATCCAGATACAAATTTTGATGTCTGCTAAGAAACAGTGGGATACTACTCTGGCTTAGCTAAGAGTAATCTACAAAAACATCCTACTTACAAACTGAATAACATGTCTTGGGGACAAGACATACTTTTAAAAGGGGGAGTGATGTTGGCAAAGAACAGTGCATCAAGTAGATTTTACCACAGACTACCGCAAAGGATATGCAGAGGGTATAGCCGACTCATAAATAGGTATTTTGGAAGGACACACCTCTTGGTAGATATATAGGAGATATACACAAAGCAATGTAAAGTAAGAGTGAATGAGAGGTAGAGTGTATAATATGTATAAGGCAGAGACTCAGACTTGCCGGTATAAACATGTATGTACTTATTAATGAGAAATGAATATAATAGAGATATAAGGAGCATGATATCATTGTGTATGTGTTATGATGCTTTGTTTTGCTTATACTGTACCACATAATATATTTCCTTAATGTTTATTCTTATTTGTCTCATTATTTGACTGGGTATAAACTAGACTTATAGACTTGACTGAGGACCAAATCTCTGGACTAGTTTTCCTCTCATTTCTTTCCAACAATTACATAAAGGGGGAGATTCTTTGTGAAGAGTTGAAGGCATTCCTCATCTTGTAAGATGCATAGAAAATAATAGGATAGCAAAACAAGTTCCTGATTTTTATAAATTAAGAAGATGATCCAAATTATTTTTGAAAGCTATAGAGGAAGCATATCACCCAAGTGACATAGAGACAAAAAGGGAGCCTTACAGATAGAGGGAGCATCACATAAAGAATCACATCATGAAGGAAAGAAGTTGGTTACATCCCTTTGCCATTGATGTTAAAGGGGGTGAGATAGAGTAGCGGGAGCAATGCAAAAGGAGAGGATTATGTTCGTGTTGCCATCAATGACAAAGGGGGAGATTGTTGGAAATATTGTCATTGATGTCAAAGGCATATGCTAACAAGATTGTTGTGATTGATGTCCAAGGAATAATGACGAGATTGCTTGAATTGTAAAGAGATTGTTGGAATTATTGTCATTGATGTCAAAGTAGTTATGTCATTGACAAAGGTAGATATATAAGGCAACTTGGAGTAGAGATGAAGGCAATTTTAGAGCAGACATTGTTGCACACCTAGAGTGATTTATATCAACATATTAGAATGCCATAGTTAAGGTAATTTGGATCAGTTTCATAAGATGATTTTGAGCAAAGATATAAGGTTGATAAAGAATATTGATGGATCATAGTGGAGGTTAGGATTACTCATTCAATTTGGGCTGATCTCTATCATGGATGACTCTTGGAAGGTGATGGAGGTTGAAAGTGTGTGTGACAAAATTTGGAGAAGACTTTATGAGTAGAAAATATCAATATACAGTAGTAAATATCAATAATGAATAGGTCATATCATTTGTGAACAACGTGAAATAGATAAGGTGAGCAACAATCAATTCATTTTGTGAAGAGACATGATATCAAGGGAGATTAGAGACTGTATGAACAACAAATATCAAGTGTGAGCAACAAACTTCAGTTCTATACAAGTGAAGATCAAATATGAGAGCAATCATTTCATTTGTGTGACAAGAAGTAAGCAACCATCAAGAAGAGTAGCAGATGATTTTGAAGGGTAGAGATCTATGGTCTGTCAGTGATCCTTGCATTTTGTCCAAGAGATCCATGTGTTAATAGTGATGTCTATACAAGTATTTGAGTGCAAGAAGAGCAACGAACTCATCATCCAATTACATCCCCTGGATCACTCTCCTCAATGGGAAATGGAGTTTATAATTAAAGGACAACAAAAATATATATTTTAGAAAAGGCTGACTTAAATATGTGTGCCAAGTTTAAATTAAAAAGCATTAAATATGATCAGATTTGAAGGTGACCGACTCTCCACAAGGTAGCACTCCACATAATAAAGACAGTATCCTATTAATAATGAATGAAGAGTTGCGATTTAGAGAAGTGAAGGAGTGTGATTTATTTGAGGATATATGCAAAGCTTAAGGAGTGATTATATAATATTATGAGGTGCGATTATGATTATAGTGTGTTGCGATTAGGATAAGAAGAGGAATGATCATCAAAAGGAGTATCTTTTCATTGTGAAAGGTAGTGTATATTGTATGGATCGCCTCACTTGGAGATGTATAAAAGGATAGAAGAGAATGAGATTAAGGGCATGGAAAGTAATGATTTATATTTTTGATTTGTGAGCAAACCTAGAGGAAGATAAGAGCAGAAAAATGAAGTCTATTTCAGATATATTTTAATGGAAGTGTGAATAATAGTGTATAACTCAAATTTGCATGAGGGTTTAAAAGACAGAATTAGAAGAGGGATCTATGCAAATATAGAGAAGTAAGCAATGATATAATCTGATCTTGAGAAAACCTAGGGTAGATATTAATGAAGAGTATCCCAAACATATTTTAAAGAATGTATGCAGCCCATATATGAAGGATAAATGTAGATATATATATGAAGGATAAATGCAGATGTATATATGAAGAATATATAAGAATATTAAGAAAGTTTGAGTATATCTCAAGGCAAAAATTTATGTAAAGATATTGTCATAATTATGATCAATTTTATGAAAAGAGATTGTACATGATTTGGATCAGTTTTGTGAAGGAAGGAATAAGTGTGAAGAGTTTGGATCAGATTTGTGAGAGAAAATAGGACATGAGTTTGGATCAGATTTGTGAAGTAAATATATACATCATTTAGAATTAGAGGTTGTGATCAGATTTGTGAGGAAGGGAGAACAATATCATCCATTGAAGAATTTGGAGGTTAGTGCCTATCAAATAAGAGATTGGTGTCTCTTACTGAGTTGGTGCTTAGTTGTGGGGATTGGTGTCTCCAATGGGTTGGTGTCTACAAATTCTACAAGCGAGGATTGGTGTTTCCAGTGCGTTGGTGCTCACAAAAGAACGATTGTAAGAGAAGTAGGTTGGTGCCTACAAAGAAGATCAATATATAAGCAACATTTTGCTGTGGTTTTCTTCCACAAGGGTTTCCACATAAATCTTGTGTTCTTTCTGTGTTCATAATTAGTAGATCTTGCATGTGTGATATTAGTGTGGTTGATTAAAGTTTGAAAAGTAAAAGATTGTATTATATTGATTCACCCACCCCTCTCAGTATAATCATATGCTCATCACAAATATCATCCACTTCTCCATCTACCCAATCCAAGGAGCCTATTCAAATAATTGAAACTACATGCTCCTCCCCAACCAAACCATCCATGTAAATCTGGCTATGTCAAGAGCCTAGTCCAAAGTAGGTTGAAACATCCAACCCCATTTATAATCATGATCCAATCATCCCATCTCATCATATTCCCAATCCATTCCCTATCACTCCTTCATCACCTTCCATTAATCATTTACCATCTCCCATTGCTCCCTTACCATCGCCTAACGGCCCCATCCCAAATCCATCACCCTGTGGTGGTTCTCTCGTAGGAGACAAACAAATTATATCCACCACCCTCCTCCTCCATCTAATAATGAACTTGCATCATGTTTCCAAAATAACAAACATCCCATTACATATCACATGCTCCAAAAAACAAATTATCAAGGCAAAGGCCTAGGCCTTAATGAACAAGGAATATTGGAGCCCATCCATGTCAAAATCCATCTACGATTACATGGTCTTGGTTATACATCCCAAGATAAACAATCCAAAAGTGTTGGTACCACCTTCACACCTTCCAAAATCCATTCCTCCAAGCCCAAACTAGGTGCATCTTGTCGTATCCCCAAATCATATGCCGCCATCCCTCCTCCTCCATCTTATTTCATCCATCAATTGAAAAAGCATGCAACCATACACCCCCCAACTTATCCTATCCATGAGTCCAAACATCCTCCCATCCCCAAATCCATGCTTCCTCTCTTCCTCCCAACTCTTAATATCCCCATCCTCAAATCCCTTAATCCTCCTATTCTCAACACCCCCATCCACAAATCCCATCCCCATAAATCTGTATCTCCCAAAATCCCCATTCATGATCAAAAAATACACACATCAGTTAAACATGAAGCTACCACCAAACCCATGGGATTAAAAAATAATCATTTGGATGCCTCCCCACATAAAGAGAAAAATCCACTATAGCTTAAAGATTATCATGTCATAGGGCATCGATATGGAAAATACAAGCTAAAACAAGAGTCCAAAATGCCACATAAGCCCACACCTCCAAAAGCAAAAAAAAATGGTGTGGGTCCCCAAGCAAAAAACATTAAATCCATATGGAGCATCCACATCCCACTCCATCCCCGAATCCAAAAAATCCTGCTCCCCATCAAAAAATCCTAAGTCTGTTTGGGTCCCTAAATTCTAAAATCAGCAATCCCCCGATCCCCCATCCCAATCCCGCAAATCCAGATCATGGATCCCAAATCCCCATTGCTCCCCATTCCCCATCACAAATATAAGCTTCAAAATCCATTACAGTGTGCAAACATTAGTCTTGGTTTCCCTTGACCCCATAACACTCCCACATACCTCCATCCCTCCATCCTTCATCCCTCCATCCTTTATCCACCACTCCCCATCCGTCATTATCCATTTATCCATTATCCATTCTATCTACAACATCTATTCCATCCTTCACCATCTACCAACATACATGCACGTGATAACACTTGACATGGTCCATGTGAATCCATCTACCATGGGACATTATCACCTCCTCTTGGAAACTGACGCTTGAGTCCCCATCCTCCTCCCAATCACTCCCTCCCTCCAAATATCCACCCATACCAAAGTCCAAACATCAAAATCAAAAAAAATAGAAATATAAAAAAAATCAAAAAATCAAAAAAATAGTAAAGATAAAAGATTCATTCAATGGTAAAAACCACTCCTTGTGACACCTTGGACAAGTACCATAATGAAAACCCCTTGCAAGTGTCATGCATAATCCTCCATCCATTTGCACCCTACACTTGGGGGCAAATTTTGCCTATCCTATCACCTCCCATCCATTGCATATCCTTATCCTATCGACCTCCCCATCTCCCATCTCTATCATTCCCTAGGTCCACTTGTGATTTTATTATGTCTTACAGTTCACACTACCAAAATGTTACTCGTATGGTCATTCCCCCTACTCATCCATATGTCCCCTTCACTAGCTATCCAATCATCTCCCCTCCATCCCTTATATTCATATCTATTATTATTTCCATCTGCTATCTCCCTATCCATCCCATTGTCACTTCATCCTCCTTCCCTGCTTGTGATCCTGATAAGGATAGGGGAAAAATATGAGACATACCTTGGACACCTCTTGACATGCATCCATTTCCAAGCATATCCTATAAACATCCATCCATCCCCGCCATCATAACACCTCGTCATGAGCGACACACATCTCGAGTGGGGCATCTTCTTCCTATGCAACGTAATCCTTGGAGGTCACATCCAATTTCCTGCCATCCACCTATCTTCAATCATCTATCCTACCCCTATCCTTTCTTCTTATCCATTATTGACTATCCCTTATCCACTATCCCACCCTCCCTGACTCCTACTAGTCCAATTCCCCTCCATCAACCTAGTCTCAATTTATGGTTTTGCAATAGTTCTAGAGGCTGAAGCATCCCCTATCCCACCTTACATCCGAACTCCTTTGTCCATCCATCCTATATCATACTTCATCCAGCCATCATTTTTCCTCCATCCACCTATCCTAAATATTCTATCCCTCATCGAAGCCCTATCCCACAATCCCCATCTTATCCTCCCCTTGATCGTGAGTTTGATACATGATGAATACGGTCTAAGCACTACATTCCTCCATCTATCAACCAATCATTTGATCACCCTATCCAAACCATCCATTATCCCTTTATCATTAATCCTACTCCCTTTTCCATTCTTAATTTATCAACTCATCCCAATCATCCCGTCATGCCTTGTCAATAGACTCAGCTTTCCCTTATCATTAGTATCTAGCTATAGGCTACCTACACATCAATCAATGCATTCCCTCCCAGCAATCCAAATCGCAAGAACAGATCCTAATCAATGCGCATCACAATCTAGCATCTACGCAAAATCATCCAATCGCATCCATGGTCTTGTTCCCAGCCTTGCTACAAGCCTTTGATCCAAAACATCCATCATCATCATCGGGATATATCATCCCAAATCCTCGTGTTGTTCTTATCGTCAACAACACAATCCAACATAATCAATCCATCAATCTTTGGCTTTTTAGCTTGACCAGGGGCAACATCGTGTTTATCTTTGAATCATTTTGTGCATGCATGCTTGCTTGTGTGTGTGCATTATCTTTTTTATATTGCATCAACATTGGTCCCTATAATCTACCTGCCACAATAGTATCATGGTCTTCCATATCATGATGCTATACGGCATAGGGTTTCTTAGGACTTATCATGAGTTGTCTCATCATAGTACCCTGCAAGGTCATCAAACGCCTTGTGATGTGCTGGGGCACCCTTTTACACATGGGACACATCGACACCCTAGTTCCTTATACCTTGGTGCATAACGTCTCATGCCATATCAAATAAAGATGGCTCTCATTATTTTGTGTAGCATAATGCCTTATCCATGGAGTCAAGAATCAGTTTGCATCCATCCATTTTTCTCCCCCCAATCCTTTCATTCTATCCAATCATCTATCCCTCATCATCCCTATACTCTTATCCCCTACATCTAATCTACCATATCCTCCTTCCAATCCATGTGGTCTTTTAAAGTCCACTCTCTTCTTTCTAATCCAACCCTCTCCATCCTTTTGAGAGTGCACCTACCCTCTCGAGGGGGCATCATCCTTATCATCATTCCTACCATCATCCCTCCTCATCACTCTCACTTCGAGTGGCTGGGGCATCATCCTACCATCTTCTTCTAATCCTACTCAATGCTACGTTTTATCTTTCTTTGAAATGATGCTGCTTCACAACACCATCTCAAAGAGGGGAAAATGTAGACACCTAAAATCAACCCTTCTTCATTTCGAGGCTATTCAACCCTAATCATATCGTCATTTAACCCCTTAATTGGATAAATCCCCATTTATTCAATTAACCATCCAAATCCCCTTCAAATCATGATTAAACAATATTTTATTGTCGAAATCACTATTCATGTACTTTTCACTATTTATTTGTACCTACACCCATACCTAGATCCCCAACATAAATAATTAATTAATCATTTATTAACCTTTGCCTATAGTCCAAACATTAGATAAATTTTATTTATCTAATATCCCTTTTTCCCATCTCATGAATTAAATAAATATATCTATTTATTTAATTCCCCATTTTTTACACTTTTGATTAGGTTACCTAAACCTAATTAGTTAACTAATCCCTCACTTGCACATTCCATTATCCCTAATCTAATCCTAGTCAAATCTCAAAAACCCCCCATGTGTACAAAGGTATGGCCTTTGTACAAGCCTACATGGCCTTCTTACAAAAGTATCGTCAAGGTCCTTTGTACAAAGGTCCTTTTTGTGCCTTCCAATCCTCACCATCCCCTTCTTCCAAGACAACTTTTCTATCTTTGATTTGGTCTTGATCCAAGGACATCCCTCATCCACCAACCAAATCAAGCCACTTGGCAAGATCTCCATGCTTGAGAGCTCTCAATCAATCTCAACCCTTGATCTGTCCAATCAATCTCATCCATCCGATCCCTCATCAAAAAAATCTATAAATAGCCACTCATCCTAGCCATTTTCAAGACTCCATGAGATACAAAGTAATTCTGTCCATTCGAGGAGCCACCTACATCAAGACATCAAAGGAGCACATCCACACAACAAAGATTTTCATGGTAACCAGTCTTTTTTAGTTTCCTTTCTTTATGCATTCCTTTATTTTCTCAATCATGAGGTGTATTTGAGGATGAATGGAGTAGGCTAATATTACTTTAGTTTGTCTCATGTTCCTTTTCACATGCATACAAGAACCAAAAAAAATAAAAGGAGCCCCCAAGAAAATCCAAAACTTTCCTATCTATGGACTCTTAGGCAAAAATTTGGAATAATATCTTCTTAGGGTTGTTGAGCACTTACATCTATCAAAGAAAAAATCTAAAAGGATTCAAGATAGATGTAATGTAAGGAAATAAGGAAGTGAAGGACAAGAAAATTGATGAAAGAGGAATAACACAAAGATAAATAAAACACAATTATACCTTCACCTCCATCGACTTCTTTCTCCTTGCTCGAGCAGAGTAGAATGCAACCAAGTCCTACTAGCTATGCTCGTGAATGGATTGGAAGAATAAGTGTATGCGGATTGACTTAACAAATCAGCATAGCCATGAAAAATATGAGATTTTGCAAAGATATAAGGATAGAGTAAGTGTGCAAAATGGATGTGATGTTCATGGCTTGAATGAGAATGAATTTATAGACTCTCAAAAATAGAGATCGATGGTGGAGGATGGCATGCAGAATCAATGGTTGAAATTAGTTGAGGAGAATTGATAAGAAAGTTAACAAAAATTAACTCTTTTGTGTCATTTACATCATTTAGATGCATCATTTTCACCATTTGCTGAATTGGTTGCGTCATTTGCTAAGTTGATCGAGAGGAATTAGTGGAGAGAAATTAGGAGAATTAAATAAAATAATTTATTTAATTCATGTAAGGATGGAAAATGAAGAAAAATAAATAAAATCTAAAATTTTATTTATTTGTGGGAAGAGGAAGTGTTAGTATAATAATTAAATAATTAAAACAAATAGAATAAATGGAATAATTAATGGATTAAAGGAAATGAGGTGGATGAAATTCGACGATGAAAATACGTTAATAATCAATAGATTAGGAGAATGATGTAGGTGAAATGACATATAAATGTGTAAGTCAATTTTAAGTGTCTACATTTTGCCCCTCTTTGAGACAATACTTTTATAACATTGTTTCAAAGAAATGATAATACTTATATAATTACCATGAAGATGATATGCCCCAGTGAACTCAAGGAAGGATGGGGGGAAGGATGTCCCCTTGAGAGGTTGGTTAGAAAAAAGTAAATTTTTTGATCAAACTCTCGACAGGAAGGAATAGGTGGTTATAGATGGATAGGGGATGAATAAATTAGCCAAATGGAAGAAAACCGGGTGAAAACGGTGCTGGGATGAAGGATATAGAGGAAAACCTAGGGCTAGGATGAAAAATTAGGGTTTGGAGACCTATAAATAGAGGTAGGGAGGCCCATCTAACCTCATTTACACTCACACCTTGTATAAATCTAGAGCTAGGAGAGTAGACAAAGATGGTGATTCCATGTCATACACATTGTGTAGAGCAGATTCGATCCTTCCAGTGACCCAGAGACGCAGTAACACTAGTACATACTTCATCCTAGGTCCTTAGGGGTAGACTAGAAGCACCAAATGCGGGCAATAAATAGCTTAAAACAAAATCAACTCTAGAATAACAGGTCACATTTGCATCACAAGAGGCACATTTGTCAAAAATCAAGCCGCTTTTGAAAAATGTGTCGCTTTTGCTAAAATAAGCTGCATTTGATTAAAAAGTGTGCACTTTTGAAAAGTGGGTCGCATTTGCTAAAAATTGGATCACATTTGCAAAATGAGTCGGATATGTTTAAAATGAGTCTCTTTTGCATGAAATGACTCGCAATTGCAAAATTAGGTTGCATTTGATGTCAAATGGGCCGCTTTTGCAAAACTAGGTGCTTTTGCTAGAAATTGAGTTGCTTTTGCTAGAAAAGATGATGACACTCTGTTTGGATTTTGTGTAGATAGTATTGGGTTGGATTATGTCATGGGAGTGGAGACCACCTACTATGATACTAAGACCAATGCTGATGGTTACAGATCAAATTTTCGTAGCAGCGATTGGACTATTTGATATTGTGCAACTTATGTTGGAGATCCGGGTGCATAGAACCATGATGACTACACTATTTGAGTGATGGCAGAGTGAGTGAAGCATTTTCCTACTTCCCACAAGAGAGATGACTATGATCCTAGAGGATATCTAGAGGATACTTTAGATTCCTATCCATGGGAAGCTCGTGGAGTACGATATGAGGATAGGAGAGGAGGTTTTGGAGAGGATTTTCTTGATAGATGATCTTTAGATTGTTGATACTAAGATGGATTTGAGACAAAAGATTGGGAGGCTAGTAGATATGCCTCTATTTGTGGTTGGATTGATAGTAGGACTACTGGTGCCAGATAGGTGAGCACGTGGGTTTTTGATGGACTGGGGGTGCGTACTAGAGCACATGATGACAGATGGTGTTTTTTCTTGGGGTACATGCATATTAGCACACTTGTATCATGATATGCATTGTGTTGTATATCGACAGGGGATTATCTTGGTATGTAGTGTCACATTGCTTCATATTTGGACTTTTGAGCATATAGTTGTACTGAGCCTGATTAGTGACAGAGTGAGGAGTCACTAGTAACCCTATGTATATATGTATGGTGGCATTATTCATTATCAGCGTACAGGTGACATGGAATTTTTGAGGCAGTTGATTGATGATATTGACAGAGTGGTTTGGAGGCCATGGAGGCATTACAAGGTACGACCTAGAGATGATGTGCAATTGTCATATGATGTGCAGACTAGATATATCATTGGGTATACTAGCTACATCATAGAGGTATATGCCAGATAGGGTGTGCCGACAGTTCAGATTGTCGTAGAGTGAGCCAGGCATAAGGCTATATTCCCATGTGTACACAAGGAGGTAGATGACTAGGGATTGCCTGTAGAACCAATGACAATGACAATAGAGTGACATGGTGTGGTTCCAATACCATGGGATCCTAGAGAAGATATTGATGATGCAAGGACCATGGCAGAGTACTACACATGGTAGCTGACTCGCAGACCTACATGACATATCAGGCTAGGTGGGTAGGCAGCTCAGGATTATGCTAGAGGTGGTGGCGGGGGAGGTGATGATGGGGTGATAGAGGAGATGATGAGGGTGATGGAGAGGGGAGATGAGTTAGACAGAGAGTGGAGGTAGGAGAGGCCTCAAGAGTACAGACAGTGGTAGGAGAGAGTGGAGAGGGAGAGAGCAGTAAGGGGAGCATTGGTCGGGATGAGGAGGGTGATAGTAGTGAGGAGAATGGAGACAGAGTTAGAGATGAGGGGATTGATGGAGAGGAGGGGGTTGGTGGAGGTGATAGGGATGAGAGAGTTGGTGGAGATGGGGATGAGGACATGCAGATAGAGCTGGGTATTGTGACTTTAGAGCGTGATGTATTGATTACAAAGAGAGATCATATACGCGTTGAGAGAGATAGCTTGTAGAGTGAGCTACATAGGGTACATGGGCTATTAGTGTAGAGGACAATAGAGAGGGATGTTGAGATTGTGCTACAACAATGAGCAGAGGAAGATGTAGCTAGGCTCTGATAGGAATGAGAAACATGCAGGGGGATGGTGGGAGGTAGAGGGATGACTCGGGCATTTGCAGAGCTATTGAGGTTAGATCAGGAGGCTAAGTATTACAAGACTCTGTATGAGATTGAGATACTAGTAGATAGGAGGGTGCCCATTTTTGTTGCATAGAGTTGTTCTAGGGCTTCGAGGTCAGGGAGATCAAGGCCTTCAATTACGGGGCCACCACCAGCATAAACACCAGTGGGTCCTCGACCACTAGAGGGTCCTAGACCATCAACACCAGGGGCATCACCGATGCATTCAGAGGGTGGGAGTTTGAGTTAGTGTGGATGATATATATATGATGATGTATTATATGCCTATGGGCTCTTTGTACATATGTATACATTATTTCTCTTGGAGCCCATGTACAGACTTTTATGATGTATCATGACATTTTTGAGTATATATATGATGAGATATTTTGATGGCGATATTTACAATTTTATGATGTGATGATGTCCTATGCTATGATTGATTTGTATTGTTATGCATATGATAATGATGTTGATATTATTGATGTGATGATATGATATTGATATGATAGACTATATTAATGTTAGATGATAGATACATATGATTGATGATGGATGATTTTATCTTATTTTTACATTGTTGTGATGTATGTATATGATATGATAATGATGACGTGATGATTAATACGATGATTATGGTTGATTTATTATGCATATGATGTTGATATGATGATGATTTTTGATGTTAAATGATATATGTATGAGATCAATGGTTATATATATGATTCATGACTTATGATGGATACTAACATGATATGACTATTGGATGATATGATTATAACTTTATGTGGATGCAAGAAATTCATGGATGCAATGGATGACTGGAATGTTTGAGGACATGCATATGTTTTTGTTTTTGGTCATGATATGAAGGAATATGAATGCTAGTAATGGAGGGAATAATCAGTAGAATGAAAAGATAGGTTAGGATGGGGGGATGATTAGAAGATAGGTTAGATGATGGAATGAAAAGATAGAATGCCATTAGGATGGGGTGAAAAGTGAAATGGATGATATGTGGAATAAACAATGGACTTAGGTTATGCTGAAATATGTAAAGCAATTCTAATTTTTAATTTACAATAGGATATTATGCACCAAGGTATAAGGTACTAGGGTGAGTGTGTATCCTTTGCATGGACTTGACTCTACAAACAATTGGTTGTCCCTATACATGCCTATATATAACAACCAACAAACACGACATATAAAACCAAAGACCATGCCCCAGTCTATACCAGTCAAAACAAAGCAAGATATAGAAAGATCAAGGTGGTCTTTGGTAGGTTTAAACAAGGGTCAAAAAGACAAATCAAACAAAAGACCAACTGATAAAAGAAGACTTGCAGCCATTGTATCTCTTGTCAAATTTTGATAAGTACGATAAAATTGGATTAGGCATGTTATGGGAAGGATATATCCTTGAAAGGAATGATTTGATAAGATAGATATTGATGATAGGCAATGGATATTTTGGCATTAGGTTGTTTCAAAAAAGTGGTCTCATGTATGATTTTCATTAGAGTACAATGGTTTAAAGATGGTTTGTTTTTTGTTTGAGGATCAAGTCCTATAAAAGTGCATTTATTTGTGATATGGGGATGGGATAGACGAAGTGTAAAAGTTGCATTTATTATGGTTTGTGATGGGTGACAAAGCTTATTATGCTAAGATTGAATTCAATAGCATGATAATCCCCTTTGACATAACATTTGGATCAGTTTTTGGAAGAAAGTTGTGTTAGCTGTTCAAACAAAAATCTCTTCCTGGAAGGGTAGATGACTCACCTTTGCTGGTAGATTGGTGATGATCAAGGTAGTTTTATTGGTTGTTCCTACTTATATGTTGTCTATTTTGAAAATTCCAAAAGGTATTATTCATGATTTGGATAGCATCTTTAGAAAGTTCCTATGGAGTGGTTCTAACGTTATGGTGGAAAAAGTTCCCTTGGTTGCTTGGGAAAAGATTTGTGTTCCTAAACTTGACGGTGGTGTAGGAATCCATAATATTGAAGCACAAAATAGAGCTCTTGGGGCTAAACTTGCATGGAAGCTATACACTACACTAAATTCAGATTGGTGTAAGATTATGCAGCATAAATATCTAGACATAGATTCTCTTGACAGAATCTTCACAATTGCTAACCCTATGGAGGCAAGATTTGGAATTTTATTTTGGAATGCAGAGAAATCATTTTACCTCATGGATTATCCGTAATGGAGAATTAGCTTCATTTTGGGAGGATTCTTGGAATGGTCACCCTCCGTTGTCACAGTTGGATTGTCTTTGAGAAGAAAGATTAGTTTTGTTTGAAGTTTGGGGATCTAAAGTAAAAGATTACTTCAGTACTTCTACATATCCTTTCTCCTTAAAAGTACAGTGGAAAGATTTTTCAGATCTATCTTTTCCTCAGAATTAGAAGGATCTTCTTTTAGCTTTGTTGGCTAGCAGCCAAGTGAATTTCTCTCATAAGCAGGATGAACTAGTGTGGACCCCTTCTAAATCAGGACAATATTCAGTCAATCAAGGGTATCAATATATCATGTATAATGTTAACAAGGAATTTCATTCCTAGCCTTATCAATTGTGTTAGAGCAGTATGTGTCTACCAAAAGTGAGTGCCTTTGCTTGGCTTACACTCAAAAACAAAATATTAACAAGTGTTAGACTTGTTAAATTAGGCATTTCTCAACTCTTTAAGTGTCCCTTGTGTCTTTTGGAAGATGAGGATACAAATCACTTATTACTAAATTGTTCTTTTGCATACCAAGTGTGGATGTGGCTTTGTAATAGATTGGGTTGGTAGGGCCCTTTGCCTAAATCAGTTTTTGAACTTTTTCAAGGTTGGCCCTTATTATATAAAGGTTCTACTTTTTTTGCTTTATGGATGATTTCTCCATGCATAGTGGTCTAGAATATTTGGCTAAAAAGGAACAATAGAATATTTAGAAATGCTAGTCTATTTGTTCAACATATTATTTGGAAAACAAAGAAGTCTATTTCAGAAGTTATTATGTCTCATCTTCTAAGAACAGATCTAGCTTCTCTAACCTTTACTTCTTGGGATGCCAATGTGCTCTTGAATTGGAATTTGATTAAACTTCCTCATTCTGGATGTTTTCAATCCAAGAAGAAAATTGATAGAAGTCATATTTCTTGGATACCTCCTCCAGATACTATTTTTAAGCTTAACTTTGACGGGGCTTCTAGAGGGAATCCTGGTCTATCAGGTGTAGTTTGTGTTATAAGGGATTATAAGGGTTTTTTGAAGGCAACTCTCTCTTTGAAATTAGGTGTTTGTTCAAATAATGAAGCAAAGGCCTTGGCCTTAATGGCTGGCCTTAACCTTGCCTTGAAGTTTAAGATCGATAGAATCAATATTGAGGGGGATTCTTTGAATATTGTAAATGCTATTAAGAAGAAGTCAACTCCTATTTGGAAAATAATGTACATTCTTCAGGATGCTTGGACTTTGTTAAATCAGTTTGATTCTTTTGAGATTCATCACACATATAGAGAAGGCAATAGGCTAGCAAATTGTCTTTCTAATATGGCTTGTGATCAATTGGAAGATTGGGTCGAGTGGAATGATTTTTCTTTACAAAATAATGTCCAGACTATTTCTATCTTGTACACAAAAAGAGTTTGAGATGTTGGTGTCAAGTGAATGGAAGTTAACCCTTTTTAGATTGCTTCTCTTTTTTAGAGGAGTAGTTGTTTCTTAACTAACTCTATGTGCTATTTTTGATAGATACTTATTTTGATGTCTTGATTATCTATTTTTTATGGTAATTGTGCCAGATCTTTCCCCAGCTACTGAAGTGTGAGAAAAGGAATATTAGTACCATTGGTACTCTATTAATTTATTTTGGTTGACATCAAAATGCACTCCTCCAATTCTTTGAGTTGTTTTAATATGAATTACTTCGCTCGTGCCACATTCTTTATATGTTGATCTTTCAGTTGAAGCTCGTCACTTAGTTTTTGTCTTGTCAAGCTGTCTATTTGCATCCTCAAGCCCTATGTTTATTTTTGTCTTTCTAATGGGGTTAGTTCAACACAACAAGAGATTGTTCTTCCTTGTTCAAAAGTGGGAGAGGCCGACACAGGGGATATTACATTTGAATATTTTGGCATGCATCTTTATACTAGATGATGAGGAGGTTGAGGGTGCTATTGTTAACGTTTGTGGGAGAGAAGTTCTACAATTTTTGAGGATTATCTATCCTTCCCAAGTTGTCTCCCACATTCTCTCAAATGCGATGGACCTGATTCAGAATTCAGAGATGGTCAGAGGGCTTGCGGTGAAATTTGTTCATGATTTCCTCTTTTTTGCTGAACGATTTGAGGAAGTGGTGGAAAACTATGACTTGCATCTAGGTTTGGCTCCAATTGGTGATCTTTTTTATCACAAAGACATTCGTCGTTAGCCTGCTTTTCATTGTGTGTATAGTGCAGTGATCCATGGGTTGTAGAATAATTGTGTTACTTTTGTACATAATACTCTTCATTGTCATGCCAGTGAATTGGGCGATGAATTGGAGGAATTATAAGATATGCTTTTCAAGCTTTGTATTTTCTAATCCACTATAAACCGCCACCTCCGCCGGTTGATGCAACTACTAATCCTGTTCTTGCTGATCCTATTTGTCAAGGGTTTATAGTTGAAGACCTAAATGCATGGAATTAATTTGCTTGTGTTATGTTTCTATTATTACTGTTTGTAGTTATATGTCGATGGCTATCTTTTGCTTTAATGGGCTAGTCTTGCCATATCGAGTGATGTTACAAGCTCATGTGTGTTCCCTTACAGGGATTTTTGTACTCTCCTACTATGTTTCTACTACTACTGAATGTATTAATATGTCGATGGCTCTCTTTTTGCTTTATTGGGCTAATCTTACCTACTTATACAATCCCAATTGTATTCCCTTACAGGGATTTTTGTATTCCCCTTTGGGGGGTTTCTTCTATATAGTAATATAATTTAAGCTTTTTCAGGTGCTTTGCACCTTTTGTTTTAAAAAAAGCCCCTTAGGACTACAAAAGTATAGGTAAGGATCCAATCCGTAAACTAGGTCTAGGGACATGCCCCTAATCAAGGAGCAAAATTTATTATGGGATGGAATATGAAAATTTATTATGGGATAGTATGGGGTTTTACTTTATTAGGACATAGGATGAGATTTTTATTATGAGGTATGATAGGTGATAACATTGACACAACAATTTTGAAGTCATGATAATTACCTAGGTGGATGGAATATGGGGGCGACAAAGAGAGAAAATGGATAAATGGAGTGGCTAAATGAATAGGGTAAAATGGATAGATGGATAAGATAAATGAAATCCTAATAGATGGTGGATCTACTACACATGGTGCTTGTTTGCTAGGTTTTCACCATGGTATTTGCCCAAGGCACCTGTTTGCCAGGTTTTCACCATTGGATGGATTTTATATTTTTTGTATTTTTTTGATTTTCTAGTTTTTTTGTATTTTTGCAATTGGGATATTTTGAGGGTCATACATAGAACCTCTTTAGATGGATGATGTTCATTGGATCTTCCAAAGGCTAGTCCTCTAGTGTGGCAAGTTGATATGCTCTTGATCCATAGTGGGCAGTGATGATAAAGGGGCCCAACCAATTAGGCTCAAACTTGCCTTTCTTGTCTCAATCTTGCTAATTCCTTTAGTTCTCCTTGAGCACTAGATCACCAACTTCAAATTCATGAGTTTTGATCTTCCTATTATAGTTATGATGGAGACAATTTTGATAGGCTTGTAGATGATTCAAAGCATTGCGGCGCCTCTCATCTAGTAGCTCTAGCTCATGCAACAATAAAACTCGATGCTCCTCATCAATAAGATTCTACAAAGATATCCACAAAGAGGGGAGCTCGACCTCTATTGGAAAAATTGCTTCGAAGCCAAAAACTAGGGAATATGGTGTGGCTTTAGTTGGTGTGTGAATACTGTTTCAATAAGACAATAAGGCTGGATTGAGATGTAAGTGCCAATCATGACCAACTTTATTGATTGTCTTTTTCAAGACCTTGAGGATAGTTTTGTTTGAAGCGTCAGCTTGGCCGTTACCTTGGGGGTAATAAGGAGTGGAAAAGCAATGTTGAATATGAAACTGTTGGCAAAGGGCTTGGACTTCTTGGTTTTTAAAGGGTCTTCCATTATCTATAATAATGGCGAGAGGAATACCATACCGACATGTGATATAATGCAAGATGAATTTGGCTATCTATTTGTCAGTGACATAAGTGGAATGACCTTAACCCACTTGGTGAAGTATTTAGTGGTGGTTATGATGAGTTTATGGCAATTGGATGAGGAAGGAGTTATTTTTCCAATGAGATCAAGCCGCCACTATGAAAAGGGCCAAGGAGTAATGATTGGTTGTAACTCTTGCAACGGTGCATAGATCAAGTCTCCATGTTGTTGGAACTGTAAACATTTCTTGACAAACTAATATCTGTCCTACTCCATAGTTGGCTAGTAATAACTTGTTCTTAGTAGTTTCTTAGCTAGAGTAGGACCACTAGAATATGCCCCACATATTCCCTCGTGTACCTCTTGCAAGACAGTTTGGGATTCTTCTAAATTAAGGCACCTAAGAAGAGTTCCCTCAAGACTCCTTCAATAGAGGTTATTGCCAAGGATGGTAAAGCGGGATGGACAATGAATGAAGGTCTTACGTTGAGTAACGAATAGGTTGGGTGGAAGGGAATGATCACAGAGATATGTATAGATCTCTTGATACTAGGGAGATTGAGGACCAACAAGTTCACAGAAGAAATCAGAATTTAGGACATCATAAGTAGGGATCAATAGCTTTATTGTTTAGTCTTGGTACTTGCTCAAACTGGATCTCTAAGAAATATTTCTTGAAACTATCTACCATTCTTTTGTATGGGATTAGCTTGTCTTCTTTAGTTTGGTATTCATCATTGACTTTCTTAATGAAAAGTTGTGAATCTCCATAGACATGGAATGTTTCAATTTTCCACTGGATGGCCATTCTAAGTCCTTTGATAAGAGCATCATATTCATCTATGTTGTTTGTACATGGAAAAGTGATCCTGTAAACCTTGGGAATGAAATCACCTTGGGGTGTGACAAAGAGGACTCCATCTCCTAACCCATGGTGAGTATAAGATCCATCAAAATATAGCTTCCATTGTGTAGGTGAAGTAAATGAAAATACAACTTCATCAAGAAACTCTACAATGAGCAGATCATATGCAATGATAGGGGCATCAACAGGTTGATCTACTATTATTTGTCCTTTTATAGCTTTGCGATCTACATACTCAATGTCAAATTCACTTAGGATCATTACCCATTTTGCCATGCATCTTGTGAGTGTAGATTTTGACAACAAATATTTGAGTGGGTCCACTTTTGAAATGAGCTTGATCTTATGATTGAGCATGTAGTGTCTTAGTTATTGAGTACTAAAGATGATTGCTAAATATGCTCATTCCATTGGAGTGTAATTTAGCTAATATCCCACTAAGGTTCTATTGATATAATATATGGATTTCTCCTTCCCTTTTTCATCATGCTGTGCTAGAAGTGCCTCTAATGCTGCTAACGTAGCTAAAATGTACAATAATAGGGGCTTCTTTGGATTGGGAGGCATAAGGACTGGAGGAGAATCAAGATATTCTTTTAACTTGTCAAAATCTTCCTGACGTGCAACACCCCATTGAAATGTAACATTTTTTGTAAGAGATGTGAAAAGGGATGATATTTATCCGTGAGCTATGCAATGAAATGACAGATTGCTTAGAGTTTTTCCTATAAGCTGTGAAGTTGTTTCAGATTTTTGGGTGGAGGCATTTCAATTATGGCTCACTTTTGTAGGATCCACCTCAATGCCTCTTCTTGACACAATATAGCCCAAGAGTTTACCTGAAGTTACCCCAAAAACACAATTCTTAGGGTTGAGGTGAACCTGGTACTACTCAAGTCTATCAAAGATCTATGTAAGGGCTTGGAGATGTCCTTCTCCCGTAGATTTTCCCATGAGGCCATCCACATAATCCTCCATGATTTTGTGAATCATATCATGAAAAATCATAATCATAGCATGATGATATGTAGCTTCGGCATTTTTGAGACCAAAGGGCATAACCTGCCAATAATAAGTACCCCATGGACAAGTGAAAGCTATTTTGTGTTGGTCTTTTGGTGCTATGCAAATTTCATTATAACCGGAAAATCTATCCATAAGCGATAATATTTCATGTCTAGAGGTAAGATCTACAATAATACCAATGTTAGGTAGGGGGAAATAATCTTTAGGACATGTTTTTATTGAGATCTCTGAAATCCATATAGACACAGATGCCCCCTGTTACTTTGGCCATTGGAACTATATTTGACACCCACTGAGGATAATCGATTGGACAGATGAATGTTTTGAGCTCCACTTTTACTAATAGTGTAATTTGTGGATGCATCTTGTAGAGCTTCTACTTCATTGGTTTAGCATCTGGATAAATTGTTAAATGATGAAGCACAAGAGATGGGTCCAAGACAAGAATATCTGCGTAGGACCAAGAAAAAATCTTACATCTCTCCTAGAAGAAGAGTGTAAAGTTTTTCTTTTCTTGTGGCATAAGAGAAGCTGCCATGAAGGTGATTTTAGGCTCCTCTGCAGTACCCAAATTCAACTCTTGTGACTCTTCTACCAAAATTGTAGATTTTATTGATATTGCACTACTTTGGGAAGGTTAAATTCCTCACCCTCCAGTTCCTCAGAGAGGTTTTCACCATTGGATACATCCTTTATTTTTACCTTTTTATGATCTGATAGCGCCACATTGTGGTTTTCACTAGAGGACCTTATTATTTTATTATTTTATTATTTTTGCGATTGAGGAATTTAATAGTCTCCCCAAAGTAAGCATCAATTTGAAGCTCTATAACATATCCTACTTTGTGATCCCCAACTGGTATATGTGCTCTTAATCCCATGAAATCGACAATAGCTTTGTCATTTTGGAATGTATCCAGAATAGGATGTCCTTGTTGGTCCCAAACAATGAGTTGGGGATAGACAAGTGGAAGGTCATTTGAGGTAGAGGAGAAGATGGATATGGTACAAATGTTAAGATCTTCAAATAAATTGATGATGTGTGCAAAAGAGTCATCGAAGGTGTTGGTTATTTTCCTGGATCGGCAGAGGGTTTGCCAGTTCCTATGCACGAGCAGATCCGGCCAACAGAAACAGGAGGTTGTGTGAGCTGCCTCCCCTTCACTTCTGGTTCTGCCGCACCAAGGGGGGTGTCCCTATTTGATAAAGATGTAACATTTACTCTCCAAATGACAGAAAAATTTAACTTTGTAATGACAGGCAGAATACTCTCATTTTGGGACCAAGATTTGTGTGACAAATCACAAGGTTGGCAACATTCTTGGACATATGTGTCTGGTTAGGTATGCGAGCATGCAGGGGTCCTAATCCTACTCCAACAACTAATAGGTGGAAGTTATGAAAAGGTGGATATGATGATTTGGATGCAAGACAAGGGGTTTTGGATCATAACTACTTCACAAGATCAGACTAGTGCCTATCTCAGGGCAAGGAGTGAAATAAACATATACATAAGAATGGCTTGCAACTAGCATTCGAGTTTCAAGGGGTTAGGACTGGTATTTGCCTTACGAACACCACCCAAGGATAAGTATTTAACTGTCCATACTTATAGATATCCCAGTTGACATACATCTTCTCCATATCTTAACCTAAAATAATTTAATCCACTCCTTGAATGGAAGTTACAGATTAGGCATGTAGTACAGCAAAACTATACCCTAGAATCTGAGAAACCCTTAGCAACCAGATTCAGAAGAAGAAAATGCATACAACAAGTGGAGATAGACAGATAAACACATGCAATAATGCATTTTTCATATACAATGACAAGAAATTGAATATATGTGCAAGATACATCACAGATGCAATACATAAACTCCACAGAGATAAAAACAGACAGGAAATGCTCTGTATTTCGTTATTCACACAAAAAAATTGCCCAAGTCTTCAACCAACTACAATGAGTAATACAGTTTGGCTTTTATACCAAAACTATGTACTCAGCAAAATTAATTACAAGGCAAATCAAAAATTTGCCAAAAACAATGCATCCTCAGATTGGCGCTCAAAACATTTAATGCTGCAGAGAGGAAAAGAAGGAGAAGTAGGTGGAATCAGAATTTGCACAGCTTGCCTGAAGATTTTCTGTGTAAATTTGGTAGGTGATTTGTCCCTTCGACCCAACGTCCCCTGCAATTCGCCATTAATTGTTCACCAACCCGCGGCCTGAGAATGCAGCAACCCACATGCATATAATGAAAAACCTTCGCATGAAGTTTTAAAACATGGCCGTCGATCCACCTCTCCTTCACTGAGATCTGTGGTTCCAAATCAAAAGAACAAGTAGCCAGCCAATCAGAACGTGCCACGTCAAATGTTTCCTTGCCATCGCTGACCCTACATTTTGCCTTTGTCGCCCAGAGCACGTACATTCGTCTTCGTATATGCAAGAGCATATACAACCGCCCCCTTTAGCCTTTTAAAACCACTTGTATATGCAGGATGCATATACACACAACAACTAATATGCAAGGTGGACCCCAAATGTTTTTGTAGTAGCTTGAAATCTCCATCGGGTCCATAATGCATATTTCTTCAATGTATATCGGCTTGTATGTCAAACATACAAGCACCATATATACATGTTGCGGACTTCAACACTTCTTTTGCTAGATCAGAACATCCCTTTAAAATCTACGTTGTATCTTTCGCTTGCATATTTAAACATACAACACAATGTACAAACCCTTTGATACATCTGCAGAATCTGCGACAGAATATTCTAGGAATGCACCTAAACACAAATATACATTCACTCCTGCACATACAAATAGGGAATCTTCAGAGAATATGTGATGAATGCATATTTCCCTTGTATGTCGAACATCTACAATTCCACTTGCATACACCCGCGGGCCCCATCGAATGCACCTTCGCTGCACTTGATATACAAAGCGAGAATATTCCCAGGAATCTGCGAAAGATTCCCCCTTTGTATATGCATCATTTCAAGCCCGATATGCATGTAAAATGCATACAACTCACTTTTTCAAAGGCCGATTGGGATTTTTGATCCGCTAATGCATATTTGACCTGCACGTATATACAAAAACCCTTGTATATACAAAGACACCTACATCTTAACTTGATTTTATGCATTTTTTCAACTGCAGAGGCCGAAAGTGTTAGAATTTTTTGGACATTTTGGAAGGTGCCTACAAATACAAAATGCTTGAAACCTGAATGTTCATGCAGGCACCACCAGTGGCTCTGTCTGGGGATGCATGCCTCTTGCAGGCATGGCGAGAATCATAGAACTCTGGGATGCAGACCAGTCCCTTATCCATTGGGCAATAGAGTCAAAGCTGCACCAACCTGCATCACAAATTATATTTTGAAGATTATTTTGGTGGCCCTGGGTAGCCAAAAATGAAGAACCATAAATTTATCCTGTCAAATGCCTGATTCCAAACTCGATAACCCCAACCATAGCTGAAAACATTAAAACAATCTGCCCGTAAGCTGATTTGATCAATTACATGCTTCACCATTTCTGAAAACTTGCCACTGTCAGTACTACCTCTGTCACTCTGCACCTTACAACCAGACATATAACCATACACATTATAATATTCTTTAGCATTAGGTAACATGTGTATGTCATGATCCTCAAGCAGTATATCCTCATATTGCATTTAGCAATATTCATTATCTACCTGGTTGTTGCATATAACCAAACACATATCTAGCTAATCCAAAAACTAAAAACACTCAGAAAATATGAGACCCCCAATGTAATTCACATCATCTATTGACATTGAAAGCAAAACCTGATCCACATAGCTATCATTGCACACGTCTGAACCAACTGATACTGAGCATTCATTATCCACAGTTTGCAAGTCAGTATTATCATTTTCAAAAAGAGGGTTAGTTTTGCACCACTGAAAGTCATGACTCACAAAATCAAATGCATCCACAGGCTCATCATAAAGGAGATTCATGCTCATTGCAAAGGTCTCTATTTCTTCTTCATGACAATCCATTTCTTTTTCATCATTATTAGACCTAGAGTCATAAGAAGAACAAACCTGATCCATGAATTGATCATGGATATCATCTTTATTATCTTTAATCTCTGATTGCCCCACATATAAGATTTCTGCTGCTTCAATACACTCTGAAGTTGAACAGTCTACATCATTTTCCAGCCCTCTAGTGCTTCCTGATGAAATTGATATTGACTCTTGATCCATATGATACTTTGCACAACTGGATCATTTAAACATGAATGCTCTTTGTTTAGGATTGGAATGCAAATATTATTTAAAAAATTATTATTATCAACTTCATTTGCTCGGCAAATCAGGACATCCTCCTCTATAACAGAAACATCATCAACTTGGGATGATGCAAAAACTAGGACAGCAGGGGTGTGAGTACTTTGACATTCATTTCCAACAATTAAACTATATCCCTCATCAACATTGGTGGCCCTAGGGCAACAAATTTTTTTAGAGAAATAACCCTTTTCAATTCCATACCTCCAATTATTTTCAATGTCAATTGCAAATTGATGTGCCTAATGCAATGTGGTGGGCTCCTTGTCCCTCAATCTATAGCTCATTTTCCTATCAAATGCTCCCAAATAGACAACTAGGCACAATGCATCATTAGGTCTCATGCATTCTGGAATTCTATTCAATGCCCTCATAAACCTGAGGTTAAAGGTTGGAATCAACTCATCCTCTTCAATATGGATATACATAAAATCACTAATAACTGCATAATCAGAAATTCTTTCATCATATTGATCTAGAAATGCAGATTTAAAATCATGCCAAGAGCTGACAGAGTAAGCTAGAAGATAGGAGAACCAGTCCCTTGCATCATCATCTAGAGATTGAACAAATAATCTCATAACTACATCTTCATGGTCAATCTCAAAATCATCTATAACATTTATAAACTATTGCAAGTGTTTCTCAGCTGATTCATCCTTTGCACCATTAAATTTGGGCAAATATTTTCTAATTTTAGATGGAAAAGTATTTGGATAGCCACAGATGCCATCAAATTTTATGGGCTTATATCTGTCAAGTCTGAAACTCTTTCTATTACATGGTTGGGATTGATTATTATGCATTATTGCATTTGACACCTCACTAGGGTTCATGGGCTGATAATACATCATTATGTTCTTACAACCCTTTTCTTTTCAACTCAGATTTTCAATCAACAATGACCTTAGGCCTTACAAATTTAGACTGTTGTTTCAACTTTCCTAAAGTCCTCCAAATGAGTCTTTTAAACAATATTGCATACTTCTTTTGAAATGCAAACTAGGTTCTCACGAAAGTATGCAATCTAGTCACCAATATTTCCCCTTTTAACCGGTGCTATTTCACCAAATAGGGAACTTTTAAAACTTATACAAATACCTGAATATGTTGCAGCAACTGCAAATTTAACACCTCTAGTGTCCTCTTATCAAGTTCTTTCTTATGCAGAGTCACCACCTCCTTAGTAGAGGAATAGGCTTCAAACAGGCTGAAGCTGAAAATTGATTTCTTTCTTTCTGGGTTCTCTCACAGCAGAGTCACACATACAACTTTTTCCTTTGCTGCAACAAAGCACCTCCAGGTCTAATTTTTCAATCTTTTAGACTCAAACTTTCATGGATATGACATTATCTCCCCAACAGAGTCGCCAATTCTGTTGGTGACTCGGATGGGCACACAGATACTATTCTTTTTCATTAACTCCCTAGCAGAGTCGCCAATTCTATTGGTTATTTTTTCAGATCGGCAGAGGGTATGCCAGTTCCTATGCACGAGCAGATCCGGCCAACAGAAACAGGAGGTTGTGTGAGCTGCCTCCCCTTCACTTCTAGTTCTGCCGCACCAAGGGGGGTGTCCCTATTTGATAAAGATGTAACATTTACTCTCCAAATGACAGAAAGATTTAACTTTGTAATGCTAGGTAGAATACTCTCATTTTGGGACCAAGATTTGTGTGACAAATCACAAGGTTGGCAACATTCTTGGACATATGTGTCTGGTTAGGTATGAGAGCATGCAGGGGTCCTAATCCTACTCCAACAACTAACAGGTGGAAGTTATGAAAAGGTGGATATGATGATTTGGATGCAAGACAAGGGGTTTTGGATCATAACTACTTCACAAGATCAGACCAGTGCCTATCTCAGGGCAAGGAGTCAAATAGACATATACATAAGAATGGCTTGCAACTAGCATTCAAGTTTCAAGGGGTTAGGACTGGTATTTGCCTTACAAACACCACCCAAGGATAAGTATTTAACTGTCCATACTTACAGATATCCCAGTTGACATACATTCTTCTCCATACCTTAACCTAAAACAATTTAATCCACTCCTTGAATGGAAGTTACAGATTAGGCATGTAGTACAACAAAACTATACCCTAGAATCTGAGAAACCCTTAGCAACCAGATTTAGAAGAAGAAAATGCATACAACAAGTGGAGACAGACAGATAAACACATGCAATAACGCATTTTTCATATACAATGACAAGAAACTGAATATATGTGCAAGATACATCACAGATGCAATACATAAACTCCACAGAGATAAAAACAGACAGGAAATGCTCTGTATTTCGTTATTCACACAAAAAAATTGCCCAAGTCTTCAACCAACCACAATGAGTAATACAGTTTGGCTTTTATACCAAAACTATGTACTCAGCAAAATTAATTACAGGCAAATCAAAAATTTGCCAGAAACAATGCATCCTCAGATTGGCACTCAAAACATTTAATGCTGCAGAGAGGAAAAGAAGGAGAAGTAGGCAAAATCAGAATCTGCATAGCTTGCCTGAATATTTTCTCCGTAAATTTGGTAGGTGATTTGTCCCTTCGACCCAACGTCCCCTGTAATTCGCCATTAATTGTTCACCAACCCGCAGCCTGAGAATGCAGCAACCCATGTGCATACAATGAAAAACCTTCGCATGAAGTTTTAAAACATGGTCGTCGATCCACCTCTCCTCCACTGAGATCTGTGGTTCCAAATCGAAAGAACAAGCAGCCAGCCAATCAGAACGTGCCATGTTAGATGTTTCCTTGCCATTGCTGACCCTACATTTTGCCTTTGTCACCCAGAGCACATACATTTGTCTTCGTATATGCAAGAACATATACAACCACCCCCTTTAGCCTTTTAAAACCACTTGTATATGCAGGATGCATATACACACAACAGCTAATATGCAAGGCGGACCCCAAATGTTTTTGTAGCAGCTTGAAATCTCCATCAGGTTTGGAATGCATATTTCTTCAATGTATATCAGCTTGTATGTCAAACATACAAGCACCATATATACATGCTGCGGACTTCAACACTTCTTTCGCTAGATCAGAACATCCCTTTAAAATTCGCGTTGTATCTTTCCCTTGCATATTTAAACATACAACACCATTTGTACAAACCCTTTGATACATCTGCAGAATCTGCGACAGAATATTCCAGGAATGCACCTAAACGTAAATATACATTCACTCCTGCACATACAAACAGGGAATCTTCAGAGAATATGCGATGAATGCATATTTCTCTTGTATGTCGAACATCTACAATTCCACTTGCATACACCCGCGGGCCCCACCGAATGCACCTTCGCTGCACCCGATATACAAAGCGGGAATATTCCCAGGAATCTGCAAAAGATTCCCCCTTTGTATATGCATCATTTCAAGCCCGATATACATGTAAAATGCATACAACTCACTTTTTCAAAGGTCGATTGGGATTTTTGACCCGCCAATGCATATTCGACCTGCACATATATACAAAAACCCTTGTATATACAAAGACACCTACATCTTAACTTGATTTTATGCATTTTTTCAACTGCAGAGGCCAAAAGTGTTAGAATTTTTTGGACATTTTGGAAGGTGCCTGCAAATACAAAATGCTTGAAACCTGAATGTTCATGCAGGCACCACTAGAAGGCATCCTCATTGGTGCTCTCAACCATAGGAAAAGCTTTTGGCTACCTCACTGAGTATACACTCAAGATTTGAAGATATAGGTTCTAGTGCTCCAAACCCTAGCCGTTGGTGACAATGCCTTCTTGTTATAGTGATAGGTTCAAGTGTTCCTTGTTCATGCAGCCTTAGGGCACCTTGACCTTTATATCCCATGTTCTTGACAATACAGAGACATTTGAGATATTGTTCAACTGGTAAGGGGGAGATTTGTTCTTCTTCATTGAGCCAAGTAGACATATCCTCTTCAATATTTTCCTTATCCAAGACTCCCCAATGTTGAAATTTTGTAGGTTTTCCTTTGATAACAAATGTGGATACCAAGCTGGATGGTCTAGGCTTTCCATGTGATCTGGGGGATATAGGAAGTTGACCTCTATAGAATGACCCCTGTAAGTCGTATTCTCCACCTCCTTTTTCATTGATATTGACCTTGACTTTTGGGATAGGGGGATGTGAAGTGGATGAGCATGACAATGAGAATGGATCAATATATAAAGATGATGGTTGTGTTGCATCATTAATAGGGCAATGGTTAGAGTTACGGTATCTTCTTTCCATCATTCTACAATATTGGAATGGGCAAGGATCAACAAAGATAGTGATCTTTGTACCATTGTATGGAAATTTGATACATTGATGGTATGTTGATGGAATGGCTTTCATGGAGTGAATCCATGGGTAGCCAAGGAGATTAATATTGTATGGAAGGTGAAGGTCAAGAATGTGACAGGTGCTTTCCATGATAATAGGACCAACCTGGATAGGAGGTTTGATGATCCCCTCAAATTAACGCAGGGCATAATCAACCTTGATTGTGATACTTTCCTGTGAATCAATGACCCCATCTGAATACCCCAATTATATTATTAACTTTAAAGTACATAGATTTAAACATGATCCACCACCTATAAGGACTCTATTGATTTTGTGTTTGTGGATGAACACTTTGATATAGAGGGCGTTGTTATGAGATTAATTATTAGAGAGTAGATCTTTCTCTGTGAAGACAAGATAATGGGGTGATTAGAGGTGTCCTACCATGGCTTGAAATTGATCCGTATTAATGTTATTAGGGACACAAATCTCTTGTAGGGCTTTATTAAGGATATCTATATGAACAGGAGAGGTACGAAGCAATTCCAAAATAGAGATTTGGGTAGGGGTTTTTCTTAGGTGATCAAGGATATTATATTCCAATGGTGATTTGGAGGAGGACGAAGCTTCTTGGAAAGTGATTTGGCCACGACGAGTGGTAACCACACAATTAGATACTTTAGCTTTTATAGTGATCATGGCTACTTGGGGATAACTTTCTTCAATACGACTTACAACCTACAACATAATCGTAAGAAGGGGGGATATTGATATTATTATCATTACTTGAGGAAGCTCCTTTATTAGAGGTTTTACCTTGAGCATGGTTTGGGATTGGATCCTTGTATATACCTAGGTCATCATTAGGAGAAGTATTTGGGTGATTTTCAATTACAATCTCACCACGATCAATAAGAGCTTGGATAAGATTCTTGAGTTTCATGCAATTAGGTGTTTTATGCCCTTTAACCCTATGGTATTCACAATATTCATGCTCTTTATACCATGTGGGTTTGAATTGATATTCTTCATGTTGTCTTACATCTAGCAATTTGATAAGGTTTGATTTAACCAATTTTCTCAAAGATGATTCTATAGGTTCCCCTAACAGGGTATATTTTCATCTTGGTGTAAAGATTTGTTTATATTGGTCTCTTGGAGTGGTAGCATTGTTGTTGTTGTTGGGTTGGGTAGTTGATGGTGTTTGTGTTTGAACATTTTGGATACGTTTAGTGTTAGTGATACCATTGTTGACAACATTCTTGTTTTTAGCCTACAAATGGGGCTTGTCGTTGGATTGAGTGTTATGTTGTCTTTTTATTTATAGATTTTGACCAACCCTTTGGCAATGAGGGTTTTGTCTATGGTTATACCCTTTTCTATAATTTTTCCAAAGGTTGTAGCACATTGAATCTGCAAATGAAATCCTATCTTTGAATTTAGATTTTGGACAAATATATCTACGAGTTGTTTTTCCAAAATAGGCCAGGGGAACTTGCTTGCCAAGTTTCTCTGACGATGTAAAAAGGCCGTAAAAAATTCCCCATTTTTTTGCTTGGTGTTGTATAACTCAGTCATAGATATTTCATGTTCGATGTTGTTGGAGAAATGAGCAATGTATTTTTGAGAAAGTTCTTGGAAAGTTTTGATTCCATGAGGGAAATGAGAAAACCATTCAATTACCTGGCCTCCTAAGCTTCGAGGGAAAAGTCGCATGAGATATGTATCATTGTAAGTGACTTCCATACAAGTGATATAAAATTCCTTTATGTGCTCTCTAGGGTCACCCTTTCCTTTATACTTGTCAAATTTTGGCATTTCAAAATTAGGAGGGAAGGGGACCATGAGGAGAGATCGATTAAAAGGGTATGAGCATATCTCTTGGAATGAATATTGCTTCTTGTATTGTCCTATTTGGAGGTTTTTGAGCCTTTTCTCTAAACTCTGAATTCTGTGTTCCAAGTTATTTTGATTGGATGTTGTGGCATTTGCATTTAGAGGAGGTGGGATGAAAAAAAAGTATGTATTGTTGAGTGAGGGGAATGGTAGATTTAGAAGTTTCAAGATCATTTGGAGGAGTGAATGTATATATTGTGGAGATTTGAGAAGTAATTGGTGGAATGGATGTAATATTTTGGAAATTGAATGGTGGAATAGATGTGGTACCATGAGAAGGTGCAATGAAATTTTGGGGTTGATTGATAAAATGGGATATGTAAGATAGTATGGTAGGGTCATGTTGTGGTATGGGAGGATGACTTGAGCTAGTTAGATCTTGTGAAATGGGAATATTGGTTGTCGATGAAGTGAGATTGCGGATATTGATGGTTGATGAAGTAGAAATGGGGATATTGGTTGTAGATGAAGTGAAATTGGGGATATTGGTTGTAGATTAAGTAGAAATGGGGATATTGATTATAGATGAAGTGATATTGGGGATATTGGTTGCAGAGAAAGTAGGATTGGGGATGTTGGTTGTTAATGAGGTTGATATGGTAGGTTGAGTATTGGATGTTTGAAAAGAATGGGATCCTCCTAAAGTGTTTCTTGGAGCGTTCAAGATTAGAGGATCTTGTTCTTGGATTTTGGAAATATCATACCCACATGGAAAATTGGCACCATGGTTGGCTAATGCTAGGGAAAAATGATCCAAAATTGACTTGAGAAGACGTTCCACAAGGTCCAAAGCAGTTGGATCTTGGGAAAATTGTTACAATGTTGGTGACATTTCAGATTCGTCTTGGATGTCTTCCTCTAAAGGAGTTATAACAACCAAAGGAGGTGGGTGTGGCATGTCTCCTTGACCTTAAAAAAAGAGATGATGTGACATTCCAAACTCAAATTGGTTGGGTTCTATTTTCTTTGCTTGAGATCTTGTGGTTACCATACGAAGGTGAGACCTAAGATGATAGGATAGATTTATGAAAATGATGGAGATGGGTACGTTTGTTTGGACTTGGATTTGATAAAGATGGTTTTGGAATTTGAGTTATGATGATGAGATTTTTGATTTTGGATAAAAGTTTATGTGATTGGTTGATATGAGGAAATGATAGTTGGATAAAACCATGATAGGTTAAAGAAAATCTAGCTTTCTTTGATATATAGAAAGGATGAAGGATTATCTTACTTGGGGTAGCCTTAGAGACCAAGAAAAATAAGATAAAATATGTATTAATTTGGAGATGATGACCTAGATTTAACTTCAAACAATTTTGGTTTTGTTTTGGATTAAAGTTGACTTGGACAAAGATAAGTGTTCATAGATGAAAGTGGATGATACATTGAATAGGGGTTGATTATGACAAAAGTCCAAATGATTGATTAAGATTTTGGTAATATTCACAAGTCCAAGATCATGAAAAGGATAAATGATTGATTGAGTGAAATGAGGTTGATAATGGGAATGGATGGAAAGAGAGGATATACAAAGTAATGATAACACAATATTTTTGACAAAGTAAGGATGATATAGTTCAATTGGAAATTACTTGATCTCTTTATTGTTTGGCTAAGAAAAAGATTTGAGTATAACAAGTCTAAGTTTTGATGAGGTAGATGACTGGTTGAATGCCAAACAAAAGTAACTTGATTTGATCAAATGCATCATGTTTTAGGTGAAGGTGGCTTGATTTTAACAAAGGTGACATGATTTGTAAAAAAGTGATATGGTTTGGTTTTGACAAAATTGATTTGTTTTGGACAAAGGCAATTTGTTCTGGACAAAGGGGATTTGTTTTATGTCAAATGTGGCACATGTTAGTCAAATACAACAAGTTGCAAGTTTGGTAGTTTGGAGATGATTTTTTAGCAAGAGATAACAAACACAAATACACAATGGCTTATTTTGACTCAAAGGGTGAAAAGGATGATTGTCCTATCACTGGTTTTACACAGAAAAAATTTCAAGCACTTTATCACATTCATATAATTATTCAAGTGGGATTGACTCTTAGTGTGGGCCCACACTCAATACCACTCGAGAGTGAATATCTAGGGAGTGGATGGCCTTCGCTCACATTATCCCTTTCCTTGGAGGCCTTGATGCCTTGCCCAAAGAAACCTTCTATCTCATCTCAAGGAGGTACATGGTGAATAACTTTAGAATTGATTGTTGACCCTTGCACCACACTAAATGATTGACCAAGAGGTCTTAGCTAGGTTTCAAAAAGATTTCTAAGGGCATCCCCAATATACACGAGGTACAGGGGGCACAAGTCTATGAACACTAGTTCATTGAAGGCATGAAACCAGAGTAAGTGCTTGGACAATTTCTTCACATTGTGTATGGAATCGCCTGGGGCTCCAAGGTTGTGCCAATGACAACATAACTATATTGGGGTATAACTTTCATTCTCCCCCTTTGATTGACCTTGTTAGAACATGTGGTTGAGGTTGTCCCTTGGAGTGATGAAATCCCCAAGAAGGCCTTGACAAGGGTCGTTGTACCTCATCATTTAATCATATTTTAGATGTTAAAATCCAGGGCTATGTCCTAGGCTATCTGTAATTAGGGATTCTACAGTTACCATTTTTCTCTATCTAATTCTAAAGACTTACTAATTTAAAAGAGATTGATCTATCTACTTATTAAATGAACCCAAAGAATGCTGGAAACAGAATTGAACAGTAAATTACTTAAAGCAAATCTATAAATTGCAACATGCATCTATCTATCAAAATCAATAAGTATTCTATAAATGCAAGATTGCCCTTACACCATTGGATGCTCCTGCATCAAACACCCAGGGTAATTTGAGAAGTGACCCTGTCACGTCTCATGTGTTTGTGTGAGGAAAACCCAAATGGTCAACCTCTGCCTTAGACAACCAAGAAGAATCTTCAACAGGCCTTCCTTTCCATTTCACCAGATATTCTTCATATTGCTTGTTTTGAGTACTTCTTCCCACGCGGCTATCTAAGATCTCTTCTATCTCCTCGGTTGAATTAGATGTCGGAATACTCCACTGTTCTTCTATTGGTCCATCGTCTATTCCACCTTCACGATATTCTGATAAGTCAGCAATGTTGAAAATAGGGGAAATGTTGATCCCACTCGGCAGCTCTACCTCATGCATTTCTTGAATCATGTTTCTTCAAAATGCTGCATGGTCCAAATTTCTTCATTTTCAGCTTATTGTATGATCCAATTGGGAACCTTTCTTTTCTCAAGTGAACCATGACTTCATCTCCTACCTGGAATTCCTTAGATCTCCTCTTCTGATCTACCTTAGCCTTATACTGAATATTCATCTTATTAATGTGTTTTCTCACCTCTTCATGCAAATTCTTCAGATGTTCTGCAAAGTCTTTAGCTTCAGCACTTGTCTTTTCTCCTTTGTCCAGCTTTCTTATCTCAGAAGCATTTCTTGGGCTATTGCCATATGGGTAAGTGCAAAGAGTTGGGGGGGCAAAAAGTGGCCAAATTGTTTTCAAAAAAATTTAATGCATAATGCGCTCGCGTTATGGTTTGGTAATGACGAGCCTAAGGCTCGTCAAAACCAAACCATAATGCGAGAACATTATGACTAGCTATAAATAAAAAAAGAGCATTTTTCTCATTTCATTTCTTTTTTTTCCTCTATTCCCGTGGCCTGCAAACCCTAAGAAGCGTGCTTGAATTTTGGAAAAGTCAATTCAACACCAAAATCTTACCGATTCGTTGCCAAAATGCCGCCACGACATCGAGCACGCCAAAGGAGTGAGTTTTATTTGTTTATTTGTTTGAATTTGTTTCTAAATAGGTATGTTTAAGTTGATTTTTGATGTAAATTTCATTAATTGTCAGGAAATGTTAATGCACCTCCTCCTCCTCCTCCTAAAAATCCACAAAATCCTGAGGAGGAAATACCTGCGGAACAACAACCTCCTCCATCCATTCCTCGACATGCCCCTGGAACACAAGAAAATCTAATGGAGCAAATTAAAAACAATAAAAAAGAAATTGAAGATATAATTGCAAGGTTGAAAGATCCTTCCACTTTAACCTTGCATAGGTCCACGCTTACTGAATCTCTTGAATCTATGTTATCAAATGTAGATTCAATTAGCAAGCAAATATCTAGTTGGACGGATAAGAGGAGAGAATTTAGAGACTATTATGTAGACAAGCTGTCATACCAAGATGTGAAAAAATTACAAATTACAAAATTAGACTAGTGTTCGATTTTCACAAACCCACAAACAAATCAACCTCCACCCATTACATGCAAGAGGTTCCCTATCCATTGGTGCAACAACCAAGTGATAAGGGACAATTTTGGTCAGAGGTGGTGGATGGTTTTTGACCATCCTCCATGCAATAATAATGAGGTCCCGCAATACTTTTTGAGGAAACTCTACTGCGAGTTTGTCCTCAATAAAGTGCCAAACTATTTTGATATGCGGGACTTCCAGGGTAGAGGTGGGGGGTCAGCACAAGATAGACCAGGGGCACGTGTTGACCCACAGCGGGCAGTGAGATGAGTAATCGGCAGACCAACCCATGAGCATGTTTCTATCCCTTCCATTGTGAAGGAGAGTGTTGAGGTTGATACACTTCAGTCCATTAGTGCCTTGACCCAAAGCATCATAGAGCATGTCAGTCCTGTAGCACAGAGTGGGTTAGGAGATAGTGCGAGGAGTAGGGTCCCACCCCATGCTTGTCAGACTTGCGGGTCAGCCTGTGGTTATGACCCCATGGATAGTCAGGACGTAGGTGCACAGGCTACATCTATAGCTGAGCAGATGGTGATGATAGATACCCTCCTGAGAGAGACTTTCGGCCTTGATACTCAGGTAAATATTAGCAAGTTTATTGAATTTAATTTATTAAATTTCATTTTTAAAATGCAAGATTAACTAATTTAGTTTGATGATTTTAATGAAATTTCAAGGTCATAGCGTTGATGCAGTTTTTAGTGGTTCTCCACTTGCATATTACACTAGATCATCTACTGTCGGGGTATGTAACTAGTAAACAATTATAAATATTACATGTGAATATCATTGTTATATGAATGGTATTCTAATATCTGATTTTGGATGTTAAATAGGTTAATATTAGAGATTTCACGGCAACACCTGCCAGCGGTGGTGGACTTCAAAGGTTCACGGAGGTAATAAAATAAATAGTTTAATGAATGAATTGTACTTACTAATTTTTGTATGTGACTTGTGTGCTTTATTGTGTGTACTTCCATGTTTAGATGAATATGTGTGTATGTTAGGAGCCATGATTTGCATCACTATTATAGTTTTCGTAATTGAATAATATTGTTTTATTTCCAGATAATGCAGGCTGCAGAGAAACCTCCCGATGTTCATAGGGAAATGGAGCATGGTGTGACCTCTGCGATTCATAGATCCATGGCATTGACAGGGGTATGAGGAAGATTAGTAAATTTCAATTTACATTCATTGTTATAGTTGTTTATTTTTGAAAAATCAAAAGATTATTGATTTGAAGTTTAATTTCTATCTGGATGGTTTCTATAGGACATGACATCACCACGGCCTATTCCTACTATTGAGGCAAGTGAGGAGACATATTATATGGTAGTGGTAAGTGATTATTTTGTTAAATGTTTCATTTTTTATAACATGTAATTTCTATATATTAATGTCCATACTTTTTATTGTAACAGCTAAAGATGCAAGAAGAACTAAATAGGAGGAGCAACCCTCAGGTTCGTAGTAGACCACTGACATACGCGTCTCCATCCCCTAGAAGATCAAAGGCTGCCCGTGATCTATTCTCTTCACCAGCCAGAGGGAAATGACTTTTTATTGTGTTCCTTTGTTGTATGCCTATATGGCATTTGTGGACATATATTTTGTATTGCATATAGTTGACATTGTATGCCTATATGGCATTCTTGTAAGCCTATATGGCTATTTTGTATATATGTTATACTTATATCGACATATATTGATGTATACCTAATGGATATTTGGTTAATACAAATCTTTTTTATTGATGGCGTCCATACTTGCATTATAAATCCACGTTTGAATGGATATTTGTAGATGACTACTTCAAATATTTAAAGTCCAATTGTATTACATAGGATGTTTGTTGATCCAATAAGCTAGCTATTGTTATTCAAGTATCACCTAAACCTCATTTTGAAACTAAAAGATAAAAGTTGTATTTAAAAAAAAATGAATCATCATGTTGAACAAAAAATATTAATATTCTTTATGAGTTGCTCAATTGAAAATATTCAAATGAGTATGCCGATCCATATTCTTTATGAGTTGGTCAATTGAAAATATTTCTTAATTTCTTGTTATTATACCATATTGGGATGCAAAAAGTATGTTTGTTGTTTTGAATAAGATAGTCAAAATCATATGCTTATGAGCACCTGATGACCATTGTGGTTATTAAATGTAATTCCTCTTGCATATAAGGTGAGGTTATGAGATTACATTGAGTCTTACCTAATTTTAGTATGTAACATAACATTGGGGCTCTAGGCTTCCATAAGTCATACCTCAGGGATTTTTAGTTTTAGGCGCAAATTTGCTTTAAGACCTTAGGCACATTTCTCTACTTGCACAACCTCAAAACTCCGCCTAGAACTCAAGGCACCTTTCATCATCCAAACAACCTCAAAATTGTGCCTTGATATTGAAAGGATGTTTCAAAGTATAAAGGAGCGTGCCTTAAGGGAGGCAATTCATCTTGATTATCAAAGTTGATCAAACACATCAAATTGAGCATCATACCTCTAGGTGCATTTTTGCCTCTCTCTAAACTATCCATTTTGGCACCTTGATGTAAACTGAAGTCTAAACTTAGTGAAGATTGCGCCTAGAAAGATATCACCTTGGATATGCGCCTAGAGTCATCCTAGATCATCCATTTGCGCCTAAGGGTCAATATAACATAATATAGCTTAGGAAGACTTTGAAAATCATCAAAAGAAGCCTAGGTGTCATTTCTTGTCTCCACCATCCATTTTGGGCGCCTAGAGGAAAATGAACTTCAAATCACTTCCAACTATAGCGCCTAGTGTTAGAACCTTCAAAATGACTAAATCTTATCAAAGGAAGTCTAGGCGCCTATTGTCACTTAGATCATCATGAATGAGCACCTAAGTGGAAGGAGAATAAGCATCTTGTATGGAGGCGCACTTTTGTGTTTAAATAACCTCATTTTGGTGCCTTGAAGGAAGATGTTCTAAATCCTAAGATCTAGCGCCTAAGTGTAAAATGGTTGCCTATAGGTTTGAACAAGTGATTGAAGCCATCAAATTGCCAAGAAATGGGCTAAGTATACTAAGGTGCCTTTTCTCGTCTAAACTATCCATTTTGGCACCTAGGAGGAAAGAGATTCAACATCATGAATCAAGGCACCCTTTGCCATCAAAACAACCTCACATTGGTGCCTTGGAGGAAATCAACTTAAAACTACAAGTCTTGGAGTTTTTTCATGTTTTGATGATGTATTTTGAGAACAATTATAATGATTGAAGGATGAGGTGGGTAAAAAGTCTTCATCTAGCTTAGGCGCCCATTCAATATTTAGTTTTTTCACATACCTTAATCTGCGCCTTGACTTGGAGGAGTTAGTTTATGCTTTAAAATGATTTCTATGTGTTTATATGATTCAATATTTGTCAATAATTTAATATGCCGGTACAATGTAGCTCAGACTGTTTCGGCATGTTTGGGTGCAAAACAGGACCATGCCTAGCCTAAACATACCCATCCAGACGCGTTGGAACTGTCAGTTTGGCCACACGAGGAGAAGAACAAAAGTTACACCCCTCTTTACACTGCCTAAAAAATAAAGATTCGAATGGAGAGAGTACCCAATTATGTAGTGTTTTTTTCTTCTTGCATTTAAACTCCTCAACAATTTGAATTTTTTACCACTTGCTTCCTTTTCAATGTTAAATTGAACAACACTCAAATATAATTACTAACAACAATACTATTAACCAATCTATAATGTTAAATTCCTAAAATTGAATCACAATAACATTGCAACACTACAAAAATTGAAACTTGAATAGATATATATCAAACTTGGTGTGAAAACTATGTTATTTCCTCCTTCTCAAGTTGGCAAAGCAGAAAAGGTGGTGGAAAGATCATGCAAAGGTGGTAGAATGTGTAAAATGTGCATGTGAACTTCCCAACAACATGAAAGCACTTCTTTTTTGTCAGAGCACGCACATATTTAACATGAAAATAGAGCATGTGGGCCTGGATCACGGGGGTCAAATTTTTTTTACCATTTCTATAGCAGGACAAAATGCAAGCGCATTAAATGTTTGTGCATATCTCACCTCTAGTTCCATCAGCTCATGTTCTATATCTCACTTATCTCTCCCCCTCACCTCTCTACCTCTCCCCTCTCTATGTCTCTCAGTCGCTCCTTGTCTACCTCAACCCTAAACCTTATCCCTAAACCCTAATCCCTCAACCCTCAACTCTAATCCCTCATCCCTAAACCCTAAAACTATCCCTAATCCTAAACCCTCAACGGGCTCGATACTATACCTTAAACCCTAATCCCTTATCCCTAAACTCTCCAACCCTATCCCTAATACTTATACCCTTGACACTCTACTTTAACCCTAATCCCTCGACCCTCAACCGTATCTCGAAACCCTCAACCCTTGAATCTCAAGGTACTCAACCCTCAACATCAAACCCTAATCCTTCAACCCTTAACTCTGATCCCTCAACCCTCAACCCTATCCCTAAACCCTAAACCCTAAAGCCTCAACCCTTAACTCTAATCCCTCAACCCTAAACCCTATCCCTAAACCCTAAACACTATCCCTATTCCTAAACCCTCAACAGGCTTGATACTATACCTGAAACCCTAATCCCTTATCCCTAAACCCTCCAACCCTATCCCTAATCCTTATACCCTCGACACTCTACCTTAACCCTAATCGCTCGACCCTCAACCCTCGATCCTCAAAGCTCAACCCTCAACCCTCAACATCAAACCCTAATCCCTCAACCCTTAACTCTAATCCCTCAACCCTCAACCCTATCCCTAAACCCTAAACCCTAAAGGCTCAACCTTCAACCCTCAACGTCAAATCCTAATCCCTCAACCTTTCACTCTAATCCCTCAACCCTAAACCCTATCCCTAAACCCTCAACACTATACCTTAAACCCTAATCCCTCAACCCTTAACCCTAAACCTTATCCCTAAACCCTAATCCCTCTACCGTCAACCCTAATCTGTCATCCCTCAACTCTAATCCATCATCCCTAAACCCTAAACGCTATCCCTATTCCTAAACCCTCAATAGGCTCAATACTATACCTTAAACCCTAATCCCTTATCCCTAAACCCTCCAACCCTATCCCTAATCCTTATACCCTTGACACTCTACTTTAACCCTAATCCCTTGACCCTCAACCCTCAACCCTCGAACCTTAATGTACTCAACCCTCAACATCAAACCCTAATCCCTCAACCCTATCCCTAAACCCTAAAGCCTCAACCCTCAACCCTCAACCCTCAATGTCAAATCCTAATCCCTCAACCCTTAACTCTAATCCCTCAACCCTAAACCCTATCCCTAAACCCTAAACACTATCCCTATTCCTAAACCCTCAATGGGCTTAATACTATACCTTAAACCCTAATCCCTAATCCCTAAACCCTCCAACCCTATCCCTAATCCTTATACGTTTGACACTCTACTTTAACCCTAATCCCTCGATCCTCAACCCTATCCCTAAACCCTCGACCCTTGAACCTCAACCCTCAACCCTCAACCCTCAACGTCAAACCCTAATCCCTCGACCCTCAACCCTATCCCTAAATCCTAAACCCTAAAGCCTCAACCCTCAACCCTCAACGTCAAATCCTAATCCCTCAACCCTTCACTCTAATCCCTCAACCCTAAACCCTATCCCTAAACCCTCAACACTATACCTTAAACCCTAATCCCTCAACCCTAAACCTTATCCCTAAACCCTAATCCCTCAACCCTCAACCCTAATCTGTCATCCCTCAACTCTAATCCCTCATCTCTAAACCCTAAATGCTATCCCTATTCCTAAACCCTCAACAGGCTCGATACTATACCTTAAACCCTAATCCCTTATCCCTAAACCCTCCAACCCTATCCCTAATCCTTATACCCTCGACACTCTACTTTAACCCTAATCCCTCGACCCTCAACCCTATCCTGAAACCCTCAACCCTTGAACCTCAATGTACTCAACCCTCAACGTCAAACCCTAATCCCTCAACCCTTAACTCTGATCCCTCAACCCTCAACCCTATCCCTAAACCCTAAACCCTAAAGCCTCAACCCTCAACCCTCAACGTCAAATCCTAATCCCTCAACCCTTAACTCTAATCCCTCAACCCTCAACCCTATCCCTAAACCCTAAACACTATCCCTATTCCTAAACCCTCAACAGCTCAATACTATACGTTAAACCCTCTAACCCTATCCATAATCCTTATACCCTCGACACTCTACTTTAATCCTAATCCCTCGACCCTCAACCTCGAACCTCAACCCTCAACCCTCAATGTCAAACCCTAATCCCTCAACCCTTAACTCTAATCGCTCGACCCTCAACCCTATCCCTAAACCCTAAACCTTAAACCCTCAACCCTCAACCCTCAACATCAAATCCTAATCCCTCAACCCTTACCCTATCTCTAAACCCTCAACACTATACCTTAAACCCTAATCCCTCAACCCTTAACCCTAAACCTTATCCCTAAACCCTAAACCTTATCCCTAAACCATAATCCCTCAACCCTCAACCCTAATCCATCATCCCTCAACTCTAATCCGTCATCCCTAAACCCTAAACGCTATCCCTATTCCTAAACCCTCAACGGGCTCGATACTATACCTTAAACCCTAATCCCTTATCCCTAAACCCTCCAACCCTATCCCTAATCTTTATACCCTCGACACTCTACTTTAACTCTAATCCATCGACCCTCAACCCTATCCCTCAACCCTTAACCCTCAAACCTCAATGTACTCAACCCTCAACATCAAACCCTAATCCCTCAACCCTTAACTCTGATCCCTCAACCCTTAACCCTTAAAACTTGAACCCTAAAACCTATCCCTACACGCTCGACACTCGACACTATATCTTAAACCCTAATCCCTTAACCCTCATCCCTAAAGCCTCAACCCTAAATCCTTAAACCTTCAACCCTAAACCCTATCCCTAATCCCTCTACCCTCGACACTCTTCTTTAACACTAATCCATTGACCATCAACCCTATCCCTAAACCCTAAACCCTCAACCCTCAACCCTCAACCCTCAACATTAAACCCTAATTCATCAGCCCTAAACCCTAATCCCTCAAACCTAAACCCCATCCCTAAACCATCAACCTTCAAACTATACCTTAAACCCTAATCCCTATCCCTCAACCCTTAACCCTTAAAAATTAAACCCTATCCCTACACCCTCAAAACTTGACACTATATCTTAAGCCTTAAACCCTCATCCCTAAAGCCTCAACACTCAATCCTTAAACCTTCAACCCTAAACCCTATCCCTAATCCCTCCACCCTTGACACTCTAACCCTAACCTCGACATTAAACGCTACTCTGTCAACCTTAAACCCTAATCCGTCAACCCTAAACCCTATCCCTAAACCCTCAACCATCAACACTATACCTTAAACCCTAATCCATCAACCCTAAAACCTAATCCCTCAACCCTCAACCCTAAACACTATCAATAAACCCTCAACCCTTGACACTATACTTTAAACCCTAATCCCTCAACCCTCAACCCTAATCCCTCATTCTTAAACCCTAAACGCTATCCCTATTCCTAAACCCTCAACCCTCAACACTATACCTTAAACCCTAATCCCTTATCCCTAAACCCTAAACCCTATCCCTCAACCCTTAACCCTTAAAAATTAAACCCTAAAACCTATCCATAAACCCTCAATGCTCAACACTATATTTTAAACCCCAATCCCTTAACCCTCAGCCCTAAAGCCTCAACCCTCAATCGTTAAACCTTCAACCCTAAACCCTATCCCTAATCCCTCTATCCTCAACACTCTACTTTAACCCTAATCCCTTGACCATCAACCCTATCCCTAAACCCTCAACCCTCAACCCTCAACTCTCAACATTAAACCCTAATCTGTCAACCCTAAACCCTATCCCTAAACCCTCAACCCTTAACACTATACCTTAAACCATAATCCCTCAACCCTCAACCTAATCCCTCAACCCTAAACCCTAAACCCAACAAAACTGCTTTGCCTTATGTTAGGTTGTTAAACCCATCATTTTTGACACTCTTCTCTTAAAGATTTCTGAGTTGCAAGAATATGTCAAAAAAATGGCTATGAACTTTTTTAATGTTAGTAATGTTATATGGCATATTTTTCTGGCCCATTTGGGGTTCATTATGCCAATAGGTGTACACATTATGAGAAAAGATTTGCGTATGGTACATCCATAGTGAGTAATTAACAGTTGAAATCAGAAGGATGATCATTATGAGAAAAGATTTGCATTGGGGTACATCTATGTTTCTTGCTGTCCACCCCGCACTTAGGGGAGGTATATTGTTATGAAACAGGCAATAATCTCCCATTGTTTACTGGCTCTATCCACAAGAACTACTAAACTTTTTTCTCTTGGTAATTGTAGAGGACATTCACCTATTTTTGGCAACTCTTGCATTCCGAAACCATTACAAAAACTAAGTTATTTTAAACCAATAAATAGCTGATTGCATTGATTTAATACTCTACTATATTAAAGCTTAGCATTCACACAAATGCAGATGTTCATATTATAGAAGACTGCATTATATTAGACTATTAGAGATCCCTTAGAAAAATGTAATAACAAAACTGCTTTACCTTATGTTAGCTTACAATTAAACCCATTCTTTTTGACACTCTTCTCTTAATAAAGTAAGAGTAATAAGAATAGAAGGCAAATAATTTGATCTTACTAGTATGCATGGTTGGTTTACATTCTGTGACTTCATTTTCATTGAATAAAAAGGTAAATATCTGATTTGAAAGGTGGGGCAGAGTTCACTGTCATGTGCTTTGAAAGGCTTGTAACATAATTAAGTTTTTGTTATACCAATCCTCTAGGTAAAACTACAATTCAAATGCCTGCTTTGAAAGTTGAAATAAATTAAATTAGACTTACAATTTTGATTTTCTTCCATTGCTTCAACAACATCATTATTTTCTTCATCAGAAACCAATTCAAGATCAACAACTTGCTGCCCATTGGTTGACTTGAATTGCATCCTCTGTTAGAAGAAGGGCATTTTTTATCTGTATCAATGTTGGTATTCATAAGCTAAAGAGCATTGATATTTTTCACACCCTGTTCTTTGAAATATCTTAACCTTAAAATATGACTTGGATATGTACTTGAACACAACGAAATCTCCAATCTCTAGCCCATGATGATTCACAAAATTTTCCCAACCTTGCCTAAATTCTAGTTTATTTATGGTACCCCTTAATTGTACATCCCACTCCTGCCCACTTGGGCCTTGAAGAAGGAGGCACACCCATTAAACCAACTCATTTGACAACTTGTTGCCCATCAGTTGACTTGAACTGCATACTCTATTAGAAGAAGGGCATCTTTTATCTGTATCAATGTTGGTATTCATAAGCTGAAGAGCATTGATGTTTTTCACACACCCTATTCTTTGAACAATCTTAACCTTCAATTATGACTTGGATATGTACTTGAACACAACAAAATCTCTAATTTCTAGCCCATGATGATTCACAAAATTTTCCTAACCCTTCCTAAATTCTAGTTTATTTATGGTACCCCTTAATTGTACATCCCTAAACCTTAAACCCTAATCCCTTAACTCTAAACCCTAATCCCTAATTATAATTTATGGTACCCTAATCCCTAAACCCTAAACCCTAATCCCTTATCCCTAAACCATAAACCCTATCCCTAAATCCTCAACCCTCAACACTTAAACCTTAAATCCTAAACCCTATCCCTAAACCCTCAACCCTCAAAACTATACTTTAAACCCTAATCTCTCAAGCCTAAAATTTCAACCCTAAACCCTATCCCTAATCCCTCTACCCTCAACACTCTACCTTAACCCTAATCCCTCGACCCTCAACCCTAAACGCTATCCCTAAAGCCTCAACCCTAAACCCTAATCCCTCAAGGTCCTAAACTCTAATCCCTTATCCCTAAACTCTAAATCCTATCCCTCAACCCTCAACCTTAAACCTTAATCACTCGATCCTTATCCACCCCTCTCCTCCCCTATTTGGTTCACCCCTATCTCTACCCTCCTCTACCCTCGACACTATACATACATACATATAGGCACACATAGATACATACATACATATAGGCATACATAGATACATACATACATATAGGCATACATAGATACAAACATACATATAGGCATACATACATACATAGATACATGATTAATAACCGTGAACATAAAAAAATTCAAGGGGGACATAACGTGAGCACGTTATAACGTGCTCACGTTATTACAAACATGACAAACAGTCCACAAACTTCTACGGAAAAGGAAAAATGCAAAGTTGGACATAACGCGCTTGCGTTATGTTTTGCTTTGGGAATCCCAAGCCTTGGGCTTGGGATTTGCTTTGGATTTCCAACCCAAAGGCTTGGAGTGTCTTCCCAATGTCCAGAGACGTGTTTTTCCATATTCTACAGGATTTCACATAATTTCGTTCGTGCTAACCCTCAAATTTGCACGTGTTTCAAGGTCAAACAAATCGAACACCTGGGTAATGTTAGGCTTTCTCTTAGCTATTTGACGATGTGATTTTTTTCACATTTTGACAATGTTAAGCCTTTCATCTTTAATTTCTTTTGTTTGTGTGTCCATTTTTGGGCAAAAACCACTATTTGGTCTTTTTTTCATTGTAAATTAACTATTCATTGAAATTTCAAAGAAATTACATATTTAGAAACTAGACTCCATTCTACACATATTAAAAAAAGAAAAAAATGATTTTCAATTAGTTTTCAAAATTTATAAGGGTAGCACGACCAAAATTCTATTTTTAGGATGTGTCCACTTTGAAAATTAGTAAAAAATCAAATATTCATCAAAAAATTATCAGAAAAATTAGGCATAAACTACATGCTGTTAGCTAATTTCTCATTGAAGCGATTCTAAAAATACCAAAAAAAAGTTGACCTTTTGAGGGAGCCACAAAACATGCTATGTTATATTTTTTTGACAGAAACAACACCAATTTCTGTGGCTCCCTCTTTTGAACCCCTTAATCTATACCATTTTAAAAAAAAATTAGTAGTTTAGAAAGTAGACTCGGAGTACTACGAATATTGTTTTGGTTGCATCTCCAAATTTTGAGTGTAACTATACTCAATTTCTCATCCAAGGCCAGCATTTCCTGATTTCAGAAAAAAAGTGGCCACTTAAGACCCCTTTTTGGCCCCCCATCTTTTTGTACTTACCCATATACAATCGAGAGTGGTGATTTACCAGTACTCCTATTGACATAATTGTTGTAAGCAAATTCTGGTTGTAGTAAAATCAAATCCCATCCCTTGGGCTGATCTCCTACTAAGCATCATAGCAGGTTACCCAAACTCCTATTCACCACTTCGGTCTGTCCATCAGTCTGTGGATGGTGTGTAGAACTGAACGTCAAATCTATCTTCAACTTCTTCCACAATGTCTTCTAGAAATAACCAACAAACTTGGTATCTCGATCTGAAACTATGCTCTTTGGTAGACCGTGTAATCTCACTACCTCCCTAAAAAATAATTCAACAATATGAACATCATCATTATTCTTCTTGCAAGGAATAAAATGTGCCATCTTTAAGAATCTGTCCACCACCACAAAAATGGAATCATGTACTCTCTGTGTCCTTGGTAAACCAAGAACAAAATCCATACTAATATCATCCCATGGCTTTTCTGGTATAGGTAGTGGCTGATATAGACCTGTATTCTAACTTTCTCCTTTCGCCATCGGACATACTCTGCAACTCTGCACAAATTTCCTCACATCCTGCTGCAACTGTGGCCAATAATAATTTTCACCAACAATAGCAATGGTCTTATTTCGACCAAAGTGTCCAGCCAATCCTCCACTATGCTTCTCCTTAATCAGGTTCTCTCTCATGGAACTCCTTGGAATGCACAACTGGCTTCCTCTAAACAACATGCCATCTTGGACTATGAAATCCAACCATTTTGTCTTGTCCAAAGTAATAGGTTCCAAACAAGGTTTCCAGGTTTCTACAAAATCTAGATCTTTAGGATACAAAATTTTGAGCTCATCGAACCCAACAACCTCTATCTTCATTTCTATCAACAAATTTTGCCTTCTACTTAAGGCATCTGCAACTCTATTGGACTTCCCACTCCTGTGCTTCAAAACAAAAGTATAGCTCTGCAAAAACTCAACCCATTTTAATAGCCTTTGATTTAACTTTCCTTGACTATTAAGATACTACAAAGCTTGATGATCAGTATATAAAACAAACTCTTTTGGAAACAAATAATGTCTCCATTTTTTCAAAGCCTGAACTATTGCATAAAATTCCTGATCATAAACATAATACTTTTTCTTGGCATCATTAAACTTCTCACTAAAATAGGCAATGGGCTTACCTTCTTGGCTCAAAACAACTCCTATACCACTACCACTAGCATCACAATCTACCTGAAATACCTTATTTAAATCTGGAAGTGCCAAAATAGGTTGTTCTACGAATTTCCGCTTCAATGTATCAAAGCTCTTGTCTACTCCTTTAGTCCATCTAAACTCTTTTCTATCCCCTCTCATTGTCTCCATTAGGGATGCACAAATGCTATTAAAATTCCTGATAAACTTTCTGTAAAAACTTGCCAAACCATGAAAAGAGTGTACCTTCGTTGCACTCCTTGGCATAGGCCATTCAATGATAGCCGTCACTTTTTCTGGGTCCATCTTAAGACCTTCCTTTGAGACAACAAATCCGAGGTATACCAACTCCTTTGCAAAATTGCATTTCTTCAAATTAATCAACAACTTCTCTTCTCTTAGCTTCTCTAAAACTCTTTTGATATACATCAAATGTTCATCCCAAGTCTTACTAAAAATTAAAATATCATCCAAATAAACAATAACAAAACCTCCCAAAAATTCTTTCAATACCTCATTCATGAAACGCATGAATGTGCTTGGTGCATTGGTTAGCCCAAATGGCATGAATAACCACTCATACAAAACTTCTTTGGTTTTGAAGGCTGTCTTCCATTCATCTCCTTCTCTGATATAGATCTGGTGATAGCCACTCTTCAGGTCAATCTTCATGAAGTACTTGGCTCCACTCAAACAGTCCATTATGTCATCCATTCTGGGCAATGGGAATCTATACTTGATCGTGATCTTATTAATGGCTCAAGAATCTGTACACATTCTTGATTCTCCATATTTCTTTGGTGCTAGTATTGTAGGTACCGCACATGGACTTAGGCTCTCCCTTATTAGTCCCTTCATTAATAGCTCTTGAACTTGTCTGTTTAGCTCTTCACTCTCTGCAGGGGTCATTTTGTGGGCTGCCTTATTTGGCAAACTGGCTCCTAGTATCAAGTCCATTTGATGACTTATCTTCCTCATTGGTGGTAAACCTTCTGGTACATTATCAGAGACAATGTCCTAAAATTCTTCCAACATATCTGAAACTTCTGCTGGTACATCTTCACATTTCTCTTGACTGATATTAGGAAACAATGCAAAACAATGCTGCTCATGCTTCATATCCTCCAAAAATTTCCTACCATCTACCAACAAATTCTGGAAGTACTACATACCTTTTCTTCCACCTCCTTCAAGGGCTTCATCTTATGACAAACTCCATCCTTTGTTAGGGAATATGTGTTTGCACGACCATCATGGACAGTGCTCCTATCATGCTGCCATGGCCTCCCCAATAGCATATGACATGCATCCATCGGTATGATATCACACAACACCTCATCATGGTAGTCCCCAATCTTGAACTTCACTAAACACTGCTCATTGACCAAAGCTCTGTGGTCCTTCTGCAACCATGCAATCCGATATGGATGTGTATGCTTTCTTCTTGTCAACTTCAACTTGCCAACATCTCCTCTGAAACAAGATTATCAGTGCTTCCATTGTCAATAATAATATCACAACACTTACCTTTACATTTGCACCTTGTGCGAAATAAACTCTTCCTCTGATTTGGTTCTTTCTCCTCATTCAACAAGGTTCTTCTGACCACTAGGGTTTCTCCCCTTTCAGCATCTTCAGAATGCTCAGACTGTGCATCTTCATCTACATGTGCAACTTGTGCATTACCTTTAGGTCTTCTATTCGTCCTTCCTTGATGTTGCGGATACTTGTATGCTTGATGCCCTTCTTCTCCACATTGGAAACAGGTTCCTCTGAAACCTCCTCTTCCAGGTCCTTGCCCAAGTCTGCCTCTTCCTCTTCCTCTTTTCTCACCATTGTTCTGGTCATGAGGGCGGTAGGCATTATCTCCTCTCTGAATTCGACTACTGTCGGCTTCTTCAATTTTCTTTGAATATTTATTTCGCCCCCCATAGGGTCTTCCACTAGTCCTTCTGCCTTGACCTTTTCCCCTTTGCTTGCTGTCAAATCTTTTATTCAGCTTCTCTTCCACCTTCAGGGAAAATTGGTATGCATTTTCTATGGTGGTCATTCTGACTAGGCTCAGCTCCTCTTGAATACTTAGCCTCAACCCATTAATGTAATGGGATACCTTCTCCTTGTTGAGCTCTGCATGACCTGTCCTGATAGTAATTTTATAAAACTCCTATGTATACTCCTTAATAGACTTGTTGCCTTGCTTCAATCCTTGCAGCTTCTTCAACAACTCCATCTCATAGTCCACGGGAATGAACTACTTCTTCAGTTTCTCCACCATTCGATCCCATCTGGTGATTTTTCCTTTTCCTCTTCTATTCCTCTCTAACTAGACCTCCTTCCACCAAATACTGGCATGGCCCTTCAAATTTGTTTTTGCAAACTTGACCCGATCTGGGTCTTCCACATCTTCATACTCAAAATACTCCTCCATGTCATTAATCCAATCAATAAGCTATTCTAGATTCAAATCTCTAGAATATGTAGAAACCTTGATCCTGGGCCTCTTTCCAATCTTAGAAATGGCCCTCAACAACCTAACTTCTGCAGGATCTCCTGCAGCTTCTTGTTCTTCCTCAGATAGCTCTTCTTTAGCTTCATCTTCGCTTTCTTCTCTTGTTCTTAGATCAAACCCTCTTCGTAGCTCCTCTTGCAATGCATTGATTTGCCTTTGCAAGGCTCTAAAACCCTCTTCTATCAAAGCATTCCTTCCAATACGATTTCTTCGTGGAGGCATCTTGATCTCCGCAGAAAACCCACAACCTCAGGTCCTAGTGCAAACTGTCTCATGGTCGGTGATCTGTCTACACACTTAGGAACCCTTGCTCTGATACCACTTGATGAAGGGGGTAAATCATAAAACACACAACAACAAAAATTGTACACAAAAAATAGAACTTTCTTTATTGATTTGGACAACTTATTACATTACAGAAGCTCAAATACAATAAGAGGAATCAACCCTCCACAGGCTGCAACACATTACATCTTCCTATCATAAGACTCTGGAATCATCAGCCTTCTGTAACATAAATTAGCTAGGATTTCTATTTTCCCACCTATGCTTTGCTCTACACTTCCCCCCTTAATTCTACTACTGCCCAGTGTTCCCAAAAATGGTTATTAATAGCCTTTTTGGCAGCCAACAACCTAATTTCGAAATTTGCATCTCCATCCAAAAATAGGTCAACTTCTGGGAGCCATAACTTTTGATCCGGGTGTCTGATTGATAAACCGTTTTATGCGTTGGAAAGATCATGAAGTGCTCTACGTGCTAAGTACTAGCTCTTCTAGTTTTGGCCATTTTTGGGCCTGTACGGGGTTGTTTAGTGCCTCAATCTTGAGTTTGAATAATTTTCAGGCATTTTTCAGGAAATGAAAACTTTAATATCTTTCAGCTCGCAAATGATCTTTGCATGAGTCCTTCGCCAGAAGTCTTATTTTTCAGTTATGAAGCTTCATGTAAATTTTCACTTCATTCCGTGTCCAAATGCAAACTTTCTAAAAATAGTAGGTTGCTATTTTTAGTAGTTTGGAAAAACTGAAAGTTCTACATCATTATTCAAGTGATTATGGAACCAGAACCACAAATTTTGAAAAGAAATGGAAAGAACATCAATAATTTTGAAACACATCTTTTTTGGGTGATGCAAGATTACCCTTACACCACTAGATGCTCCTGCATCACTATCTATCAAAATCAATAAGTATTTTATAAAGCAAAATTTGAAACAACAAAATAGTGGTACTAGCCTTCTGCCTTGGTGGTGAGAGTGGGTCCTTGCTCCACACCCTTAGGGATGAAGACTATAGTAAGGAATCAACACAAAAGAATAAGATCACAACTTAATTTAGTCCAATTCCATTCGCTTTGTATTCAAAGAAATATTGATATCCAAAATGAGATTACAGAAAATCAAAATAATAAAAATCACTTGCTTTTCTGCTACTTTTGTAAGTATATATAAAATTAGTGATGAAATATCACTTATCTTATCTACCAGTGCTTCTATGAGATGACATCCATCTCTTTATTATACTAGCTGTCTAACTATGGAAAATAACCATGTAATAAAAATAGATTGAGTGGAACAGAAGTCAACTCTGAATCTAAGTTTGAGTCTTAATACATTTGGGCAGCGAGGCCCTGAAAATATGGATATTAAATTAGTTTCATCAGTAACTCATGCAAAATCTAAAAAGAGATAAAAACTTCCAACAATTAACTATAGATTGCCCTTTATTACTCAGGTGATGATCTGAGTAATATTAGGGTTATCACGATCACTACTGAAAGTGTCTGACCGATAGCAGTGTTGGAAATCTACTCTGCTCTAAAGAGGTGTTGGAAATGTATGTCTCTGTCTGCAGCTCCGGAGATACATTGTCTGTAGCTTCAGAGATATAATTGTGGCCTTCTTGCTTAGCTTTAGAGATGCTTCAGACTTCAGTCCAGCTCCGGAGATGCTTTTCCTCTTTACTTCAAAACTTCTAATGTCATGGTATTCTGGTATTGTCTCCAAAGATCATTAGGACTAGCTCCGGAGATGCACAAAATTTCCATCCCGAACATCTATACCTGTTGATTCAAAAAGAGAAGTTTTTCTGCATATTTCCATCAATTCCATGCACATTAGTCCTTTAATCAGAAATCACGATCTTAAGTAATTCATCTCCTATTAATCATTATTTAGAACAATCTTGCTAGTCTATTCGAGTGCAGTCATCAAGAAGATGAAATCTGAAAGGAGAAAAAGATAGGTAAAGAGATGTATTTCATGGGTGTTATATGGCACTCATCAGGCCTCCTAAAGGGAAAGATTGATATTAGGTGTTTCTGATCCCTAGGCTCGCACTAGGTGCAAGGGGAGAGCATACACATGCTAATTCAATCTTGGGATCTAATCTAAAATACAAAGGAAATGTGAGACTTTTGATCTACACACTTTCACAAACACGACATACAAGGTTCATTAACCACCTAATTTAATTAATACGCCTAGATTAGTAAGTAAAACAAATCTTCGACAATCGAACCTGTAGGGTAAATACATTAGCGATTTCAAGTTTTACTCTTTGACAAGCAAATTAAAGGGTGCACCAATAGATTAGTTCCAGAAAATAGATAGAGATTAGTAATAAAACCTAGAATATAATATGTTGTAAATTTATAGAACAAACATGGTATGTTGCAAACAAAAGCAATTAGATTTAGTCAAATGCATCACAATTTAATAAATGTGACCCATTTTAAGACAATAAATTTGATTGTAAACAAAAGTGCATTGATGTAGATTAAAACACAAACTACAGAAACTAACTAATTGTTTTTAGTGATTTTGTATTTTTTTGTTGTATTTTTGATTGATTTTTTAAATTTTTTGATTTTTTTGATTAGTGGATTGATTGATTTGTAAAAAAATAGATTTGGAAATGAATAACAGAAATTAAGTAAAAACCAAAACCTAATTCTAAACAAAAGCGACTGGATATAAACAAAAGCGATTAATTTTTAGCAAATGCAACTAGATCTACATAAGAGCAACTAGTTTTTTTACAAATGTGACATGTTTAAGGCAAAAGTGCCTTGTTGTGGACAAAGGTAACATGATAGTGGAAAATGCATCTTGATTCAGTCATATGTGACTTTTTGTGATCTATCTCAGAAAACAGAATTCTAAAACAACAAAACATTAGTTTTATGGACGTGGGTCCCACCAGGCCTGCCAAAATGAAGGACAAGAAAGGTGATAAAAGAGGAATAAAACAAATATAAATAAAACACAATTATACCTTCACCTCCATCAACTTCTTTCTCCTTGCTCGAGCGGAGTATAATGCACCCAAGTCCTACTAGCTATGCTCGTGAATGGATTGGAAATATAAGTGTATGTGGATTGCCTTAACAAATCAACATAACCTAAAAAATATGAAATTTTTCCAAGTTAAATGGAAGAGTAAGTGTGCAAATGGATGTGATGTTCATGGCTTGAATGAGGATGAATTTATAGACTCTCGAAAACTAAGATCGATGGTGGACGATGGCATGCAAAATCAATAGTTGAAATTAGTTGAGGAGAATTGATAAGAAAGTTAACAAAAAATAACTTTTTTCAATCATTTACTTCATTTAGATGTGTCATTTTCTAAATTTGTTGCATCATTTAGTGGCATTATTTAGTTGCGTCATTTGCTAAATTGATCGAAAGGAATTAGTGGAGAGAAATTAGGAGAATTAAATAAAATAATTTGTTCATGTGGATGGAAAATGAGGAAATATAAATAAAATATAAAATCTTATTTATTTGTGGGAAGAGGAAGTGTTAGTTTCATAAATAAATAATTAAAAATGATTTAATTAATACAAATAGAGGAAATGGAATAGTTAATGGATTAGGGGAAATGAGATGGATGAAATGCGATGATGAAAATATGTTAGTAATTGATGGATTAGGAGAATGATGTAGGTGAAATGACAAGGAAATGTGTAAGTCAATTTTCAATGTCTACAAGAAGAAATGCAAAAATGACTTGTTTACCCTTTTCATCAGTGATTCATTTGCCAATATAGACATCATTTTCCCTAGGGAAAACTGATAGGAAAGGGGAAAAATTATCATTTGAGGAACAAAAATTGAAAACCAACAAAGAGGCAAGTGGTAGACACTTGGTAAATGATTGAATAAGCATAACATGATAAAGAGGGAGGCTTCTAGAAGCCAATAGGCACTTCCATCACAACGAAATTAGTTTGGAGAGAGAAAGTTTGTTTTCATACCATGTAGGGTCATGCCCTAAGCCACTAGAACATCATCAAACATCAAAATATTTATCTTTCCAAATTTGGAAACTTACATATTTTCCTCCTTAGGAAAGATGTTCTACCATATTAGTTAGATGTCACCTCCCAAAATTGGCATAAAAATACCTTGCTTGTTATCCTACATCTATGTCAATAAAAGTGTCCACAAACCCTTTAGCAATTATACTCAACTACTAAACATGTAGTTATTTCCGCATTAACTCTTCGAGGAAAATATTACAAAAATCAAATCTACAAAAAAATAGTAGTATTATGGCATGTAGACAACACTTAGAAAAGAAAGAATGAGTGAAGAAGAATAGAAGCAACCACAAGAAGACAAGAGACACAAATATGCCTTGGAAAATCTATTTCAAGAAAAAATTAGCCTTCAACACACCACACAACTCAATGTATTACCAAATAAATCATGGTTACAATACATTCATAGAGCTTCTCTATGAATTATTTCAATGAGATTAATAGTCCTACTCCTTTGGTGGAGAACCAATAGCATAAACCTACAAAATACATTCCATTCATCCTCTATCACATGCCTGCAATATATAGAGTTAATGAGGCCCAAAAAACTATCAAAATACAATACCATGGGCCTAAACAAGGTCCCAAAATACCATGGTAAGAATTCTCATGACCCTCACATGTGTGGAGCCATCTTGAAATAGAAAATAACACTTATACAAGTATCTTTGACCTCCACCACTCAAGTTGTCATACTTAACTCTCAAGAAGTCCCCCATGAATCACTAATTACCTCTTTCACCCACTAATAATAGAAGATGATCTTACAACTCTACTATGTAACACCCTCATCAATGTTTCATTACAACAATATTTCTAAGTCCTAGGAGAATATTAAATTAATTACATATTTCTCCACCCTCACACAGGCATTGTTGGTTATTTTCCCAGACTGGATGCTTATTCCCAGTTATCCCTACAAGGTAGCCATCATTGATCAACAGGATTCCCGGGCCAAGGGCCAATAGTGTAGGAGATAGACTATAAATATCTCCTCTTCTTCTTTAGGCTCTGCAGAACCAAGGGGGGTATTCCCTACTCAACACCCATGAGATATAACTATGCAAAGACTGGGATGCTGACACAAAGCAGATAAATCCTCTATTAAGCAGACCAAAACTGTGAGATAAGTGCAAAGGGGCTAGCTTTGGCCCTATTTTCAGTTGTAGACAGAGGATTTTGGATCCTAAAACTACTTCTAATGTCCTAAAAGGTTTGTTTATGAAGTTTGAGTTTGATTTATATTTGGATGCAAAACTAGGACCTGGAGTGTAACTTCAATGCAAGGCTAGATTGGTGCCTATCTAGGGCTCGGAGTCAGTAGACATACACTTGTGAATGGTCAGCATAAACATATACCAAAGACTGGGTATCAAGGGGATTTTATTATATCTGCCTTACAGATATTTCCCAAAATATAGTATTTAGTCATTCATACTTAAAGGAATCCCTGCTGCAATATATTTTCTTAATGATTAATCTGAAACTTTTAATTTGTCCCTTGAACAAAGGTAGGAGATTAAACATTCAATACAGAAAACCCATATTCCTAAATCATAAATAACCCTTAGTTAATTAGACTCAAAAGAAAATACAGCCACAGCTTGGAGACAAATGATTAAACACATGCAATCAGTGCATTTCTCATATAAAACAACATGAAACCAGTTAATTTATGCATGAAACACACAACATGAGACTCATAAGCTCACAGAACTTTCAAGACAGGGCCACCAACTAAGTTGTATTGTATCACAGAGCCAGAAGTTTGTCCAGTTTTCAACAACAACAAAAGAGTAAGACAGTTTGCCTAAAACAGCAAGAAAGTGTACTTCACAAAAATTAATTACAAGGCGAGGTCAAAATTTCCCGTCAGATACATAGCACCAGAAATAACGCTCAAAATAATAAATACAGTAGGGGACAAAACATGGAGAAGCAAGAGAAGGACGGGGAGTAGTTGAGCTCGAGCCCTGCGCCACCGCTGGAAGACCTTCGTCATGAACCTGGTACTTGGCCGTTCAACCATCGGCCCATGCCTATCCGCAATCCTGCCATAAATGGCTCAACCACCAGCAGCTCTTCCTGGCAACAGTAACAGTGCACCCATGGGAAATTCTGGCTCAAACAATGACCGCAGACGCAAGGAAAAAAGCCATTGCTGAAGGTTCAAAACCTGACCGTCGATCTGAAAACCCATCACCAAAATCAACGATCCCAAAATAAGTATGAAGAGCCACCAGCCAACGAAATCATGCCACGTGGGCACCCCATGATTCTATCGCTGGCCCTTCGTACCTTTGTTTTTGCCTTTATCACCCCTGCATATGCATGTTGAAATGCATATACAAACACCATGTTCACCTTTCGAAAACCCTTGTATATGCAAAATACATATACAACTATCCGATATACAAGGCGGACCCCAAAGTTTATAGAACAATTTGAAATCGGGCTCAATTCCAGCTTGTATCCCTTTTACTGCACATCGGCTTGTATATCAGCATATACAAGTGCTTTATACAACCCATGGATGCCAAATTTCATTCACTGCACTTTATTCCTCCATCGCGTCTGGATTGCATGTCTCTCCTTTTGTATATCGGCCTGTATATGCAAACATACAAATCCCCTAACATACAAGCAATGAATCTTTTAGGATATGCGATATAGATTCCCTCTTATATGTCGCCAATGTATGTCAAACATACATTCAACCTTGTATCTCCTCCTCCTACATGCCAAAAATACAAACTTGTTTGTATATGCCCACGGGCCCTACCACATGCATCACCTCCGCTGCACTGTATCAAATGTATATTTGTTTGTATGTCAAATATACAAACACAAATATACAAACCCTTTATACAACTGCGGAATCTGCGACGGAATATTTGATGAATGCATACTTTCCTTGTATCTTTCAACGCCTGCATGTTGACTTGTATATTAGAGATACATTCACCCTTGTACATTTTTCATTGCATAAGACCCGATGTATATTGACATACATTCATTCCTGCACATACAAACACAGGATCTTCTACAGAATATTCCCTCAATGTATCTTCCATCTTGAACCCGATATGCAATTGAAAATGCATACAAGTGCAGAATATTCCTGGGAGTCTTGCGAAAGATTACACTAATGTATATGCAACCTGATATACATTAAAACATGCATATAACTCAAATTTTCAACATTTTATGGAAGTTGATTAAGATTTCACAAGCCTGCCTACATGCAACTTGCATTTGCATATACAAGACTTAACATTTTTCATGAGTGCAACAGGAAAAGGCGGTAAAACACTCCATGCAGATGGAGGAACAATTTAAACCAGAGCACTAAGGGTTTGAAGAAACACATGCAGGAATCTACAAGCTTGAATCAAAACCCTAATCCCAGGTGAACACCACCAGGCATCACATTTTTCCTAGTCCATCATTCTTCGAGATATATAAATTATCTATTTGTATATGAATAATTGAGTTAGATTAAACCTATGAATATACAAAGTGAATAACACACTTAATCCTAACAATCTGAACCTATAAATGAAAATGCAAGATAATGTGCAACATATAAAAACTTTGGAAATGAATCTTGTTGAAAACAAAGATAATTTTTCTTACCATCTATTTGGAGTTAGAAAATGCAACCTATGCACAAGCTCCTCCTGTCAACTAGGAACCTACATAACACACACAAACAATGATTACAGTGCTTTTCAAATATATGTTCAACTCAAAATTGTTCAAAAAGAATAGATATGAGGATGTATCTTTGTGGTAGGGTGCAAAGTATATGTAGGTTACCTCACCTAAATGGCTTGATAGAAGAAAACATGTTGCAAACCCAAAACATAGTCTATATACTCATATTTGGTGATTTTTGAATTTATTTGTACTTTGTGAGTTTTAGAGACAATTGAGCTCTAGATTGATGATGATGAATTTAGACAAAAAATTGTCAATGAATAGATTGAAAGATGAGGACTAGGGATATGATAATGACTCTGGCATAAGTAGAACCATAAGTATACATTCTAGGAAAAACCCTTTTCAGTCTAAATTTAATTTTTGTTAGATTTGTGAGTTTAACTAGTCAAGTTTAGGATAAGTAGGGTAAACATGTAGGTATCTAGGTTAGGAATAGGTAGGTTCTTATTTTGTTTATTTCTATTGTTATTTTCAAATATTAGGGTTAAGTCAAACTTTTGGTTGATTGGTAGACCCGTTCATTGGTTTTGGTCACATTTGTTGGTTTTGGCAATAATTCATTCACTTGGATGAGCTAACATTTGTCATGATAGATCTGTTGATGAATGGGAAAATGATTGTTCACCCCTATGTGGAAAGGTGTGAATGATCACATGAAGCTTAGTTTTCCAATTTTGGAGCATTTTTAAAATTTTATGTTGTTTTTGGTATTTTTGAAGGGTTTTATGTTTTTTTTTAAAATTCCAATAGTCTCATAGCATCGTCTCGCAAGGTTATTACATCCATTGGGACAATTATCAAGAGAAGAGTTGGCTCTTGAAGCTTATAAGGGGTCTCTCCAATGAGGATAAGACCATACTTTGACAGGCAAGCTTGAAGAGAGTTTTAAAGGTTCCATTATTTTATTCCTCCAACCATATATTATGATATTTTAACTTACTAAGATGTGGAACATAACACTTTCTAGTTTCCAAGGGTTTCAAGAGAGTGGATGATCACTCTTTATGATGTGTAACTCATATTAGGGGTCCTCATCCAAGGGTACAAATTGATCCTAGATGAGCTCATAGATGATTAGAGAGATTTATACATAGAGTTCATGGGGGTACACCTAGCTAGTGATTCAAAAGGGTGTCTAATTAGATTTTATTATAGATCTTAACATTTTTTCTCTTTAGAAGGTGACTATTAGTTTTATTGCCTCTAGATTATTTAGGGACAAGAAGGCAAGCATCCTTTTGTACAACTAGGCCCCTATAATTCACTAGGTGGAGCAAGGCAAGGTTTATGCATGGGGTGTTAACATCTCATCCTAAGTGTACCACAATTTTTATTGGATTGTCCATTGCAAGGAATGATCATTTAGCTATCCCTCCTTGATCATGGGGTGGATTCTTGAGAACATTATTCTCTTTTATAAGTGAGTATAGATTATAGATCAGATAACCCTAGAGAAACTAGATGTGTGAATATTGAGCACTTTGGTATAGAGACATATGATAGGGCCAACCTCATAGATGTAAACATGATTGATGACCATTATAGAGAGATTGAGGGCCTATGGATAGGTGAGGGTGAGGTGAGAACCTTTTGTAGAGGTGAGACCCTCTTGATAGACAAGAGGAAGGTAGTAGAGATCCACCCTATTGGTTGAGTTATGTAGTAGTTTGGAGAGACCATCCTTGTAGATTTGTCCCTAATAGGTCCAATTTTTAAAGGTTTGCAAGAGGCCTCAAAGATTCCACATGAGGTGGCATAGTATCTGTTGGTATTTCTTCTGAATCAGCATCAGGATTTGCCACTTCTAATGCACAGGCAGATTCAGCCAACTGAATACAGGAGGTTGCGTGAGCTCCTCCCCTTCACTTCTGGTTCTGCCGCACCAAGGGGGGTATCCCTATAACTCAAGATGTAACCTTGACTAGCTCAAAGATAGAAGGATCTAACTTGACAACAACAGGCAGAATACTCTCATGTATGGACCAAGATCTGCATGATAGATCACAAGGCTGGCAACATTCTTGGACATGATGTCTGGTTGGGTATGAGAGCATGCAGGGGGTTCCTAATCCTACTCCTACAACTAACAGGTGGAAGTATGAAATGGTTTGATATGAATTTGGATGCAAAGCTGGACATGGTGTATAACACAAGAACACAGCATGATTGGTGCCTATCCAGGGCTTGGAGTCGGTAGACATACACCTGTGAATGATCAGCATGAATAGCTAAAACTGGACTTCAGGGGGATACACATGATATCTGCCTTACAGATATCTCCCAATGAAGAGTGTTAAGTTATCTCTACTTATGGCATCCCTACTGCAGTATACCCTTCCCAATGTTCAACCTGAAAACAGTTTAATCTACCCCTTGAGCAGAGGTTAAAAGATCAGACATTCAACATAGGAATTCTATGCTCTAGAATCTAAACATTACGCAAATATCCAGATCCAGAAGAAGAATACATGCAATACTGGAGACAGAATTAACAAAACACATGCTAAGATAGCATTACTCATATAAGATCAACCATGAAATCAGTGGATTCATGCCAAGTCATACAACAGGAGATACAAAAACTCACAAGATAGACTGTACAGAGCAACCAGATCAGCTGGTTTTGGATTACAGAGCCAAAAATCCACAACTTTCAACAACCTACAAATGAGCAACACAACCTGCTTATAACAGCCAGGTAGGTGCTCAGCAATTAATTACATGGTTGACCAAAATCCTGCCAGATACACAGTATCGGATAGATGGCGCTCAAACACTACCAGATTGGCACCCAAACTTGAATGCAGCAGGTAGGGGAGGAGACAGGAAGATTTCTCGAGCCCTGCGCCACTGTCCGCTGATGTACACCTTCAGTCGGGTACCAGATCCGCCCACGCCATCGCCCATACCTCTGCAACAATCGCCATTAATGGCGCACCAACCCGCGGCCTTGGGAAGAACATCAGACAGTTAATCGCAACCACTTCCCGCCGAGATTCATCATCATGATATTTCGAATATGCAGGATAACATTATCCCACATGCACCCCGCAGCAACCTCTTTAACACTTAATATACTAGGTCATGAGCATATATCATGTCGGTGCTTTTGCTCCTGACGACACTAGTATAAGACTTCATCATCATCATCCTCCAGCAGCATGATATCCTGTTGCCCGAAATATCACCCTGACATCATCATCATATCTCAATACAACCGCATGATAATCGCCTTCATCGGCACAACCTGATCCATCGGAGAAACATCCTCCTGCTGAGCCTATACCAAAAGTCTGGCCGATGAACATCCTGATGACGTCATCATCATATCCTGCTGACGTCATCATCATATCCGCCTACTGCGCACCTCCTCATATCCGGATGACGTCATCATCATGTTTGCAAATATCGGGGGATCTCCACAAGATGATCTATGTTAGAAATATGACCCCCCCTGGACCTTGATGACGTCATCATCATATCAACATCAGGATGATATTCGGAAGACAACCGGACATTTGGAAATATCATCCTGATGCACTAACATCATGCTGCACTGTAGCTCCGCTATAAGATCAGGGCAAAATATGAATATGATGATGCTTGAAAAGATCACCCCCGCTAGATAATGCACGAAGCCGACAGGCGGATATCTCCTTGATATCAGCATCATCATGATGCTGGAACAAACACACACTCGAGTGATATGAAAATATCACCCCCTCCTTCGGAAATATCATGATGCAAATAGGCAGAAAGAAAGATATCACCCTGATATAAGGATGACGTCAGCATCATCAGGATGACAAAACTACGAACAAGAAGTGATACAACATCATCAGGATGATATTGACTAAGATCATCCTGACGTTCAAAATATGATGACCCCAGTGAATATCGGGTCGCACTTAGAACTCTTCAACAACATCATCAGGATGATCATAACCAAGATCACCCGATGATAGAAATATCACCCCGGCGAAATATCATGAAGGCAGAAAATATGATGACCCTCGCAAGCAACACGGTGATAACTGGAAATATGATGATGATGACGACCCTTAAGAAAGAACAAGTCAGGTCGAACAACTCAAAGAATAAGCAACATCATCATCATGCTTGGGCAAGGTGATAAATGGAAGATCACTGGAGACCTTGAGAAATCACCCTCGCAAGCAGATCAGGGCGCACTGTAGCTCGTCAGCATCATCAGGATAAAAACCAAACATCACCCGATAACTGAATATGATGATGACGATGAAAAACCAGTCGACTAAGAACATGATGATGCTGACCTTCCTCGAAACAAACATGATGATGATGACCTCCTCCTCAGGAAAATATGATGATGCAGCTTGAAAAATACTGAGGTCCAACACTTAGAGCATTTTTTGGATACTTAGGGAGAGTGCCTGAATGAAAATTGCTCAAAAAACTACCAGTCAATTCAGGCACTAACAGTATCATCCCCACACACTAGAAGTCCCTGTCATGACGGTTGTGTTGAGAATATCACAAGCACCACAGTAGGTACTGATCGAATCTCATACTCTCCCCAATGACAACTACCTAGACATACATGCTAGATTCCAATTATAGGAGGAGAGGAATCTAATGGTGGTGATAAAGGTGTTTGAGATATGTGAGGAGGACATGGAGAGAAGGATGAGATCCTACCCACATAGGAGATAGGAGAGGGGAGAAATACCTAGAGAACAAAGGGTGGAGATGAGCACAAAGAAAGAGAGACAACTCACTAGGAGGCCCCTAGATAGATAGTCTCTCTCTTGTAGGATGGGTTTGTTGCATATGTTGTCATTGATGTCAAAGTGTTATGCTTGATGATATCGAGTCATGATTGTTGTGATTGATGTCAAAGTGTTATAAGTTGTGATTGATGTCAAAAGAGTTATGATTGCTGCATATGATATGGAGTTATGACTGCTGCATTTGGAGTTATAAATGTTGCATATTTTGTCAATTGTTGAAAAAAGTTACATGAGGTATGAAGGAAATTGGTTAAGAAGTTATCAAGTTATCAAGTTTGTCAAAGGCACATGAGATTGTACTGCAAAGGCATAGGAGATTTTACTGCATTCTACCGCAAATAAAGATATGTCCTCATGGTTTGAAGGATAGTTAAAGATAGCTATGATGTATGTATGATCCAAATTTCAGAGCATATGAACTATCGCAAAGTCATCCAGAGTTAGCAAAATGAAAACAATGTTGGTGTAGTGTAAGGTTATCAGAGATGGAATAGAAAGCTATCACATTCCACCACATCTGCATATACAGCTTGGTGGATTGGAGAATATGCAAAGCATAGAGGAAAGAATGACATATTCAAGTTTCAGAAGGTACAAACTATCGCAAATGTATTTAGCAATGTTCTAAGTTGTAATTGTGCGACAAGATTGTGTAAAGAATACCAGTATCAATGATTGAATGCTTGCACTAGAAAGGGGAATTTATGAGAAGGTGTTTTATGTTACATAATGTTTGTGGTATGAACCACTTGATGAAATTTCACTCCTTCGACCTACCGCATAGGGTCTAGAGCTATTGTATGAAAGACTAAGTACTTGCGAAGCCGACATAGTGTATCTGAGTGCTTGCGCCATGTGTTTGCAAGTGTGCACCAGTAAGAAAGTTTGGGAGGAGATAAATTGGGTCTAGTAGATCACTTGGTATGAACCACATAATAGGATTTCACTCCTACACTACCACAGATGATTTGGGAGCTGACAGGCAAGGTCGGTTACACATTTCATGATACACGTTACCTTGAGGCTGACACAAATGATGTTTAGAAGGCTTGCAGAGGATATATATGAAGGATAGAAGATTGTTACATTGTGGTAAGTGGATGTGGTGAGATGTGAATGATCTGAAAACAAAAAAAAGTAACTTTGTAAGCTATGATGCATAACTCATAATAGAGTCAGTATTGTAGAGGTGTTTGAGCCATCAGAATTAGTCAAGTGACCTGGAAGATAGCAGAGATGATAGTGCGGAGGTGTGGAAGTCATTAGAATAAGTCAAGGATATCAAAGTATTAATGAATATGATGTTACGGAGGTGATTGAACCATCAGAATTAGTTAAAAGTTTCAGAGCAGAGGTCGGTGCCTCATCTTGTAAGTGTTGTTGCACTTTAGGGAGTTGGTTCTTCCTTTGGGTTGGTGCCCATAAAACATTGTATCAGGGAGTTGGTGCTTCCTTTGGGTTGGTGCCCATAAAACATTGTATCAGGGAGTTAGTGCTTCCTTTGGGTTGGTGCCCATAAAACATTGTATCTGGGGATTGGTGTCTCCTTTGGGTTGGTGCACATAAAACTCATTGTATACTTTATTTTTATTTGTGAGGATAGATTTGGACAGTATATCCAAGAAGCTGGCTCACCATGGTTTTTTCCCATCTTGGGTTTCCATGTAAATTTGGTGTTATGTGTGTGTGTTCTTATGCTTCATATGTTTTAAATGTTTACATTGGATTGAATGCATCTAAAGAGTAAAATTTGAATATATACTAATTCACCCCACTCTCAGTATATTCATGCATTCAAGAATTGGTATTAGAGCTAAGTTCCTTGATACAATCTAATAGTTGGAGGTACATCTTGGATTGGAACACTTGGCAAGACATGAAGGATCAGCGTCAAACAGGGCACCAGTTTTTGATGGATCAAACTATGCATTTTGGAGTATAAGAATGGAAGCTTATCTAACCTCATTAGGGTTTGATGTATGGAAATTAGTTGTGGATGGTTACACCTCTCTAGAATCTCCTGTAATAGATCTGGCTGACAAGAAAGCATGTGAGAATAATGCTAAGGCTAAAAATATGATTTTGAGTGGACTGACAAATACTAAGTTTGTTAAAGTGATACACTGTAAGTCTACCCAGGACATCTGGAATAATCTTCATAACATTTATGAAGGAGATGAGAAAGTAAAGCAAGACAAACTACAAACATATAGAGGAAAGTTTGAGAGTCTGGTGATGAAATAAGAAGAAAGCATTGTTGACTACTTGCTCCGGGTGGATGAAGTTGTCAATGCAATCATAGGGCTAGGTGAAGAAGTGAAAGGCTTAGTGATTGTGAAGAAGGTTTTGAGATCTCTCCCTCAAAGATTTGATTCAAAAGTTTTTTCTATTGAAGAAGCTAGAGATTTGAACAAATTCATCATGGATGATCTGTTTGGTTCTCTCACTGCCTATGAGATGAGAAGTGCAATCAAAGATACATCCAAAAAGGAAGCTACTTTCAAAGCTTCAAAGAAAGAAGGAACATCTAATCCTTGCAGTGAGTCTAAGGAGGAAGAAGCAAACTATGTGAGAAAGCTAAAGAAGGGTTTAGGAAAGTATAAAGGTAAGATACCCTTCAAATGTTTTAACTGTGGTAGAATTGGTCATTATGCATCTAAATGTCCATTTGGAGAAAATTGAAATAGCAACAAGGATTTTAAAAGGAACAACTTAAAAAGAATCTCTTTCCTAAAGAGGACTACAACTCTTTAGAAGAAGCGGATCACTGCTCATCAGATGATGAAAAGGGAGAATCCCTATTCATGACTATGGAAGTCTTTAATAATTCAGACAATGTTGTTGATTGTGAAGTTGATCTTGAAGGTGAACTTGTTGTTCTCCCAGTTGTTGTCCTTGATGTCAAATACACAAACTCTCAGGTTTGTGTTGGTGATACATTGACAGTTGCATCATGATGGTTATATTGGTTGGTAGAGCTGATTTGGTATGTTGTAACAGTTGAGAACCTACTCTATCTTCCTATAGACTGAGTTCCATTGGTAAAGTTGATATGTTTCATGTTGACACTCCTCATTGCTTGGGTTTGGATCATGGTAATGTCCTTGATGACTCTTATGTTGGAATTTAGTTTTGCATACTTGGTGTTGGTTTTTGCTTCTGAATCAGCATTAGGGTTTGCCAGTTCTAATGCACAGGCAGATTCAGCCAACTGAATACAGGAGGTTGCGTGAGCTCCTCCCCTTCACTTCTGGTTTTGCCGCACCAAGGGGGGTGTCCCTATTTGATAAAAGTATAACCTTGACTAGCTTAATGACAGGAGGATTTAACTTGATGGCAACAGGCAGAATACTCTCATGTATGGACCAAGATTTGTGTAACAAATCACAAGGTTGGCAACATTCTTGGACATAATGTCTGGTTAGGTATGAGAGCATGCAGAGGTTCCTAATCCTAATCCTACAACTAACAGGTGGAAGTGATGAGATGGGTTGAAATGGTGTTTGGAGTGATGGGACTTTCCTAGACCCATTGAACAGACAAATTCCCAAACCAGTGCCTTATCTGGGTAGCAGAGTCATATCTAAGACTGTAAATGTCTCCCCATGACAACATAAATTCATATCTAGAGGACCTAAGAATAATGCTATTGCCTAACAGCAACATGTCCAAGAAAGAGTATCATTAATGATCATGCTTAACAGATCATATGATGCAATCTATTTCCCTTTGTATCTGATCAAAAGCCTATTTAACCACTCCTTGAGCAGACGCAATAAATCAGACACACAGTATGCATACACTAAAAAACTTAGAAGTCCTTGACAACCCTGTTTGAAAGGAAAACAAATGACATACAGGAGACAATCAGAAACAATACACACATAGGTGTTTTTCATTTAAAATCAATCTGCATAGAAGGTCATCACAGAGAAAATCATCATTTACAATCCAAGATAGATTAGTACACCAGACTAAGGACCGAGTCTGTAGCAAAAAATGCCTTTCAAAATGTGAACACCTTATGATCAGAGTCAGAGCCGAAAGCCCAAAAAACCTCCAACCTCTCAAAAGTAACACAACCAAAACCATTTATACAGAACCGTGTACATTCAGCAATTAATTACATGGCCAGAAGTCAAAAATCTGCCAGATACATCCATCAGAGGGAATGGCGCTCAGAAGCCATCAATGCAGCAGACAAGGGAGGCCTCGAGCCTTGCGCCGCCATCTGGGAGTCTTCATTCACAATCGGGCAGTTTAATCGCTTGTACCATCGCCCATACTTCTGCTACAGTCGCCATTGATGGCCCAACAACCCGCAACCATTGAGAAAACTATCACTGCGTTCAAATGGAAGTTTCCTGCCAAAACGCCCTCTTTGCAGGTTCAAACTACACAGGGGAATAATCCCACATGCACGGTGCCGAGACCACACTAGCACTTTATAAACATAGCTGCATGCATAATAGGTGTCGAGCATTTTGCCGCGCTCGACACACGACCCTTCGCCAAAAGCCCATCGCCCAGACCTAAGCCATCGGCCAACCCCGCAGATCTCTTGCCGACCTCACTAGTCTCACCAATGCGAACTACATTCCCCACCTCCGTCGGCATGACCCCCTCCATCGGAGCATCCAAAAATCCTCTGGCCGACCTCATGTGTTACATTGATGAAGCCCATCACAATCCCTTGTCGGCCAGACAACTACTATCGGCAGACCCAAAAGCCTCCCCGCCGATGAACAAAGTCTCACCGATGACCACTCCATACACGCCCATCACCAAGACAAAAACCATCGGCCAAGTCAAACGAACTCTCACCGATCTATCAAGTCCCTCTTATGGCTAAGCAAAATACACCCTCTTCGGCAAGACATAGACCATCGGCACAACAAAATTGACGCTTGCCGATCTCAAAGGTCTTGCCGACGAACACCCCAATCTTCCTCAAAACTTCCCATCGGCCAGAGATAGACCGTCGGCCAAGCAATCCACAGTTCACCTGATACACAAAGTCACACCGACAACATACCACATCCGGGTCTTCGGTGAGACACACGCCGATGACATCTCATCGGCCAAACCTACACCGTCGGCACAACTCAGAAATCCTTCGTCGATCGCACATGTTACGCCAATGAACACAACGCCTAAATCATCATCGGCCAGACTTCGACCATCGATCTAGCATGAAATTCATCTGCCGATGAAGAGTGCTACACCGGTAACCTTCAAAACCCTCGTCGGCGAGACACACGCCGATGACTCCTCATCGGCCAAACATATGCCGTCGGCCCAACACTTGCCCACTCACCTGATATTCAATGTCGTGCCGATGGCACATCAAAACCCTCGCTCCCATTGGCCAGACACATATCGTCAGAGCAACAAAAGGAACCTTGGCCGATAGCACTAGTCACAGCGATGACCAACAAGCCTCACTCTGCTCCCCCGTCGGCTAGACACATGCCCATCGGGAAACCAGAAAGAAGATACACCGATGACAGAAGTCATCCCGATGGCAGAGCACCACCACATCGGTGGAACCAAAAATACTCCAGCCGATAGATCAAGCTCCTGCCGATGGACAGGAATACCTAGGGTTTGAATGAAGAAACCCTCCAACAAGCAAGCTCAGCCTCCAGGTCAAAATGAGCACCAACACTTGGTATGACAGTGGTAATATGGCTACATTGATGATCAATATTCAGATTCTATGTAGTTGTTCTTACAAATCCTTGACCATCATTGGTTTGGTAAGATGATACAATGTTTAGGTAATAGTCAGTTGGGTCATGGTGACCTTGATGACTTGTATTTCATGATATAGCAGTTGGCATATGCTCTTGACAGTTGTATTGATACACATATGATATCATGTTACAGATGACTATTGGTGCTCTTAGTATATATTAATATTCTCTATACAGTTGACATGCTCTATTCATTTGAATATGCACTTGATTCTTGTAGTTCATATTTGATAATATGCTCTTACATGCTCTATGATGGTTGATATGCTCATTTATTCACAGTTTTTCATATTTGATGGGCTCATGATCTCCTGTGGCATATGGTTCTGATGATTTATCTCTGGTGACATATTGACATTTATAGTATTGGTATGTATTTGAGTTATGTGTTCATCTTAATACATTTACTTTGGTATATACATTTACATGTTTGACATACATTCAGATTTGTGATAGCATTATGCGTTCAAAAATTCAAGGCATGAATAGAGAATTTAATCATGTTTCATTGATAACAGTTTAAAAGGGAAGTTAGACCATATATTGGTCCTCAGTTTTGATCATGGTATATGGGTTTGGTGATGGTATATGAGTATGGCATGTTTTGATTTGTATTTTTGATTAATCTTGTGATAAGTGGTTGGTCAATGCTTAAAGATGGTCATTATACAAGTCATAGTATTTGGTGCTCATTATACAAGTCTTAGCATTTGATGATTATCTTGACATTTGATGACAATATCTTTTGGTGTCTTGATTGACATTTACTTGGAAACATGTTGAATGGACCGACAGGGCATTATGATTTTGAATATTTATAAAGGTTATTATTGTTGGGCCTAGTGAACAGGTGGTTTAGACCCAGCATAATGATTTTGGCATGTAATGACACAAACTCTAAATGGTTACTCATTTTGTGAACTCAGCCGACTTAGGGCTTGGAAATGAATGAAGCTTCTCGAACACACAAAAGAGCATTTTGTTGTTTTTGTTATCATTTTTCATTGAGGAAAAGAGCACGAGGAAGAGGTTAGGGTTTGTAGATAGTTGAGGAATGATGGTAACAGTTTGATGAGACAATGCTCAGCTACAGTCGACAGTTTGACTTAATATTCTCTAGGTAATATCATTTAGTTTGATTTTGTTTTGCATTTGCAAGGTTGTAATGTTGTCAATTTTGTTTAGCATGTGTAAATCTTTCATAGTCAATTTTGATTAAGGGGTTTTGTTACCTAAATAATGCTTAAATCTTTTGTAAATTGTTGGGTTCTGCAAAAATTTAGTTGTTGTTTGTTAAAAGATTCAGGTATGGAGGCAGTTTGCTTACAGTTTAGAGGCTATGTACATTATTTAAGATATGTTGAAGGTTTTCATGGTGTGGTTTATGTGAAAGAGGAAATTACTTGATAGTTTTGTAACCACAGTTTGGAAATGAATATGAAAGGTCTTTATATTCTCAAAGTGGGTCAGTTTGACCACTCTTTTTTACAGTTATTGATTTAGTTTGAATCTACTTCAAATGGTTCATCTACTCATACAAGTTGGTTATTGAAAGAAACAAAAGGCAATGATAAAGTATAAAAAGGCATAAGATGAAAAACATCTGTTAGGAGATTAATGAGTGTGTATGGTTACACTATCATTGAAATTGTAATAGAATGTTGATGCCAGATCTGTTTTGAGTTGACGAGTTGATTGTTGAGTCTCAAGTAACGAGATAGTCAAGTATTGGGCTATAGTGAACTAGAATAATCCTCTATATTGTATTTTGATCATTCATTGTATTCATATGGTTAAGCCAGTGAGGCAGTAAGACAAATATGCCAGTGAGGCACAAATAGCCAGTGAGGCATTTGTATTTGCTAGTGAAGCACATTTTGGTTAAGCCAGTGAGGCATTTCCTAGAGTGGTTTTTCATCCCTAGAGGGTTTTCCACTCATCAAATTTTTGTGTTATGATCATTGTTTCTGTTCATGAGTTTATGTTCTTTGTTTCATGATTTAAGTGTTGCATATTATTGTTGACATGAAGCTCATTTTTGGATTAGTACAAATGCACAATATTTTTAATACTTATCTCAGACCAATGAAGTTATAAAACTATCTTATCTTGTTCTTCCATGTTCACAAGATGATAGTTCATTACAGTTCATCATAAAAGATTGAAGTCCATAGTTGGTAAAAGTTTATTAATGGTTCTACGCATGATTTCTTATTTTGCCAAAAACAAGTCTATTTTATAAGACACTGATTCAACCCCCCCTCTCAGTGTCTTTCATACTCCAACATAACTCATTTATTCTCTTGAAGACTTGAGATGTGTAAGGAAAGAGAACAAAGAACAAAAGGCAAAAATTGAAGAATCTAAGGAACCGATTGCTAGCGTAAAAGTTCAAATTGAAACCAAGATAGATGAATGTTCAAAACTTGAGGAAGAGATTGTTACACTTAGGAAAGAATTGGAGAAAGTACACGATCAGTTGGATAAGAGTATCAATTTTGGAAAAAGCCCTAAAAATCTTGATGACATGACGAAGGAGAGTAAGAAAATTAGAGAAGTTGATTTCATTCCTGTCAATTCTAAAAGAAGAAGATATAGAAGACCAGTTCATGCAAGGCAAACCTTTATAAACAGGTTCAATCATGCATTTTTTGGTTATCTCTTTTTTTATCTACAATAAGTATGGTCACAGGGCTATTGAGTGCAAGTCTAGAATGAATAGAAGAAATTTTGTGAGTAGGAATAATCTTGCTCTCTTGAGTGATTTCAATGTGATATGTGACACCTACAACAATTTTGGACACATAGCAAGATATTGCAGAAGTGGATTGTCAAAGTTAGAAAATCAGATGATAGACATCAGTAAGTAAGACAAGGAAAGTGACACCTCTAAAAGACATGAAACAAATAATGAGGTTGAAAATTCAATGATTGTTCAAACAACATTTCATGCACAAGGGAAAATAAATCCCTGGGTGATAGACAATGGATGTTCAAGCCACATGACGGGTCATAAGAGCAAATTCATCAGCCTTGTAAAATGGAATGGTGGATTAGTCAAGTTTGGAGATAATACAACTACAATAATTTGTTTAAGGGGCACCATAAGTATTGATGGAAGGTCCAAAACAAAAGATGTAGAACTATATGTAGAAGGTCTCAAGCAAAATCTTCTCAGTGTGAGTCAAATGTGTAGCAAAGGATACAATCTTATATTTCATGGACAAGGATGTGAAATTAGAAAAGAAAATACTGGTAAACTAGTGGCAGAAGTTAGTAGGACAAAAAATAACATATACAATCCAAGTGATGTTAAGGAAATGAATTGTCTTCTAGGACAAACAAATGAATGTTGGTTGTGGCACAAAAGGATGGGACACATCAACTTTGACAATCTTGTGAAAATCAGCTCCACACAGGCAGTAAGAGACATGGCAAAGGTTATCAAGCCTACAAGCACCTTATGTAAAGAATGCCAGATTGGGAAGTAGACTAGGAAAAGGATCAAGACCAAGGAATATTCTTCTACAAGGTCATTAGAACTGATTCATATTGATCTGTGTGGTCCTACCAAGATAAAAACTCTTCAAGGTGAGTGGTATTTTATGTTACTCATTGATGATTACTCTAGGATGACATGGGTTACATTTTTGAAAGAAAAATCAGAAGCTTTCAGTAGGTTTAAGATTTTCAAGTCTTTGGTTGAAAATGAAATGAATTCTAGAATCAAGTGCTTAAGGTCTGATAGAGGTGGTGAGTTCACATCAAATGAGTTTGAGGAATACTGTGAAGAACATGGAATAATGAGGCACTTCTCTACTGCAAGAACTCATCAACAAAATGGAGTTGTTGAAAGGAATAATAGGATGGTGCAGGAGATGGTAAGAACTATGCTAAATGATGCAAAATTTTCTGACAAATATTGGAAAGAAGTTGTTCACACTACAGTCTACATTCTCAATAGAGGACAACTAAGAGTAAATAGCTCCAAGACACCTTATGAGCTATGGAAAGGTAGACCTGGTTTGGTTTGAACATTTCAAGGTGTTTAGAAGTAAGTGCTTCATTAGGAGAGATGATGATAATCTAGGAAATTTTGACTCAAGATCAAATGAAGGTATCTTCCTTGGCTATTCATCTAGAAGTAAGGCATACAAGTGTTTCAACAATAGGCTACAAAAGGTTGTCAAAAGTGCAAATGTGAGGGTTGATGAAGATCTACATCCATCCACATATGTTCAAGAAGACTATTGCTCAGAGGGACCTGTATGCATAGAAGAAGAGGATGAAGTTGAGAAAAGGAAGAAATACAAAAGAAGGCCACCAAGAATCCTGTTAAGTATGTTTAGAAAACCACTTAGAATATCAAATAATTGGAGACAAGAATGAAGGAGTATAGACTAGAAGATTTGCAAGGGTAAATGAATAGGTAAACTTTTCTTTATTGTCCAAGATGGAACCTAAAAATTTTGTTGATGCTAGCAAGGATGAAGGATGGATCAAGGCTATAGAAGAAGAACTAAATCAGATAGAGAAAAATTAGACCTAGGAATTGGTTTCAAGACCTCCAGACAAGAATGTGATAGGCACAAAATGGGTGTTTAGGAATAAACTAAATGAAAAGGGACAAGTTGTTAGAAAAAAGGCAGGATTAGTCTACAAGGGTTATACACAAGTAGAGGGTATTAATTTTGAGGAAACCTTTGCTCCTGTAGCAAGGTTAGAAGCAATCAGGATGTTTCTTGCATTTGTTGTCCACAAAAACTTTAAGGTTTATCAAATGGATGTCAAGTCAACTTTCTTGAATGGTGATTTAGAAGAAGTCTACATTGAGCAACCTGAGGGATTTTAGCTATTTGAAGATCAAAATTTGGTGTGCAAACTGAGGAAGGCACTATATGGTCTTAAGCAAGCTCCTAGGGCTTGGTATGCAAGGTTGGATAAATATTTACTCTAGAAAGGCTTCAAGAAAGGTACAATAGATAGTAACTTATATATCAAAATAGAGAATGAGCACATGTTAATAGTGGTAGTATATGTTGATGATATTAGCTTTGGTTGCATTGATGAAATGTGTAAGAAGTTTGTAGAAGAGATGCAAAAGGAATTTGAAATGTCTATGATAGGCGAACTGCCATTCTTTCTTGGACTTCAAATTACTCAATTAGACAAAGTTAGATCTTTATCTCACAATCAAAGTATGTCAAGGAGATGTTGAAAAAGTTTGGTATGGAAGATTGCAAACTAGTGGGTACACCTACGGTAATAGGTTCCCATATAAGTAAGGATGATGAGTCACTACAGGTTGATCAGACTTTGTATAGGTCTATGATTGGGGGCCTATTGTACTTAATAGCATCAAGGCCTAATATTATGCAAGTTGTTTGTATGGTTGCAAGGTTTCAAGTTGATCCAAAAGAAACACATATGAAGGTAGTCAAAAGAATCTTTAGATACTTGAAGAACACTCTGGATTCTAGTCTATGGTACCAAAAAGGTAATGAATTCTCTTTTACAACGTATACTAATGCAGATTGGGTGGGAAACATTGATGATAAGAGAAGCACCAGTGGTGGAACCTTTTTTTTAGGTGACAAATTGGTTTCACGGTTTAGTAAAAAATAGGATTCGGTCTCCTTATCAACAACAAAAGTAGAGTACATAGCTGTAGTATCTTGTTGCACTCAAGTGTTGTGGATGAAGAAAATATTGAAGGATATCAAGGTAATATATGATGAACCTATTTCTATCTTATGTGATAATACAAGTGCCATTAATATTTCCAAGAATCCAGTAATGCACTCTAGAACCAAGCACATATCCATTAAATATCACTTCTTAAGAGAAAAGGTTGAAAATCCAGAGGTAAAATTGGAATATGTGCCTATAAAGGATGATATTGCAGACATCTTTACAAAAGCACTTCCTAAGGACACTTTAGAATATCTTAGGTAGAAGTTAGGGGTTGTTGCTCCTCCTTCTTCCTCTCATAATTAGATGCACATATGTTGCATCTATCTAGGGGGAGCAGTTCAAGGTTCATTTATCATCCCTGGATAGATATAAGAAGCTACCTCTCAGGGGGAGTAGATAGATAAAGAGAGAGTAAAGGTATGTCAAGGGTAATATAAATAGGGGGAGCTTGTATGTTTTGTTGTACAAAGGAAGATCACTGGCCCTTTGCCCTTTATCTCAAAGGGGGAGAAAATTTAAATATCAGGTTAGTATTGCCATCAATGACAAAGGGGGAGATTATTGCATATGTTGTCATTGATGTCAAAGTGTTATACTTGATGATATGGAGTCATAATTGTTGTCATTGATATCAAAGGAGTTATGATTGCTGCATATGATATGGAGTTATGATTGTTGCATTTAGAGTTATGAATGTTGCATGTGTTATCAATTGTTGAAAGAGTTACATGAGGTATGAAGGAAATTGGTTAAGAAGTTATCAAGTTATCAAGTTTGTCAAAGGCATAGGAGATTGTATTGCATTCTACCACAAATAAAGATATGACCTCATGGTTTGAAGGATAGCTAAAGATAGCTATGAGGTATGTATGATCCAAATTTTAGAGCATATGAACTATCGCAAAGTCATCTAGAGTCAGTAGAATGAAAATAATGTTGGTGTAGTGTAAAGTTATTAGAGATGGAATAGAAAGCTATTGCATTCCACTGCATCTGCATATACAACTTGGTGGATTGGAGAATATGCAAAGCATAGAGGAAAGAATGACATATTCAAGTTTTAGAAGGTACAAACTACCACAAATGTATTTAGTAGTGTTCTGAGTTGTAACTGTGCGATAGGCTTGTGTTCCAGTATCAATGATTAAATGCTTGTGCCAGAAAGGGGAGTTTATGAGAAGGTTTTTTAGGTACAGAGTGTTCGTGGTATGAATCACTTGATGACATTTCACTCCTCTGGTACCGCATAGGGTCTAGAGCTATTGTATGAAAGACTAAGTACTTGCAGAGATAACGTGGTGTATCTAAGTTCTTGCGCTGTGTGTTTGGAAGTGTGTACCACCAAGAAATTCTAGGAGGAAAGAAATTGGGTCTAGTAGATCACTTGGTATGAACCGCATAATAGGATTTCAATCCTACACTATCATAGATGATTTGGGAGCCGACAAGTAAGGTCAGTTATATGTTTCATGATACATGTTACCTTGAGGCCGACACAGATGATGTTCAGAAGGCTTGTGGAGGATATATATGAAGGATAGAAGATTGTTACATGGTGGTGAGTGATGTGATGAGATGTGAATGATCCAAAAATAGAAAAGTAACTCTATAAGCTATGATGCATAACTCATAACTGAGTCAATATTGTGGAGGTGTTTGAGAGATCTGAGTTAGTCAAATGACCTGGAAGATAGCAGAGACGATATTTCAGAGGTGTGGAAGTCATTAGAATAATTCAAGGATGTCAAAGTGTTAATCAAGATGATGTTGTAGAGGTGATTGAACCATCAGACTCAGTCAAAAGTTTTAGAGCAAAGGTTGGTGCCTCATCTTGGAAGTGTTGTTACACTTTAGGGAGTTGGTGCTTCGTTTGGGTTGGTGCCCATAAAACATTGTATCAGGGAGTCAGTGCTTCCTTTAGGTTGGTACCTATAAAACAATGTATCAGGGAGTTGGTGCTTCCTTTGGGTTGGTTCCCATAAAACATTATATCTGGGGATTGGTGTCTCCTTTGGGTTGGTACCCATAAAACTCATTGTATACTTCATTTTTATTTAAGAGGCTAGATTTGGATAGTAGATCCAAGCAACTGACTCACTATGGTTTTTCCCATCTTAGGTTTCCACATAAATTTGGTGTTATGTGTGTGTGTGTTCTTATGCTTCATATGTTTTAAATGTTTACATTGAATTGAATGCATCTAAAGAGTAAAATTTGAATATATAATAATTCAGCCCCCTCTCAGTATATATGTGTGTTTAAAAGGGTTGTTCTAGTTGAGTGTAGAGAGGATGGTGGTAGTGGATCTCACATGGTATCTTGGAGACTCTTGTGAGTATATTCATTTGATTTACTACTTTTACTACTCTATGATTTGAATTTAGCTTACTTTGATACCTTAGCATGATTTATTTCTTGAGATTTGACATGGTACTAATACTACTCTTTCTATCCATCTTGGTGATGCCAACATAGTTGGTGAGTGAAGAGATATGATTAGGGCTTTGGGCTAGAGATTTTTGCTCCTATTATATGGAGGAGCAAAGATGACATCATAATATATAGTGGGTTACTCTTGGTTGCTTCACCTAATTAGAGAGAGAGAGAGAGAGAGAGAGAGAGAGAGAGAGAGAGAGAGAGAGAGTGTGTGTGTGTGTGTGTGTGTGTGCATGCGTGTGTGTGTGTGTGTGAATTCCACCCTTGTAGCCTGGATTGGAGTCCAAATATAAGAGTATGGGCATTTATCCAACTTTTTAATTTTAAATTCTCTTTTTTTTCAACATTTTTCATCGGAGTACGTGTGCGTGTGCGTGCGTGCGTGCGTGCGTGTGTGTGTGTGTGTGAGTGTGTGTGTGTGTGTGTGTGTGTGTGTGTGAATTCCACCCTTGTAGCCTGGATTGGAGTCCAAATATAAGAGTATGGGCATTTATCCAACTTTTTAATTTTAAATTCTCTTTTTTTTCAACATTTTTCATCAGAGTACTGAAGCCCCCTTAACCTAACCCCATGCCACTAGTTAGAGGCAAGGGTTCATCACCAATGATTAGGTGAGGTGAGTAAGGGACTAAGTGCAACCAAATGGGTACCTACCACTATCTATAATTTGCCCCTTTCTCAAAAAATAGGAAGGTTTTCCTATTATCTTCCAAGTAGTTCTTAGACTAAATTATACAATGAGACTTAAGGCTAGGTAATGACACTAGTTGAATAATAGATCAATTTGGTTTGCATAAGTTGTTTAGTTAAATATCTAGGGATGTAAATGGATAAGTGGTGCAATATGATAAGGGTATCTCATGACCTATTGAGAAAAAAAGTGTACTATTAGTCTATAGCCCGTCTGGGATGAAAATTGGAAAAGAGTAATCATTAAACATAATATGGTGGGATGACATAATGTAAACACAAGTGAAGTTTTATTTTTTAGATTTATATGTAGTATTGCTTAAGGTGGGGTGTATTGATTGTTTTGTGAAATTCCTCACCTTCCATCATGCACAAAAGGAAGGCACCATTCCCCACATCCTCCTTGAATAGGTATGGGCCTATCCAATTTGGTTTGAATTTGTGATATTCACTAAACCTTTTGTCAATTAGGTTGCCAATCATAAGCACAAGGTCTCTAACCTTGATGGGTTTAGGAGAGACCTTCTTCTTGTACTGATTTATGGGTTATACATACTAGAGAAGCTCTTCCTATGTTTGAACTGCTTTGAGTCACTAGTTCTCATCTAACATATCAACCTTCATGATCCTAGCTACTCGATACTCTTAATGATTTATAAGACCTTGTAGATAAATATAGAGACTAGGTATTTCCACCTCTAATGGTAAACTACCTTGAATTTGAATGTGACCACATAGGGAGTTACCCTTGTGGGAGTTCTCACACTAGTCCTATAGGCCCACTATGTTGGCTATAGGTATAAATGCCAATGCCTCTTGGATGCTTTGACAAATTTGACCAATATTAATTTCAATGTCTTTTTTTTGACCTCAACTTGCCTAGTTTCTTGTGGGTAGTAAACAAAAGAAAAACTATGATTGATATGAAATTGTTCACACAATTCTCACATTTGTGTGTTTTTAAATGATGAAGAATTATCCAAAATAGTGATATACAAAACTCTAAATCTACAAATGATTTGGTTCAAGATGAAATTTGTGATGACTATTGTTGAAACAATACTAAGGGGCATCACTTATGCCCTCTTTGTAAATCATTTAGATGTAGTTATGTTGAAGGTATGGCCATCAATTGATGGTGGGGAAATGTTTCCAATGAGATCCAATCCTTATGTAGAGAATGGAAAATTAATGACAACATATTGAAGACGCCTTGTTGGGGAATGTTGCACATGTAAAGATCTAGCATTTAGAGCATTTCCTTATTGCATCTCCTTCAAGGTTGGGCTAGAAATAGCCCAATCAATGGATTTTCCTTGTTGGGGCATGATTATTGAATTGTCCCTCACATATGCCACTATGCCATTCCTCCAATATTTTTTCAACTTCCTATTTCTTATGCAACGGAGGAGAATCCTATCAAATCCCCTCTTGTATAAAATATTATGAAAATAACATAGTTTGATGATATAATGTGCATCTATTTCTTCTCAATGAAGTTGAATTCTTAGAATCTATGTGGTTGGTCAAGTACTTGACTATGTGTTCATACCATGGTGAGGAAGCATATTCTAGAATCTCAATATCATATATGTCCTCATTAGGAAAATCTTCATTTATTGGCTCACTTTTTAGGAATTGGATTGTCTACAAAACAATCAACTATTACTTGTCCCTTGATGGACTTTTGATTTACATAGGTCAATTGAAATTCATTGAGTAAAGTGAGAAAAAGTTTCACTCTCCTTGATAGCATGGGTTGTGTAAGGAATGCTCATAATAGTTTTTTTTAATCATGACTCATGTTTCTTGATTCACCATGTAATGTCTGAAATGTCACATTATGAAAACTATAGATAGGTAGTCTTCTATCCATGTCTAATTCTTTTCATAATCAAGAAGAGAACAAATAATAAAATATTTAACCATTTCCTTCCTATCATCATCTTCCTATGCCAACATGCATTCTATAGAAACATTTGTAGCTCTTAAATATAGGATGAGTGGGTGTTCATTTGTGTTGGGGGCAAGAATAAACTTCTTTACCTAGTAAAAAGCATTTTGGTAATCTATCGTCCATGTTATTGGAGTGTCCTTCAATAAGTTGTTGATTGGATGGATATTAAACATGAGGTCAGGTATGAAGCATCATGTAATTTCTACTAGTTGAAAAAGGGACTTGACTACAAACTCAATGGTAGGGATATTCCATCTAAAAATGTCTTAACCTTGGTGAATTATACATCTATTCCCTATGGTAAATAATTAAACCTAATAAATTTCTATCTATGACACTAAATACATGTTTCTCAATAATTAATTTGGCCTTATATTCATGTAATTTGGTAAAAAGAACTCGTATGTCACTAACATAATCTTCCCTTTTCTTAGAGTTCACAAGAAAATGATCAATATAAGACTTGATTGTAATATGGATAAGGTCATGGAAAATATGAATCATATCTCTTTTATATTTAGCTCCCACATTCTTCATCCTAAAGGCATGAATATGTAACAAAACGTTCCCCATGGTGTGGTAAAGGTCATTTTAATTTGATTAGCCTCTATGATAGAAATCTAGTTGTGTCTAGAAAAACCATCCATCAATGATAGCATTTTATAGCTAGCTCTAGAGTCCATAATATGATCTATGGAGGGGAGAGGAAGGTCATCTTTAGGACAAGCATTAATGATATCTCTAAAGTTGATCTATATTCGCTCGTGTAGTCATGGATGGACGGTTCAAAGAATGAACTATCCAAACCATGCGCAAGAGTAAACACAATGGAAACAACACAAATATAGAATGTAATGGAAGATTCAAATGATCAATATAGAAGATAATCAAAATGCTTATATGTTAGCAACATGTGGGCTACATTCCAAGGGCTCACAGGCCTGCTTTCTGGGTTACAACAGATATGCAAGATTTGGCATTGAAGTGCCTTCTGGAAATAATTTATCTTCTAAAACTACTTAACTGGGTAATTAACTTCCTAATGCATCTAAGAGATCTATATATATCATCTTCAAGCTCAAATGATCCTCTACATTGACCACAAGATGCTACAAACTCCAATGAAATATGTAACATGTAGAAAAATGTAGGTTGGCCTATAACACATGGTATTGCTCTACAAAGGAATGAAACTTGGTACGGACCTCAAGGAAGGTCTATTTAGTCCTTATGTGTCATGTATGATGTTGCATTAGGCTCCACAAGTCACATAAGTGCTCTACAACCTTCTCCTCTCAACTAACTGCTTGAATGCTCTGCTCTGTGAAAGCTAATGATCTTCTGATAGCGATAACTTTCTGTAGACGAATCTAAATCTCTTGAAATTTGAGTATGATGTAGCTAAAATGGAATAGAAGATAATTCATGTTCTGTGAGCTCTGATATGAAGATGCAACAAATTGTGGTACTAGAAAATGTTGAACTGCAACTGAAATGAAAAGAAAGAACGCAAATATTTTTGGCTGATGCAAGATTGCTCTGCAACCTGGGATGCTCCTACATCAGACATCTGGGGTTGTTGAAAAAGTGATTCCCTCACTTTTCTAGGGCTAGAGGAAACCAAGGCAGACTACCTTAGCCTGAGAAATCCATGATGAATCTTCTTTCAATCTTCCTTTCCACTTAACCAAATATTCTTTGTACTGCTTGCCTCTGGTACTGCATCCCACTCTGCTATCCAAGATGTCCTCTATCTGCTCTGGTGGTTGCAGTGGTAACTGATTCTTCAAACCATCTTCAATGTTGTCACTTGACTGTCCATAATACTAATATAGGTCTACAATGTTGAATATATGTGATATACCAAACGTCTCCGGTAACTCTACTTCATATGCATTTCCTAAATCAAACTTTTTAAGTATCTTACATGGTCCAAACTTCTTCATCTTTAGATTTTTGTATGTCCCCACTGGAAATCTCTCCTTTCTTAGATATACCATTACTTCATCTCCAACTGAAAATTTGTTTTGTCTCCTCTTCACATCTGCTTGCTCCTTATACTTACTATTCATCTCCTCCAAATGTTTCCTGACTTGATTACGTAGTGTTTCGATGTATCCTACAAATTCTTCTACCTTTGCACTTCTCTTATTCTCCACACCGATGTCTCTTAGCTTTGCAACCCCTCTAGGTTTCACTCCTGTTACAACTTCAAATGGTGTCTTCCTTGTACTCCTATTTACTGAATTATTGTATGCAAACTCTGCTTGTGGTAGAATTAGATCCCAATTTCCTACCTTGTCTCCTACTAAACATATCAACAAGTTACCCAAACTCCTATTTACCACTTTAGTTTGTCCATCTGTCTATGGGTGAAATGTTGAACTGAACTTTAGGTTTGTTTTCATCTTCTTCCACAATGTCTTCCAAAAATATCCAATGAATCTTGTATCCTTGTTTGAAACTATACTCTTAGGTAATCCATGCAATCTCATAATCTCCTTGAAAAATAGGTCAACATGTACATCATCATTTGTCTTCTTACAAGGAATGAAATGTGACAACTTTGAAAATCTGTCAACTACTACAAATATAGAATCATATCCCCTCTATGTTCTAGGTAAACCTAATATGAAATCCATGCTTATATCTTCCCAAGGTCTCTTCGATACTGTCAAAGTTTTGTACAAACCAGTATTATGACTATTCCCTTTTGCAACTTGACATACTCTACAACTCTGAACAAATTTTCTTACATCCTTATATATCTAAGGCCAAAAATAGTGTTCACTTACCAAAGCTATTGTTTTATCAATCCCAAAATGGCATGCTAATCCACCACTATGTTTCTCCTTGATCAAGTTATCTCTCATTGAAATCGTAGGTATACACAACTGATTTCCCTTGAATAACATATCCTCCTAAATGAAATAATCCAACCACTTACTTCTATCTGTCACAACGGGTTCCTTACATGCTTTCCATGGTTTTGCAAAATCAAGATCTCCTTCATACATATGCTTTAGTTCTTCAAATCCTAATACTTCCACTCTCATCTCTGTCAGCAAATTCCTTCTTCTACTCAATACATCTACAACTTTGTTTGACTTTCCACTCGTGCTTCAATACAAATGTGTAGCTCTGCATGAACTCTACCCATCTCATATGTCTAATTCAACTTTCCTTGACTATCCAAATACTGCAAAGCTTGATGATCAGTGTACAACATAAATTCCTTAGGAAACAAGTAATGTCTCCACTTCTTCAAGGCTTGAATTATGGCATAGAATTCCTGATCATAAACTGAATATCTTCTCCTTGCATCATTCAAATTCTCACTGAAATATGATACTGGTCTCCCTTCTTGACTTAACACTGCTCCTATTGCACTTCCACTGGCATCACAATCAACTTGAAATACTTTGTTAAAATCTGGTTTAATGCTAACACTAGTTGCCTGTCACTTTCTGCTTCAATAATTCAAAACTCTTATTTTCTCCTAACGTCCACTTGAAATCATTTATGTCACCTCTCATTGTATCTGTCATTGGTGTGCATACTATATTGAAATTTCTGATGAACTTCCAGTAGAAACTTGCTAATCCATGAAATGATCTTACCTCTCCAATGTTCACAGGTGTTGGTCATTCAACAATTGCTCTAACTTTCTTAGGGTCCATCTTCAATCCTTCCGTAGAAATCACAAATCCCAAATATTCCAATTCTTCCTTCATGAAACTACACTTCTTGATGTTTATCAACAATTTCTCTTCTCTCAACCTCTGCAATACTTGTCTAATATGCCACAAATGTTCTTCTTTTGTCTTACTAAAAATTAAAATATCATCCAAGTATACAATAACAAACTTACCCAAGAATTTCTTTGAAACCTCATTCATCAATCTCATGAAAGTACTTGGTGCATTAGTTAATCCAAAAGGCATCACTAATCATTCATACAGTCCCTCATTTGTCTTGAATACATTCTTCCACTCTTCAAGTCTATCTTTGTGAAATATTTTTCTTCACTCAAATAGTCCATGATGTCATCCATCCTTTGCAATGGAAATATATACTTAACTGTGATCTTATTGATTTCTCTACAGTCGGGACACATTGTTATGTCATAAAATGTCCCCCAGGACTTTTACCTCCTAAGTTTAGCTCCCGAGTCCCTTGTTTTGTATTTTGTATGTTCATTTTAACTCTTAGAAGAAAATGGCCTAAAACCCATGTCACATGGGACTTGAGGGACATTGTGTGCTTTAGACCTATCTTAAAAAGGGGTCCTAGGACATGGACGCTCGTGCCTTTGTCCTGCCCTATTTTAGGCATGTCCCAAATTTGAATGTCGGTTATGTGACCGTTAGTTAGGTCACAGGATGACATCTTAAGTTTGATTTACGAAATTTGTAGTGGGAATGTGTGTTGTTGCATATATAAGCATGTTTAGGGATTCATTTGTAAACTAGAAGATGATTATTAACTTTTGGAAAACTTATGATTTGAGAGCATTCAAGATATTCATTGTTACAGAGCAGAGCATAGTTATTATGTTTGTGATTGCATATTTAGCTTCATCTTCTCATGTGTTGAAGAATCTTCATCTATGTGAGAGATACACCTCCGAGGTGATATCTATTTGTGTTTGAATCATTTATCAATTTATTTTTACCTCTATCACACAGGGATACACACTCTTTATCTAACAATGGTGTTTAGAAGACTTGAATGTCCTTCCGGAGCTTGACTGAGGCAAGCTCCTAAACACCATAACCCCCAACCACACTCCTTGTGATTGCAAGTTATAGGTAATGGATTTCACAGAGTGGAGTTGCAGAAGAAGGTTGTAGAAGATAAGGATTCCAGATTCGGCAGAAAGAAGCAGTTTGGAGTACTTTCGAGACATGGGTGCCTAGGGCAATGTCCTTCGAGGTTGCAGACATTGGAATCTATGTGACAGTGACAATCAACATTTGAAGAAGCCCTAAAATCTTAAAGAACAACCTGCCTTAGACTAGGGCACCTAGGGCAGTGTCCTCTGCATCTTCCATGACAGAAATAGATCGAATAGTGATTATCGGTGCCAGAAGGAGTCTTGAATTCCCTGAAGAAAACTGTACCTTGGACTTGGGCACCTAGGGCAGTGTCCCTGATTATTCTGAATCATGAACTTTGAAAAATGGTCAGCATCTAATCTTTGTCTACTATCTTAGTCTGCAAGCATCTATCGTAATTCATCAATTTACTTACTATTTTACATAATTAGGGGTTTTAGCATACTTGAGCATTAAATTGATACATTAATTGACAATTTTTGAATATTCACATCGTTCCAAGTGACACCCAACCTGTAGGTGAATCCTCTTGCAAAAGTTGTGATTCAACTCAGTTGAAATGTCCTTGAATGTTTGTAGGGAAAGGAGGATCTAGCATATCAACCCCGATGTCCTTCTTTTCCTATTAAATATTTTGGTGAACCTATATTTATTTGAATTTTGCACCTTGCTGAGTTTTGTACTCTAGATTTGCATTCATTCATTTAATTTTCATCTTATTGCATTTGAAAATTTACAAAAAAATTGAAATTTTTTAAAAAATTAGCATCTTAGGCTTGCATTTTGGCATAATTTGATTTAATTTATGATATTTTCATTAGATCTGATATAAATTGCAGAAATCCATCTTATTTTAATCATTTGCATTGCATTTTCATGCTTAAATTGTTAGAATTTGCTTGAAATTGTTCATTTTTCATATAACCTAATTTTTGCATTAGCTATGGTTTGTAGTTAAAATCTTGTCTCAGATTTTACTACTCTTTAAAACACTCATTTAGGACTGATTTCTAATTGTAGTGTCTCATCATAGTGTCTTTTTTGCAAAAATTCATGTCTAGGGTTTGAAAACCTTACATTTTCACTAGATTTTGCCTTGTCATCGCTCTAGATTTGCATTACATGTGTGTTGTGAAGGATATTGTTGCATTATTGGATCGATATTGAGCTTATTATTTTCTGCCCCTCTTAAATTTCTTCACAACATCTCTTCTTTCAGTGGTTTGCATTGAAAAAAAGTGAAAAATGAAGCATTTTAGATCATAAACATACATAGTTTTGCACTTGTTCCTTGCATAAGCATTGAGAATCTTTTAAAATATGATTTTGCATACATTTGAATACATATACACATGGCTTATAATCACAACAATAATTCTAGGCTTCCTCATAGACCTTATTTGAAAATAAGGAGCCCTGAACTTGAAATCACATTTACACCTCATGACAAAACATTTGTAGACACTGAAGGGCCTCTTTACATTACCGTAAAAATAATGGAGATACCGGTGCATGGTACACTTATAGATCCTAATTGCATGATTGATGTGGTAATGGAAGAGTTTCTTCTTGCACATAATTTGACACAAGATTCCTTTGAACCTTCGGATATAAGGATTAAGACACATAATGGAGCTTTAATGCCTACCTTTGGGAAGATAACTTTATTGGTTATAGTTTCTGATAAAGCCGTGGATCAAGTATTTGAAGTTATCCCTTTATCTAACCTCTTCTATGTAAAACTAGGATACCCATGGTTAAAAGCTATGAATGTTGTCCCCTCAACTATTCACAATTGCATAAAATTTCTATTACATGGACAAGTGCGTACTATTCATCGTAATACATATCAACCTTTGGCAATGGAAAGCAACTTTACTCTTGATTACTCTTGGTTGCAACCTGATAGAGACCCTAAGCCATGAAGAGATCACTCTTTCCTACAATATAGATGATACAAAGAAAAAATTATATCTGGAGTGGTAGGGCCTCCTATGCAAACAGTAAGAGACGAACAACCCACATTAGAAAAAATTCCTAGAGTAAAAGGAAAAGGACCCTATGTTGAGGTTCATCCTCCGTCATCCTTACAAGGATTGGGAGGCATTCGTCAAAAACAAGGCACTTCATCAAGACAAATGAGATTTCAACATGGTGATTCTGTTAGGAACCCGTGTTTAACCCTTCTCTTTACTTTGTTAGTATACTGTTGTTGGACGCATATGCTTGTAAGTCATACTGTGAGTATATTGTATTATCCCACATTCATGGGGAGTAATAGTTGTTTAGATTAGACTTAGTATATAAGTACGTGTTGAAGCCAATGAAGGCATCCACGAGTTTATCGTATTGAGCTTGCTTAAAGGAGGTTGCCCCCTTGAAGTGGCCTGCGATCAATAAATTCCTTCTGTGTTCTCCTATTTCTATTATTTCATACATTTTTCATTATATTGTTGCAGGAGGTTCCTCTCAGATTCCTCCTCTAACATGCGAAAACCTATGGAAAAACATGACAATACTTTTGAAGATATAAGCAACAAAACAAAAATAAATAGACAAGCAAGAGAAAGAAGGAGAAAAAGACAAGCTTTTGCCCAATGAAATGCACATCAACAAGAAAATATTCTACCTAACATTGAATCAAACCAAGAAGAGCTTAAAAATGAACAACTTGAAGATAAGAATAAAAGTTGGGCTATGATACCTTATGTACCTCTTTCCTCTAACATTCGAGATTGGGAAGATGATGATTTACTTGATAATGACCACTAGTTTGGTTGTCTCTACAAGTAAGTATTTCTAACCCTTTACCTCTTGTGTTGTTTTCCCCCCGTGATGTGTTATGCATTGTTTAGGCCTCCTTGAATGACCCTTGATACTCTTGTAAGGTCAAGGATATCGGTAGACCACCTCTATTGTGATGATTCCTCTATTTGTATCATCATTCATCTATATCGCTCCTCTCCTCTATTTTCATTGTTGTGTGTTGTGTCCTAGGGGCATAGTGTTGTGGTTGGTGACCTGGGGGCACCTTCCTATGTGATGACCTTAAGGCACTTATTCTTCCCTCTTGATTTATTGTTTACCTTCTTCTAGTGGTTCTATCTAGCCAACGGATGACAAAAAATAAATAATACTAATACGAACTGCATGTCCCTTCAGTGAGTAAGCAAAAATGGACCTAGTCCATACATGATGATGGGGTTGATATATATATTATCCTACACTTGGCTAGTAGAATCACTCCATGTGATATTTTGATGATGACTAATATTTGCTAAAAAACCATAACAATATTGCTGCTCCATGCACTTTATTTATCTTGGGTCTCTCCTTGGTTACACTCAGTTCTGAGATCTCTACAGTATAGCCCCATGATTATACTCAATTTTTGAATCTGTAGTATAACTTTAGCTCTTGATGTGATTATGTTTATGCACTACTTTGATCATGTGATTTGGTTATTATCTTATAGAAAGATTTCTAACCTCTCTTCTTGCAGGAAATTGTGTGTTTGTAGGAACATTCGGCAATCGTAAAGTACACGTCACCTCTGGGGGCATGGGCTTTGTGAAAGCTCTTGTTCCCTCGTGTGTTTTCTCTCTACCTTAAAGTGCTTGATATTGGTACAAGATATCAACTAACTTAAGGTGGGGGCATATAAGGTAAGCTGTCTAGTGATTTTGGTACTAACAAAGTGTGTTTGTAAGCCCTCTGTGGAGGCAAGATGTTGTATCTCTGGGTGAATGCACATCTTTATTTTATATTGCAATGAGAAATCCCTCTACGAACGTGGGATATTGTGCATATCCTTTTATTTTAAGCCCTCTACGGAGGTGCGATATCGTGCATATCCTTTTATTTTAAGCCCTCTGCGGAGGTAGGGATGGTGTATCTCTTGAGCTAGTGCACATCCTTTTTATTTCAAAAGTCCTTCGAGTAGGCGGGGTTGGTGTATCCTCCCTTAAGCGTGTCTTTGGTGGTTGTTGTGGCATAAGCCCAACTATCAAGTGTGCATGTAATGTGCCTAAGATGGTTGTGAACCTAGCAATAGGCTCCTTCCATCGCTTGTTTGTCATGTTTTAGACATATAGTATGTCTTTGGCATGCTATACGGCGCTCATGTTTTTCGTGTGTTTGTTCCCAAGTAAAGTCCAAAGAGCATGGAGAAATGCCCCTCCTATGCTTTGGGATTTGTATGGTGTGTTTGTTCCCTAGTGTAGTCTAAAGCTATGTGGCAATGAGTCCCTCCTTACACCTTGGGTTTTGTATGGCGTGTTTGTTCTCAAGCATAGTCTAAAGTTGTGTGACAATGAGTCCCTCCTTGTGCTTTGAAATTTGTATTACATGTCTATTGCCCCATATGTAGTCCAAAGAGCATGGAAAAATGTCCCTCCTACATTTTGGGTGGTGTATTGCATTTTTACTTTACATGCATTTGCATTCATTTATATATGAGAAAATGAAAAAGAAATAATCACTGCATTCACTTTCTTCATGTTTTTGCTTGTCTTCAATATTGTCTTCTTCATGTTTTACATACCTGTTACTATCTTCTCTATGTTTTACATGCCTATTACTATCTTCTCTGTGTTTTGCATGCCTGTTACTGTCTTCATTGTGCTTGGCATGTATGTAATGTGTTTTCTCTAATGTTTACTTGAAACTGGGGGCTAGGAATAGTTCCTCAATCTTTGTGTATGCATTAGCTTCAAGTGTCTGGCATGTTTATTGTGTTTTGACTGTACATTAATGCATGTATGGGTCATGCGTTCATACATAAATTAAAGTGAGGGCTAAATTTTATGTCATAAAATGTCCCCCTAGGACTTTTACCTCCTAAGTTTAGCTCCTAGGTCCCTTGTTTTGCATCTTGCACATTCATTTTCACTCCCGAAAGAAAATGGCCTGAAGCCCATGTAACATGGGGCTTGAGGGACATTGTGTGCTTTAGACCTGTCCTAAAAAGGGGACCTGGGACATGGGCGCTCACGCGCTTGTCTTGCCCTATTTTAGGCAGGTCCCAAATTTGAATGTCAGTTATGTGATCGTTAATCAGGTCCGATGTCGACATCTTAAGTTTGAATTATAAAATTTGTAGCGGGAATGTGTGTTGTTGCATATATAAGCATGTTTAGGGATTCATTTGGAAAATAGAAGATGATTATGAACTTCTGGCAAACTTATGATTTGAGTGCATTCAAGATATTCATTGTTGCAGAGCAGAGCATTGTTATTGTGTTTGTGATTGTAGATTTAGCTTCATCTTCTCATGTGTTGAAGAATCTTCATCTATGTGAGAGATACACCTATGAGGTGATATCTATTTGTGTTTGAATCATTTATCAATTTGTTTTTGCCTCTATCCCACAAGGATCACACTCTTTATCTGACAATGGTGTTCGGAAGACTTGAATGTCCATCGGGGCTTGATTGAGGCAAGCTCCTAAACACCATAACCCCCAACCACACTCCTTGTGATTGTAGGTTACAGGTAATGTATTTCACGGAGTGGAGTTGTAGAAGAAAGTTGCAGAAGATAAGGATTACGGATCTGGTAGAAAGAAGCAGTTTGGAGCACTTTCGGGACATGGGCGCCTAGGATAATGTCTTCCAAGGTTGCAGACACTGGAGTCTGTGTGACAGTGACAATCAACATGTGAAGAAGCTCTGACATCCTGAAGAACAACCTACCTTGGACTAGGGCTCCTAGGGCAGTGTCCTTCGCATCTTCCATGACAAAAACAGATGTCCAACAGTGATTATTAGTGCTAGAAGAAGTCTTGAATTCCCTAAAGAAAACTATATCTTGGACTTGGGTGCCTAGGGCAGTGTCCCCGATTATTCTGAATCACAAACTTTGAAAAATGGTTAGTATCTAATCTTTGTCTACTATCTTAGTCTAAAAGCATCTGTTGCAATTCATTAATTTACTTACTATTTTACATAATTAGGGTTTTTAGCATACTTGAGCATTAAATTGATACATTAATTGATAATTTCTGAATTTCCACATCGTTCCAAGTGACACACAACCTATAGGTGAATCCTCTTGCAAAATTTGTGATTTAGCTTGATTGAAATATCCTTGAATGTTTGTAGGGAAAGGAGGATCTAGCCTATCAACCCCATTGTCCTTCTTTTCCTATTAAACACACATCCTCCATTCTCTATCTTTCTTTGGTGCTAGTACTGCAGGTACCACACATGGGCTTAAACTTTCTCTGATCAATCATTTCCTCAACAGCTCTTGTATCTATCTATTCAGCTTTTCATTCTCTGCTGGTGTCATTTGGTGTGCTACTTTGTTAGGAAAACTAGCTCCAGGTATAAGGTCCATATGATGACTGATACTTTGGATTGGTGGCAATCCTTCAAGCATATTATTTGATATGGTGTCTTGGTACTCTCTCAACAATTTAGTTATCTCCTCCAGCGGTGGTTCTTCTTCTTTTGTTGTGGTGTTCTTTGTACTTAGGGTTCTGCACTTCTTTGGAATTAAAGAAAAACACATATTCTCATGTCTCAATCCATCCAAAAACTTCCTTCCATCAACTAGCAGATTCTAGCATTCCCACATACTTCACTTTTAGGCTTATCTTCCAAAGGTATCAAGATATGTTTCTTCCCATTTGATGTTATAGTATAAGTATTCTTTCTTCCATCATGTATAGCCTTTCTATCATATTGCCATGGTCTCCCCAACAATATATGACATACATCAATCGGCATAATATCACACAATACCTCATCATTATAAGATCCTATATGAAATTTTGCCAAACATTGTTCACTCACTAGTACGTTGTGATCAACTTGAATCCATGCTATCTTGTAGGGATTTGGATGTTTCAATCTCTCTAGGTTTAGCTTAGTCACCATCTCCTCTGAAACTAAATTATCAGTACTACCACTATCAATGATAACTTTACATCATTTACCTCTTGATTTGCATCTTGTTCAGAACAAACATTTCCTTTGCGGTGGTTCCTCAGTTGTCTTTGCTTGAAATAATGCTCTCCTCATGACTAATGATTCTCCTTTCTCTAGCTTTCCTACTGAACTAAGTGATCCAATAGGTTCTTCCTCTGCATAAGCTGCTCTTGCACTATTCTTTGTCCTCTTGCTTGTACCTCCCTAATGACATTCAAATGCTCTGTGTCCTTCACCTCCACACTTAAACAAGTTCCTCTGAATGATCTTTTATCAAACCCTCTTTCATCTTTCCTGCATCCTTCATTGTGGTAAGAATTATGATATCCTTTGTTGTTGCGGTAGAAACTCCTATCATCTCTCCGGTATGAATTGTTATCTCTGTCTTCCTTCTATAGACCACATTCCTTGTTTTTCCTTACATAAGATCTTTCTCCTCCGGAATATGTTCTACCTCTTTGAAATTTGCCTCCTCTACCTCTCTGCCTCTATTCATGCCTTTTATTCAACTTGTCTTCAACTTTCAGGGAAAACTGATATGCTTCTTCTACTGTTGTCATTCTCACCAAACTTAGTTCTTTTTGAATGTTCATTCTCAATCCATTTATGTATCTTGCCACTTTCTCCTTGCTGGCTTCACTATGTCCAGTCCTTATGATCATCTTATGAAATTCCTCAGTGTATTCCTTCATAGATTTATCCTTTTGCCTTAGGTTTTGCAATCTCTTCAACAATTTCAACTCATAGTTAGCAGGTATGAATTAATTCTTCAACTTTGTCACCATCCTATCCCATTTAATGGTCATCTCTTTTCCTCTCCTATTTTTGTCCAATTGAACTTCTTTCTACCAAATAGCAGCATGTCCTTTCAACTTAGTTTTTACAAATCTCACTCTCTCTGGATCTTCAATTTCTTCATATTCAAAGTATTCCTCCAAGTCATTTATCCAATCAATCAATTCCTCTGGACTCAAATTTCTAGTATAGTTCAATACTTCCACTCTAGTTCTCTTTCCCATCTTAGAAATAGGTTTCAACATCTTTACCTGATCTAATTCTTCTTCTTCTAGGGCTTCTTCATTTTGGCTAGCAACTTGAAATTCATCATCATCACTTTCATCTTCATCTCTAGGGTTTAGTCCTCTTCTTCTATTTTCTTCTACAGCATCCAATCTAACTCTCATTGTCCTCATCATCTCTATCATCTCTTCTGTCCTTCCAGCAACATTGGCCAGAGCAGGCATCCTCCTCGGTGGCATCTCTTCCTAGGATCTGATGCAACTGCCTCAATTCGGCGATCTGACTACAAGGTAGCAGCTGCCTCACAATCGGTGCTCTTTTGTCAAACATAAGTAGACTATCTCAGGTCGACAGTCAGTTCACCACAAGATCTTCCAGAATGCCTTCACTTCCCAAAGGATTCAAAACTTCGCTCTGATACCACTTGGTGCAGTCATGGATGGAGGGTTCAAAGAATGAACTATCCAAACCATGCAGCAAGAGTAAACACAATAGAAACAACACAAATACAAAATGCAATGGAAGGTTCAAATGCTCAATATATCAGATAATCAAAATGCTTATATGTCGGCAACATGTGGGCTACATTCCAAGGGTTCATAGGCCTACTTTCTAGGTTACAACAGATATGCAAGATTTGGCATTGAAGTGCCTTTCGAAAAGAATTTATCTTCTAAAACTACTTAACTAGAGAAGTGACTTCCTAATGCATGTAAAAGATCTATATATATCATCTTCAAGCTCAAATGATCCTCCGCGTCAGCCACAAGAGGTTACAAACTCCAATGAAAGATATAAAATGTAGAAACATGTAGGTTAGCCTACAACACATGGTATTGCTCTGTAAATGAATAAAACTTGGTGTGGACCTCAAGGAAGGTCTATTTGGTCCTTATGTGTCATGTATGATGTTCCATTAGGCTCCACAAGTCACGGAAGTGCTTCACAACCTTCTCTCAACTGACTTCTGAATGCTCTGCTATGTGAAAGATGATGGTCTTCTAATAGCGATAAATTTCTGTAGACAAATCTAAATCTCCTGAAATCTAAGTATGATGTACTTGAAATGGCATAGAAGATAATTTTAGCTCCACGATCTCTAATATGAAGATGCAATAAAATGCGGTAGAAAATTTTGAACTGCAACTGAAATGAAAAGAAAGAATGCAAATATTTTTGGTTGATGCAAGATTGCTCTGCAACCTAGGATGCTCCTACATCATTCACACTTTTTGAGAATCAAAACTATGTTTTATATCCATGTTGAATAGTCGACTGGTTTTATAAAGCCTACATTGATGAGTTTCATTAACTCCTCTTGTACCATTGCAACAAACTTGGGTTCAATGGGTCTCAACTTCTATTTGATTGGCTTGACATCTAGCTTGGTGACTAAGTTATGGACAATGATGACAAGATCTAGCCCAAGCATGTTTGAATATTACCAAGTGAACACATTTGCAAACTCAAATAGAAATTCCATATATTTATATAACTCTTTGTCCATTAGTTTAACTACCAACTTTAATACTCTTAGATTATTGGGGTACCATCATTTATGTTAATACTATCCCTTGCTAAAGAGGAATGGCCTTCTTCAAAATGAGGAGGGGTAGGAAACAAGTTGGTGGTGTGCTTAAGTTGCAGAATTTATACCTCTCCACTAAAGTAATCACATGGGTGAGGTATTAGAGAGTGTTCTCTTTTATGATAAGATCATGGAAGTCCATTACATGCATGCAAATATTCTAACAGGGCTTCATCTTTTTCTACATAATATCATGTAAAGAGTTCCACTCTACACTTTGCATAAGTAAGAAGACAAGGAAGATCACCTCTTTCCATCAATGATTCATTTCAAATTAAAATGAAAAACACTAATTTTTGAACATGTGCATGGGGTGAAAACATTATGGAAAAGGTGGCCATAGAGTCAAACATTCAAATGATTTTCTTTTCTTAGGATAAGCCTATATTGAAAAAAAGAACTTTTGAATACAACCCATGATTGCATCTTTAAATGGGCACAACCTTTCAATTTGTTTTCATAACTTTCAAAGACTTGATTTACTACCAACTAAGAATCACCAAAAGTCAAGCTTGTTAAAAAAAATGGTAGAGCATATATAGAAAACTAATTACAAAAACTAAATCCTTTTTGGAGATATATAACACTAAATAATATGAAAAACTATTAATGATCATTTGGGATTCACATACATTGATTCTACATTATATTGCATTAGATTATAAAGACTTTCTTTCCCATACAAAACTATCCAAAATATGTTACAAGAAAGTAACTCCAAAATCAACTAACATTATTAATTACTAATATTTTTTTGGATTGAGAATCATGCACAATTTGTATTCAAAAAGAAATACCAATTTTTACATCAATGTGGTTAGGAGAACCACTATAAGGAGTTCAATGCAGCTAAATCAACCCAAAAACACAAATTACTCTACTACTTACAGACAGTTTTTCAAACTTCAAAATATGAGTAAGTAATAGAGTTTATACATAGTAAATACAATTTCTTATCTCGCTCTGATGAAATCAATTATGTTCCACTTTGACAAAAAGAAAACAAGTCTGTAGTAACTCCTCTATTGAAACTTTCTTTGTCTTGTTTAATATTCCATGTCATTTTCTGGTATTTCAGCTAATGTTGATATTCCATTGCTTATATTCAGTCCCCCTACCTTAGAGTTTCCCTTGTTGCCATTGAACTATGCTAACTCCTCTTCATCTCTCCATTCTCCTCCTTGATAGAAGAGATCAAGGTTGTTATCCACGCTTGTTCCATAGTGTTTTTCTTCTACCCTAACTTTTCTCAGTTCGTTCCTATCGTTGTCTTCTAGCCAGCTTATGTTTTGAAACCATAAGTTATTCCTATTGTCACTCACATGATAAGAGTCCATACATGCAACTATGTAACCTATGCTCAGGGAATTACTTAGTTGGTCTGAGCTTACACTGTAGTTTTGGCATTAATTTTCATGTATTTGTAGAGTTCACTTTCCTCCATATCTAGCTGATGCCTCCTACAATACAGGTCTTGAAAGTTTGTGTATTCCTTATAAAACATGTGATCAATTTTTCTTACATTCATCGCACTAAAATCTATCTCCTTTATGTCTTCTTTGTATATCATCATTCCTTCATCCATTAGTACTCTAACCTTGTCAAGAGACAACTCCAGTGAAACCATAGCCTGTTCAAAAAAATTGAAATGCATGAGACTAGAAAAAGCCTTTGTGAGTACCCTCTGTTAGCTGCCGTTGCACCAAAATATCGACATGTTAATGCCTAATACAACCACTTGATTTAAAAAGCACGGGAGGCAGTTAAGCCCTTGTCGCAAACCACCGCAGCGCAGCGCTAAACAAGGAGACCAAGGGCCATACCTTGCAACAACCCCCCTCCCAGCGCAAGCGCGGGGTTTGAACTTGCGACCTCGGCTCTGATACCAATTGTTAGCTGTTGTTGCACCAAAAGATCGACCTGTTAATGCCTGATACAACCACTTGATTTAACAAGAATGGGAAGCGGTTAAGCCCTTGTCGTAAACCACCGCAGTGCAGTGTTGAACAAGGAGACCAAGGGCCACACCTTGCAACACCCTCTCCCTACCTTGGAATTTTTCCTTGTTCCTTTTTTCCATAGAAACACATGACTTCAATAGAAAACACAAACCAGAAGAGAATGGCATTTTTATTTAGACCAAATACATATCCACATAAAATTTCTTTTCAGTTTACACTTAGAGTAGGATTCCAATTTGAAATGTTACCCATGAACACTAATTACTAACATTAAATTTATTTATTTATCTAATCTATAATATATAGACTATAGGTGTAATATTAATTCCAACATTCCCTCTTATTATATCAATCCAAACAAAGAAGGAAACACTACATGGATTGAACACAAAAATCCATCTGGAAATCTAATGAAGCAACTCCAACAAATCTCCTTGCTCACCTAGAACACACCAAAATGGTTGCATTAATAGATGTTCTAACTATTTAACAATACCTGTGAATTTTGACATACTCAACTATTCACAAGTACATCACTGCACTTGTGAATAAATACATACTCAACTATAGATCCACAAGAATACCACTCCACATGTGAATTGAGACATACCTAACTATCAACAATGCAACAACAGTAACCAGATATGAATCAAGACATACTCAACTATCCATAGGTACACACCTCCAAGTCTATGGATCAAGACATACTCAACTATCCATAGATATAAATCACCAAATTTTGGATCAAGACATGCTCAAGTATCCATAGATATAACACATGAAACTACCAATTCCTATTTCTCCAAGAAGGGACACAAATATAGAACTGGTGCTTCTCATGAAAAGTACCATCTTTAATGAGAAGGTATCTTTAGATGATATATTCCTTTGATCTCTGGTGCCTCTAGCCTCCTCTTTGACCCTGATTAGTTCTTAATAAACATACTCCCCTTTATTGTCATGGTGGGGAGAGTCTTGATTATGTACTACCAAACCATAGTTTTCTATCTAGATCTTTATGGTAGCTAAAGGTTTATTTATCTTCAACTTGTTGTAATGAGATCCTTTGCATGTTGGAAATAATCCATTAGGATATGTCCTCTTTGATTATAATAGAAACATCTAAAAAAGTTATTCTACCCTACTAAAATGGTAGATTTCTAACAAGTACAGTAGTTTCTTCATTAATCAAGTTATTTTTCTTAAGTCAACTTTATTCATTAATTAAGGAAGAAGATATAGTTTCCAAACTTGGTTTGAGTTTTTTTAATGTAAATAAAACATTATAAAAAACTGAAGGCATACTACTCAAAGAAATTGATTTAGCATCATCATCTTTAATCTTAAAATTAATACCAGCAAGTTGATTAAGAAGAGATCAAATGCACTAATGTTCTGAACAATACATTCACCTTCATTTATCTTCAGATCAAAATGTTTTTGCTTGATTGGCATCTTGACACTAGAATCTTGGGAGCCAAATAATGTACTAAGACCATCTCATATTGTTTTTAGGTCTTTGTAAGATCAATGTGATGCAAGTATGCATTTGATAATCTAAGACTAATGAGCATTGTTGTTGTAATGTAAATTTGAAGCTACTTCCACAATTAAACTACATTTGTACATTAGACAAAAGTAGTGAGTGGGGAAATAAAAAATGGAAAATATAGGAATAGAAAGATAAATTACAAAAAATAACTAGAATAGTAAATATGGAGGTGAATTGTACAAATACTAGTGTGCCCATGCTATTTTCCAACAATTGCGTTGTAGTTTGGATTTTGTAGTGTCATCTAAAAATGATAGAAAAATAAGTATCTTTAGAGAACCGGAAATACCTACACAAGGACAATAAAACAAGCACACAACAATACACAAAGAATATCTAGAAAGCATGAAATAATAGTAATATGATTTTAATTCAATTTATCTATACATGAAGTGAAGAAATGACAAGGAGGATAAGAGAATATAAACCTCCATTGTGAGATAATCTTCCAAGTGTATTTGTAAGCTAGGATATAATAAGGTTGGTGACTGTTTGGGAGCTTACTAAGGTGATCAAGCCCCTATTTTCGTCTTTCAACCTCTACAAGTAGTCAAATGGATTGAGGAAATGGTTGTGTGTGCTCCTATCCTATGTGCATCTACGATTGAAAGTAACACTAAATAATTGAAATGTAAGAATAGAAATAAGTGCATTAATCACTATCCTAGTGTTTATGGAAAAGGAAATTTGGGAGATGTAGAATCTAGAGATGCCAAGGAAACAATGAAATACATAAAAATAAAAGAAAAGGGATGGAAAAAGAACAATAAACTATCCCTTGCAAATGGAGAGAGCTTAATGATGATAACATAGGATGATCACAAGATCATAGAGTTGTGACCTAGAATTATGGAATGCTATAGAGTGCTATAGAAAACCTGAAGAGAATAAGACTTGGAGCCCAAAAGCTAGTTTCAAAAACATGAGAGGGAAGAAGGGATCCAAATTCAAACTATGATTACTTCAAGAATCTATTTTTGGTAAAAGAATAAAAAAACAATTGAGGGAAACTTGGGAGGGTGGGTGAATTATAGTTACAAAAAAAATGGAAATATAAAAGATAAATTTTGAACACCAAATAAAGCCTATACAATCATACAATCATGGGATGTTAGTGTGCTTGCATAGATTTCTATGCAACTATGCTAATGTCCAAGAAGAAACAAATAGGAAACATCACAAAATGGTCATGTTGAGCACAAGAAACATTAAAAATACATAACAAGAACATGAACACATAAAACAACATAAAACTTGGCATCTAGATTAAGAACCAAGCTAGGAAAGAGGGCTAAAATGATCCCTAAAACATACTATAAGAATGGACACTAAAATAAGGACAATTTGTAGTGTAAAAATTATAGAGTGCAATTTTTGACCTTACATCTTGCCCCCACTTTAGTGGGTTGATGTCACTAGGTGATATTAGTTAAGTTAAAGTATAGGGGTAATAGTTTTTGAGTGAGGACTCAATGCCCCTAGGATAAGATCTATAAAACAAACATGTTAAATAAATAAAACTTGAAATATAGACATGTCAAAAAAACCTGACCTGCAACACAAAGATGTTAGAAAGCATAAAACTTGCAAAACAACTATTTTAGAACATCACAAATATGTATATAGAAAAGACAAACAACATACATAATGAAATTACTAGAAATTAAATCTTATTCAACAAGAAAAATTTAATGAGTAGAATATTTGATTAAGAAAGAATAAACTAATGTATGCAAAGAGAAAAGAAGATAATCGATATGAAAGAAAATGCATGATTCAAGTTCTAGCTTGCTTTGTTGCTAGGAATCATGAGAACTAGTTGGTAACACAAATCACTTGTGCTAGCATATTCTGTTACTAGGTGATTCAAATATTTTGATGGAATTTAGGATCACTTGGACTAGCGTGATTTGTTGCTAGGAGATCCATGCATAAATATAGTGCTAGGGATAGCATGTACTAGCATACTTTGTTGCTAGGAAATCTTGATAAGAGTGGCCATGTCCAAGTGTACTCTATACTTGGAACCATAAATTGTAGATGCTATATAAGTATACTAGAATGTATAAATGGTACATGTATGCCCCCTTTAAAATAATTTCATATAAGAAGTGTATACAATTGATTTTAAGGTAGATAAAAGGGGTTAGAAAAAGAAAAAGGTACTTCGGAAGGATGTATGTAGGACATATTCCCCCAATGTTAATGATATGATGTCATCAAAATAGACAAAATAAATTGTGCTTGCCCCTAGAGTATAGGTGAGGAACACAAAAAATGAAGATGGTTGCACTTGAATTGTGCCACTATGAAATGGCAACAAGAAAAGAAAGAAAGTTGTGTACCACATAATAGGTAACAACACATCTAAGTAAAATCAACCAATGATAGAGGTGAAATGATTTGATGACTTAGTCAAGTGTGCCTCACAAGGAGAATGGAGAAGGGAGTTCTCAAGGGTTAGGTGTAGCAAAAGTGAATACAAAAGATATGAGAAATGTCATCAATAGACTAATACAACTTCTTATTAGAATGAATAAGTGTATTACTTACAATAGAAATAGGGGACATAGTGGGTATAAGAGAGGCCTTAGGAATGCTAGAATGGGCTCCATAACAATAATAGGTGACATAGGGGAAGTTGTGGAAGGAGTGGGGATATAATGCTTTGTATGATAAAAGGACAATGGTTAACTTCAAGTGTATCACAAGCATGATATATATCGTGTATGTGTTTTGTCTCATCTACCAATGGAGTAGTATCATCAAGAGAAGATGAGAGAGGTGTATCATATAAGAAATATTGATAACACCTTCATTAAGAAGACCTTGACTTTTAGACTTTAGAGCATGAAATCGATTGGTAGAGTGACCAAACATCTTATGGTATGAACATGAAAGAAGGGATGAGGGACCACATTTATGAGGATCTTTGAATTGTATATGTGGGAGGGTTATAATTTTGGATTCTAAGAGAATGGCTAAGACATGCTCAAGAGGGTCAACAAGAGGTGTATAGGATCTAGGTTTAGGTTTGGATGGATAGGAAGAAGGTTGGGCAAGTGGAGAAATGTCAAAAGGGGGATCCATGGGTGGAGGGGTAGGAGAGGGTTTTTCATATTTGAGGTGAGGATGCTCTAGGAGGATTTGGTCAACTTCAATGGCACGAAGAACTAAGTCAAAAAGAGAACAAAACTACTGAAAAAATAAGGCATGTTGGATATGCGATAGTAAATTCGCTCAAAAAAGAGGTATGACAAGTCAAGAGGTTGACAACCCATTGGACAAGAAAGGAAAAGAAGTGAGAAGTGAAGCCTTGGACACTTTCATGAATATGTTTTTTGCATTGAGGCAAGTGTGTAAGAGAGACTTTGGGTTCCATGTTATACTAAAAGTGAGCGATAAAGGCATGAGTAACATGAGAAAAGGAGTGTAGTGAACCAATATGTAAGGTATATAACTAGTCTAAGGCATGGTTAGTTAGTGTACTAGGAAAAAATTTGGCCAAGACATAGTTATCATAGGTATGAGTCAAGTATAGGATGGAGAAGTGTCTCACATGATGCAATGAATTACCATGGCCATTGTATTTGTCAAAAGAAAGAGTCCCCATACCAATAGGAGAAGGGTATGTGAGAATCTCAAGAGATAAGGGAGAGAACAACCATGTACAATGTAGAAGAAGCAATAGTTGGGATGGGTGTTATATCAATAGTAGTGTTAGGAGGAGGTAGCTCACAAAAATAAATGGTGATGCCCCTATAAAAGGAAGTGGTATAGAAGGGGTAGTAGGAAAGGAAGGTGGAAAAATACACATTTGGAAAGTGATTATGTCTAAAGAGATGGATATATGTAGGAGAGGAAATAGTAGATAAAGAATCACGAGAAGGATGATCAATTTCTATCATAGGAGGAAGTTTGATTGATGTGACAAATTAAGGAAGTTATGAATAATACTAGTATGCCCAATATTTTCTACAAGAGGGAGTTCATCCTCCAAAAAAAGAGGAAGGAAAGAACAAGAGAAGCATCCATCTTGCCAAGAGAAAGGATCAATAGAAGCATGAGTCTCATCATCACATGAAGAAGTGTCATTAAAGGCACTAAAAGAAATAATAGCAATAGAAGTTTGAGATCCATGTGGTGGAGGAGTATCTCAATTATAAGAATGGGATCCTTGTAGGATCAGATTGTCTAGATCCCCTATGAGGACAAGTAGAAATAATAATTCATAGCATTCAAGAGATCAGTCTACCCTCCCCCAGTCAACTTTCAGCATAGGTTTCAATATTCATGGAGAACCCTACGTATACCAGTAATTAACCTGAATATACCTAATATGGCAAGAAATCTTCCATTTGTTGCTTTTAATGTGAGTAGCCCTCTAGACCTAGCACAATATGATGACATCCCTACTTCCGCCTTAAAGGCTATCCCATTCTTTACTGGTGAAGACTCTACTATTGCTGATCACATTCAAGATGTTGCTAGTGTCTGCTCAGTCCACAATGTTACTATTGATAATGTGGATGTGAGACTTCTAGCTTCTTCATTCAAAGGGAAGGCCTTACAGTGGTATAGGGGTCTTCAAGCCAACTCAATACACAACTGGGATGATTTGGGCACTAAATTGTGCCAACACTTTGAAGATAGGAGTGACCACTTGTCACTCATGGAACAATTAGCCACTATCAAGAGAGCTCCACATGAGTATATGGTGGATTTCAACTACAGATTTTAGAAGACTTGGGATAGAATTCCCTTGTTAGTAAAACCCTCTCCAAATACAGCATTTATCTACTACCTAAGGTCTTTGAATCTAGATATTGTTGTCATGATTTAGTCCATGGGTGGGACTGTACTACCTGATGCCTATGATACAACATAAGGGTAGAAAATTGCCTAATTCAGGTGGGAAAGATTTCTCCAAGGACACCCATGCCTATATTTCCAGAGGCTCCTACTATTTAGCCTATTGCGGCTCCAGATAGAATTCCCTTATTAGTAAAACCCTCTCCAAATACAACATTTATCTACTACCTAAGGTCTTTGAATCTAGATATTGTTGTCATGATTCAGTCCATGGGTGGGACTGTACTACCTGATGCCTATGATACAACCATAAGGGTAGAAAATTGCCTAATTCAGGTAGAAAAGATTGGACAAGGCCACCCATGCCTATATTTCCAGAGGCTCCTACTATTCAGCCTATTGCGGCTCCAGTTCCTATAGAAACCACCTCCACAACTCCTTTATTTGTGCCCCCAAATGAATTACATGAGGTCAAAAGCCTACTACAAAGTGTTACTAATGAGTTAGTGGCACTAAAGAGACAAAATACACAATCAAACAGGCCTTATCAACCCTCTAACCAAACATATCAACCCTTTAATCGGAGTTATCAACCAAATAGACCACTATATCAGGGCAACATGCAAAGGCACAGACAACCTATTTATATCAGACCCTTAAATGTTGTTAATCCTAATGCAACAAGCACCTTAGAGCCTCTTGTACCAATTCAGAATAACCTAGCTCAAGATAGTGATTGGTGTTAACCTTGCAATCAGCCACATGACCAAAGCTTGTGTCAAAATGGACATTTCAGTCATGCTTTGACAGTACAAGAACAACCGACAATTTTAGAACAATAAGTTAATATCGATCAAAGAATGGTTGGGAGCCAAAGATAGATGTAGGACAATGCCACCTTGATGAACTGGACCCCTGATGACTATTGTGGTATGAGTCAAGGCACCGGCTCTATTGCATTCAATACAAGATCAAGGAGGAGAGCTATTGAGGACACATCAGTGCCTGTAGTTGTTCATACCCCCACACCTAAAGTGTCTCCAATAGTCATAGCAAAGGAGAAAATGTCTGAAGTTCCTTCAAAGAAAGCAGATCAGATAGTTGAAAATACAGATATAGTATCAACAACATAGCCCCAATCCAATCAGCAACCAAAGAGTGACCTAGTTGTCACTAAGACACCTCAGAAGGGTAATTAGATACCTTTCGACATTGTGGACCAGATGAAGAATTCAAATTTGAATGTCAGCATGTGGGATGCTTTGCTAATTCCAGCCCAAAGGAATCTTCTCCAAGTGGCCCTAACATAATTCATTCAACCTGTTGTTGAAACAACAAAAGAAAAGACACCTACGCCAACAAACTTGTGTCAGCCAAAGGAGGAAGTATGTACAATAAAAACTAACAAGCCCCCACCATTTTATGTTTCCCTAATCATAGGTGATAAGTTGTTGCATAATTGTATGATAGATTTTGGGGTGGGTACCTTTGTTATGCCAAAAAATATAGTTGATAGGCTGGGTATAGAGTATGAGCCTGCGAACAAGGGTGTAGTGCAATTAGATGGTACTGTTGTCAAGACAGTAGGAGTTATTAAAGGTTTGGAACTCACCTTATATGCATGCCCTGGCTGCTCTGTTTTACAAGATATATCTATCATAGATCTTCCTGCATACTTCGGTATATGTTTATCTAGGGATTTCACTACTAAGATAGGTGGGTACTTATCTTTTGATTGGTCCCACAAGTTGTTTAGAACTAGATATGGCACCAAAGTGACCATTAGGGTTGAGCCTATTGCAAATGACCATATAGAGCCCTATACCCCTAATCTCATTAACATGAATTGCACAATACATGAGTTGGAAGAGGATGATAGTAGTAGGCATGAAGCTACCACACCTATGGAGGAGATACTTGATATACTCTTGGATGAGTGGGCTAATTGTTTTCAGTTTGACACTCTTGATCACATAGAAGAAACAAGGTTGGGCACTTATTGTATCCATGAGGAGGATGCCATTATTCCCAATGTTGAAAAGGAAAAATCAGACCCAAGTGGGATATGACAGATGTACTTTGATGGCTCCAGAAGCAAAAATGGAGCAGGTGATGGGGTTGTACTGATTTCACCCCAAAAGGAAAGTTATTTCTCTTCATTCAGATTACAGTTTAGTTGTACTAATAATGTAGCTAAATATGAAGCCTTGATTCAGGGCATATAGTTGGCTCAAAAAAGAGGAATAAAATTTTTACAAGTATTTGGTGACAGTGAACTAGTTGTCCACCAAATTAGAAAATTAAGTGCTTCAAATAATGACTTGTTAAAGTCATACAAACACAGAATCTGGGACCTGATTGAACACTTTGATGCCTTCAATATTCAGGTAGTTCCCAGACAGAGAAATAAGGATATTGATAGGTTAGCTACAGTTGGTGCCCAGTTTGATATTCCTCATAATGTCAAGCAAGTTTCAGATCAGCATGTAAGGATTGTGGTTAGGCCTGTTGTGCCTGACAATGTGATAAGCTGGCAAGTGTTTGAAAGTGACCAGCAAATTGTGAATTTCTTGCAAGATGAGGTAGAGTTTGTTGCCAAAAATCAGTCAGTATTACTAGAGCAATATGGTGATTAGGTGATCTAGTTAAAGACCAACAAGTTGCCCAGAGGACTGATCACCTTGGAAAACATATTTGGTGCTAATGATTAGCTAAAGAAGGAGAAAATGAATATGACAGTTAGAAGGCAGGACCATGAAGAAGTAGAGATTGCATAGGGCAAATTATTGAAACATGGAAAGGTATGTAGCCAAGCTGAGAAACAAGGTTTCATTGAGCTTTGTAATGAATTTAATGATTTGATAGCTTGGGATTACAGGGATTTAAAATGCTTTGATCCTGGTGTAATCCAACATACTATTGACCTAGCCCCTAATGTCAAGCCAGTCCTCCAGAAGCAAAGGCATGTCAATCCCAAAATTGAACCATTAATGAGAAAAGAGCTATCCAAACTTATAGAGGCTAAGATCATTTATCCCATCAAAAATTCCTCTTCATGTGAGGGAAGAGAAGGAGGCCTCAACATCCTATGAGAGATCCATGGAGTTTGAAAAAGTATCCAAAGGAAGAAGAGAAGTGGGAAAATACATGTTACCATCAAGGACTATGGGAGAAGTACTAGAAGTAGAAGAAGGATGGGAAGAAGTTGTAGGGGTTTCCATAAAGAGTTTAAGAGAATAGAGTGACATAGGAAAAGCTAAATCACTATTACATGCATAGAAGGAAGTATTATTATCATAAACTTTGTGAGAAAAGCTAGAAAGTGAAGTAAGAAAGGAGGAGAACATGTCCATTGTGAAATATAGAAGGAGAAGATTAATTAATAAATTTGTAGACAATTCGGCCAAATCTAGAAATTTTATTTTTGGATGAAAAAGATTTTTTGATTTGATATTGTGAATAAAATGGAAATTAAAAGAAAAGATGTTTGTGTTAAAGCGACAGGTTCACCAAAATGTAATGTAAAATTTAATCTACTTTTGCCTAATTAAACTATGTTTGTACATTAGACAAAAGTAGTGAACTAGGAAATAAAAAATGGAAAATACAGGAAACATAAAGAAAAATTACAAAAAATAACTACAAAAATAAAAAGGTGAAGTTATAGAGAACTTGGACAGTAAATCTAAAGGTGGTTTAGTAGAGATGCTTGCATTGTCATCCAGTAGTTGCATTATAGAAGGTAAAGTTAAAAATGATAGAAAAATCAAGTATCTTTATAGAACCTAAAATAATTGCACATAGGGCAATAAAAAAAGCACACAATAGTACATAGAAAAAATCCAAAAAGCATGAAATAACAGTAATATGATTTTAATTCAAATCATCTACATGAAATGATGAAATGACAAGGAGGATAAGAGAATGTTAACCTTCATTGTGAGCTAAGGTTCCAAGTGTACTCGTAAACTAGGATAGAAAAAGGTTGGTGACTTCTTAGGAGCTTGCCAAGGTGGTCAAGTCCCTATTTTGGTCTTTAAACCTCTATAGATAGTTAAATGGAGCAAGAAAATGGATTTATGTACAGGCCTATCCTCCACACATCTAGGACTGAAAACAACACTAAATACCAAAAATGTAAGAATACCAATAAATGTATTAATCACTATCCTAATGTGTACGGAAAAATTAATTTGGGAGATGTAGAATCTAGAGATGCTAAGGAAACAATGAAATACAAAACAATAAATGAAAAAGGAAGGAGAAAGCATAAGAAATCATTCCTTGAAAATGGAGAGAGCTTTATGTATATAGTGTAGGATGAGAGCTTTATGTATATAGTGTATATAGTTTTAGAATGCTATAGAGTGTTGTAAGAAACTGGAAGAGAATTAGACTTGGAGCCTAAAAGCTAGTTTCAAAAACATGAGAGGGAAGAAGGAATTCAAATTCAAAATATAAATCATCCTGGAAGCCATTTTTGGCAAAGGAATTAGGAAAATATTATTAGAAACTTGGGAGGCTGGGTGAATATTGGTTATGAACAAAATGAAAGTCTAAAAGACACAAATTTTGAGCACCAAATAAAGGCCCTTTGATTGTATGGTTTTAGGATGTTAGTGCGCTTACATAGACATCTATGTGATTGCGCTAACGTCTAAGAAGAAACAAACAGGAAATATAACAAATTGGTCACATTGAACACAAGAAACATTAAAAATATATAACAAGAACATGAACACACAAAACTTGGAATTTGGATTAGGAACCAGGCTAAGAAAAGAGGGCTAAAATGGTCCCTAAAACATACTGCAAGAATGAACACTAAAATAAGGACAACTTGTAGTGTCAAAATTGTAAGGTATCTAAATTTTGACTTTATAGTTATTTTATGATCTTTAACTATACATTTTTTTGCTTCATCTATATCTTGTGGCTTTTTTATGTTTCCAAGTACAATATGCCATAGATCCTTTTCAATTAAAATCAATTACACCTTGATTTGCCACGTATGAAAATCATGCCCCTCAATCTTAATAATAATATGACTTTTCCATTACAAAATTCATACACCTTTTACAACAAAACCCTATGAATATCTTAAAAGAAAAATTTATTATACCTTTACTCCTAAAATGAGAAAATAGACTCTTTCTAATCCTTCAATCTAATCCTTCAAGGATATGCCTTTTTGCATTGCATGAAAAAAAAATACTTAAAGTAGTGTTGCACTCGTCTTTCTTGCCTATATGAGATAGGCATCTTAAGACTCCTAGGCTATTCCATTAACTTTGTTAAAAGAAACCATTTCTTCTTAATTTTGATAGATAGAATAAACAAAAAAAGAAATAACTTAAAGAGTTTAGGTACTTACACTTCATCAAACACTAATCTGAATGCTTCAAATTAAAGAATTTCTAGATTCTTTTTATCTTGTTGCTAAGTCTCAAACTCCAATTGCGACCTCAGATAGGATACCTAAACATGTAGTAGCAGCCCACGATGTACACTAGTAGCAAATAAAACTCAAAATAAAAACAACTATTCTTCCAAATTAGTTGTCACACTTAGCACAAATTGAACTATTCACAACCTTCCCATACATCTTCTCTATAAATCTGGAATCAATTCAGGTAGAATAATAGAAACAAATCTTCCTCATATTCTTGTAAAAAAATATCTACATTTTCTTGAAGAGAAGCAGGCCATAGCTCAATAGGGTTTGTGAGTTCTCTCATTGACTGGGAAAAGAGATGGTCTCCAATTCTCCACTAGCACTCCTCAAAATGATACTTAGTTGGAAAAGATTACTGATATCTTCTAATTAAAACAACAATCAACCTGAGCTTATAATAAAAAGGCTGTATATATTCATCCTTGCATGAATACAAACAACATTGGTATCTTCTTCTCGAACACTCTCTAGAATAAAACTCCTTCAAAAACAATAGGGCTTCTTTAATTCACAATTAAACTTCAAATTAAAATGCTAGCTTTGCATAGTAATAACACGACCTCTTCTTTAAATGCGTGTTTACCACATGGTCAGATTGCTCGGTATTTTCTTCTACCTACAGTAGACATCATGCTCAAGAAAATAAATGCATTAAATCCATAGTCATTCTAACAGGCTCTTGCTTAGCATTTGTAGGTATGTGAACAATGCAGCAATAAAAATGCATGCCTGGATAATGTCAAGACTGGTAGCTTTTCACAAGAGAAAATTCAAAAGCTTCACTTTCCTATCAAAATATCATTTTCTAGATCAAATAGCAAATACCAAAATAAGCATGGCGCTACAATCCTATGGCATGAATTTCCTACTCTTATCTTTCTACATAGTGACTTCATAGGCACAACAAGAAAAAGGAGCTTTGATATCATGTTAAAAAATGGTAAGAGTATATGCCGAAAACTAGGTGCAAAAACTAAACCCTTGTTTGCAGATATATAACACTGAGTAATATAAAAAACTATTAATGATCATTAGGATTCACATACACTAATTTTACATTACATTACATTAGCTTATAAAACCTTCGTTTCCTATTCAAAAATATCCAAACTATGTTATGTTATGGGAAAGTAACTCCCAAAACCAACTAACATTATAAATTACTAATAGAAAGAAACTAAAACCTATTGATTTATTTATCTAATCTATACTATATACTATAGATGTAATATTAATTTCAACAGAGATGTTCTTGGCATCCAACTTTAATGCTAGCATAATCCCCAAAGAAAGGGCCTCATACTTAATGAAGTTGTTGGTATAAAAAAAATTAAGAGCAAAAGGAAGGACTCTCCCTTCTAAAGAGTGAGAACTATTTTGACCCTAGTGCTCATCCTACATTAGTGTCATCAAAATGAATGGTCTAAAGGTTATATGGTAGTGAAATGGTCTCTAGTGTTGCTTCTAGCTCTTGTAAGTTCTACCATGTGAACATTGATACAAGCTTCCCCTTCATTCCCATCAAGATTAATTGTGATTGTTACTTCCCCCTTCAAAGGGGATAAATGCTAGACTAAAAGGTGTGAGAGATTGTGTAAAGTGAGCATCAAAAGGGAATTTGGGGCGTACATTACCTTCCAAGAATTTAGTTATTTTTGCAATTGTGGTAGCCAATTTTGATATTGAAATGTAAAATGTAACATACAAAGACATTTCACAAAATAGGACAACCATCGACATCATACAATAGATGAAGATGAATCAATTGCACAAGACTCACACCAATGAGATAAATGCACAATCACCAAAGAATGGACCTCATACTTAGTGAAGTTGTTGGTATAAGAACAATGAAGACAAAAGGCAAAAGGAAGGACTCTCCCTTCTAAAGAGTGAGAACTATTTTGACCCTAGTGCTCATCCTACATCTAGTGTCATCAAAATGAATGCTCTAAAGGTTATATGGTAGTGAAATGGTCTCTAGTGTTGCTTCTAGGTCTTGTAAGTTCTACCATGTGAATATCGATACAAGCTTCCCCTTCATTCCCATCAATATTAATTGCACGATTTTTACTTCCCCCTTCAAAGGGGATAAATCCTAGACTAAAAGGTGTGAGAGGTTGTGTAAAGTGAGCATCAAAAGGAAATTTTGGGGGTGCATTACCTTCCAAGAATTATTTATTTTTGCAATTTGCGATAGTGAGATTTGATATTGAAATGTAAAATGTAACATACAAAGACATGTCGCAAACTAGGACGACCATCGACATCATACAATAGATGAAGACAAGTTAATTGCACAAGACTCACACCAATGAGATAAACTGAAAATGTCAATAATCAATTGGGTAATGCTTAGTGTCAAGCTTATAATGAATAACGTCTCATGTAGGGTGTTATTTTTTACCTATCATAGTCGTAGATATGAATCCTTGCAAAATACAAATTACTACAAGCATTGTCAACCAAGTCAAGTTATTTCATCATAAATCAATGTACTATCAAATATAATAATTCAATGGAATGTATTTAGGGGGGCCCATGACAAAATAACTATAAAAATTTGTTATCTAAATATAAAAACCAATATTATAGCTTCATATATCTTTTTAGAGATCATTATATCCTATACCTCTAAATTGTCAAATGATTGAGGTTATCTAGCAGAAACTAAATTAAGATTTTCCTATAAAATAGGATATTCTTGTTTCGTTTCACCTTATAAATTGTTAAGGAGGGGTACAACCCTAACTCCTCCATGGTTGAACCTAAAGCCTCTATTAAGTCATGTTACATTAAAAGTTTTTAAGAAAAATAATGTTTACTATTAACACAAATATTGTTGCTAATTGAATAATTTCATGTCCATAAATTCAATAATATTTAAAAAAAAAATCAGCCTCTTGATAAGAATGGCCCATAAATATGTTCTTATAAAGTGTTGGAAAATTAAGCTTAGTCTAGCCTAATCAAATGAAATACTTGCAACTCATCACAAATTAACCTAGACTAATAATTAAGGGTTGTTTGTAATTTTGTGGGTGAATGAATTTTGATATTAAATGTTAAGTTACAAAAGTAAACGTAATAGATAAGGATACTTATCTCTATGAACAAAGAATAAATGTCATTTGATCAAGATTATGAACTTGACTATTGTTGGTTTGGTAAAAGTTGCCTCTCTATTAGTGAAATGCCTTAGATCCTACATTGAACCTCTACTTTTTCCCAAGTTGAGTCCACAACATGGGTCTATTTTGTGGCCATAGATTTGTCCTATTTGCATGGATTGACCCTACTCAATGTGTACTTATGCTCTATAGCTCACTTGAGTGATCTCTATTTTCTCTACTCTTTTATGATAATTGGAGGCTTATGATACATACAAATACTTTGGAAGGATTATCATTATGTTGCAAGCAGACATGTTCACTTGGGTCAACTCTAGAAATGCATCTAAAAGAACAAAGCTAGCAAGCAAGTGCCCTAGAGTGATGTATGTAGATTCATTACTTGTTTAATGCATCAAGCTAAAGTATTTTGCTATTAATTACTCCTTGAATGCTTCTAGGATGAGAGTATATGATCAAATGTGGGAGGATGCGAGATGATATATGAAATTGATGCAAATGAATGCCTTTAAATACAAGCACATAGCATCAATTCATGCAAACATGTGTTTAGTTGGCTCAGAATGACTAGTAGAATTGGTGGGAGTTGGCCAAACTTGAATTTGAAATTCTAGGGGTCAAGTCCATGCACATGAGAGTTGAAATGAACCGAGATAGTAGAGTGGTAGGATCTAGGAGGGGAATGAATATATTGGTTTGTGTGGTCATAAATGTTATAATAAATGATGGATGTATTAGTGTATATGCAATTATGGATAAATGTATGGGAAGGCGTATATATGGGGATAGGTGAGGGCTAAGAGAATGAATCTAAATTCACACAAGATTATGTCATTTGTTGATATATACATGTATTGAAACTTTCTCCCAAATAGACACAAAACTAAATGAAAAATGACATGAATATACAAATTTCACCATTAGATGAAGATAAACTATGTTTTACTTTTGTTGAATTTAGGACATGTATCATTACCTAAAAACAATATAGAAAAGTCTACAAAAAGTTTAAATAAATCTTTATCTCTATGTAATTTAATTATACTTATAATTATTTAATATTTTTAAGATTAAGTGAACCATTCCTCTTTTAAAGTGGGTTATTGTTAACCACTATACATAAAAATATATTATTAGAAACAATAAATATGTCAAAATACTAACATAATGAAAAAATAATCAATTAAATTTGGAACAACACTAGTAGGGGAGAGGACCTAGTAGTGGTGCATCCTAACTTCACGCCTCTCAAAATCATACGTGGTAATTTCGAATCACTCCAAAAATTTTACAGTAGCTTACTTGGCAATGCCCCTGCTTATAACTAAGGTTTTAGGGCCACATCATCAAATATGATGCCACATCAACATGCTTTTGTTGAAGTGTCAAATAATTCCCCAAAAAAAGGTTGGACCAATAGGTGTGCATTAAGTCATGTTTTGTTGGTGGGCTGATGTGGCATCACATGATTGGTTGCTTTTTAAATTTAAAGGGCACATTTCATTCAATTATTAGTACTTATAGTAACACTAACAACCTTAAAGTCACAACTACTAGTACTAAACTTTAAAAATATTGGGCCTTAAATGCACATATACTAATACTAAACTTAAAAAATATTAGGCCTTAAATACACATATACTATCTCAGCCATTGAAACTATCTCACCTATTGGGTCTTTTCCCTATTACATTGGAAGAAACTTCCTCAAACGTTTTGGGCCATCATTGAATAAAAGTAAAAATAAAAGTTTATCTAATAAAAAATATCACAGAAACCACACAGAACATGTCTTCTATTTATATTAAAAATGGCATTACAAATTATAGAAGATAGAGAACCAGATATTCTCCATGAGAACCAAAGTCTTCTTACAACTAATTATATATATACATATGCTGCATATTTGGCAGTCTCATTCAATCCTCTTCTCTTTGTGGGAAAATCTTAAAACAAAGAAGTAAATCAGCCATATAACCACTGCAGCAAGATGCTGACATCTCCATGCATTTTCATAATCTCCATGCTTTATTCTGCCTATGCTGAACTGATGAATCAGTGCATCCATCAAATGAAATTGACTAAACTGAAGATTTAATTAAACTTGTTTTTTCTCCACCATGTAAATCCATACCAAAAGACCAAACAGAGCCTGAAAGGAACTTGTCCCATTTGAAACCTCTAGGATTCAATTGGTTAAAATATATAGAGACAAGTATGACCAGAGGTTTCCTATTCCCCCTTATTTCTAGATTTTACAACACTCCTCTTATCCTTACCCTTCTACGCTACTAAGTCAATCTAAGGTGACCCTGAGATATGAAAAATGATATGCATCAGAAGACTACAAGACTCCAACTACTACAAACAAACCTCATATGCAGGCCTTATACAATACAACAAAACAAGGAAGTACTGCCTTGGGATTGAACACAAACAATTCATCTAGATTGGAGTATACTCCTGCCTCACCTGCCACTGAATCAAATCCACCATTTACAAACTCATCTGGGTCTTGAGACCTATTGACCCGGCCGGCTATAACTCTGCAAACTAGCATTGCTCTCTTGGCCTTGGAGACATCCTCCTCTGTTACCTCAATGGAATCATGTGCTTTTCCACTGCTTGCTGTGGTGTAAATCCCTTTGCCATTCTCAAGTTTCGAAGAGAAACCATGGCGAATGACAGTGCATACGTTGCAAGATGGCTGATTGCATAGGCTACATAACCCATTCATGCCAAGAGAACATGTGAGTGTGGTGCAATGGAAACGAAGTAATTCATTGCCATCTGCTATGCACCTTGGGTGCTTCTTCGCCAATTTGTTGGCTTTACCCTTTACCATGTCCCTGTAATCTTCAAACTTGTTAATGGTCCTCTGGCTGTTGTGGACTTTCAGAATCCTCTCAATTTTGCAAGGTGTCTCCTTCTTTAGCCAGCTAGTTTGGAAGATTATATCTACAATATTCTTGGCCGAATCATCTTGAGCCAACTCAGAAACTGCAAAGACAGTAAGCAAATACATAGAATAGATTTAGTGGAATTCTAGTATGATGCAGGGTTCATACTCATAGATTCGGAAATCGAAGTTTCTTGTTCTGCTACTTTTCTCAAGAGCATATTCAAGCTCTAATCGATACATTAACATTAATGCCCAGGAAAATCTGATGAATTTCTGTTCTTGATTCTCTTCATATTGGACAATTTCTCATTTTATTAATGAATAATACACTAGCCAAACAAGCACTTTCAATAAAAAATTGTGATCATGGTCCTGCATAGATTGGAAATGGGAATGGGAAGTTCAGCTGTTTCAGGTTTGAAAACAAAGGTTTCAGATGGCTTAGGAAGGATACTTCAAGCTACTTACTTTAGTTTGGATTTTGATAGCTACCCGAGCCCCCAACCTAGTTTTTCATGACAGTTGTATTAGTTCCTTACAAAGTTGACTTAGAGAAAACCAAGTAATCAGACTTTCAAGATACTAAACCTACGCATATATAATCCATGGGTGTAATCCCTCCCTATTGGATCAAAACAGTGATTATCTCCGTCAAAAAAATTCCCCATAACCAAATTTTGAACTTGGGCATCCTTATAAGCATTGATTAGCATTTGAGCCTGAGACACGCAAAATCAAAGTTAAAACCTAAAACCTATGTCCTTAATCTACCTGCTATTATCCATGGAACATCCATAAAGCACTGGAAAACCTTAAACCAGGATCCAAGAAACTATTTTGTAAGGTATATTCTTACAATTCTTTGGATGACATATCAATTCAAGCTTGTCATCAGCTCCATTTGCATAGAAACTACCTTGGGATTTATATACCTTAATCTAAGATTCTTTATATATAACTAAATGCAGAAGACTGTTTAATCCAAATAGGCAAAGAGATTATTCTAACCATCAAATTCCAAGCTTTGACACTAAAACTAAAAAGAAAGAAAACTAGAAAATAACACCATAATCAAAATGAATGCATACTAATTGGCTCCATGCTCAACATCCTAACTCTATCAAGAAAGAATTTATTAGGCTAATGCAGACAATATAATCACCTGCATGCTTTATGGCCTGATGCTGCTCGAGGGCCTCAGACTTGCTAAAGATCTCACCACATATTGGACAGGCAAAAATTGAAGTTCTCAGAGAGGAATCCCTCGACATTGCCTCAAACGGATCTACAACAACATGGCACTCATAGCATCCTGAGAATTTCTTCAAATGGACTCCTCTGAAGGATCCCTGAGTCTCCTGCACTATAAACTGTGCAGGCTTCGGTGAAGCCATAGACCTAGTGCTTGAGCCCATGGAGAGTCTGCTGTTTTCTGACACCACTATCTCCTGAGATGATCTTGAAGAACTCTCAGGGGATGTTTCAGCTCTGTGCATAACTCTTGAGTTTCCATGCACAAGATCCCTCAGGTTATACAGTGATCCTGAGCAGTAATAACATCCTATGTTGTGATAACACTTATTCTTGCGTGACTGCTTTGCTTCTCTTTGGGGGTCATGGACCTCATTGGTGTCACCCTTACATGTTAGAAACCTCTTGATTGAGGACCATGAGGGCACCTTGTGATCTGTTGACCTCCTTTTCTTACTGACAGGAAGGGCAGTTACAAACAAACCTAGAAGTTGCAAGATAAGGACTCCCAAGGCCAAGAAGCCTCTAAGAAACAATTTTGCTTGTGCCATTAACGTAGCTTAGATACTGCTAGATCAGACTATTTCTTATAAATTCATGCCCCATTCCATTAAAAACAGATTTTCACCAGTCCTTCAATGACACATAATGATCAAAATCTGCTCCCAAAATTAAAACGGCTTAATTGTATGAAACTCATTATCTCCCAGCGCTCCACAATCTTGTTCACCCAATTGAACACTAACAGACAATGATGTTTGACTTAACATTATACTCAATCATGCCCCTCTCAATTTCAAAAACAATGTTTGACTTAACATTCAAAACCTCCAGGAAATCTAACTGAAATCCTATGACCCAGCTCTATGAAAGTGTCTGAACTATTTCCTAACATCTAATTAAACTTGAACAATCCGCGTTCATTAAACTCAAGCCTGATACAGAGCAACCAAAGTTAAACCAAATACACTGCCTGTTCATATAAACTGTCTGAATTACTCACGATGTAAGCAAAACCCATAGCCCACTTGAGCAAACCAGTACTTCACGCTGAAAAATCCTATTTTCCCACTGCTCTCTTACTAGCCCAGTTGCCCGTCGCCCGATCATGGGAAATCTGAATTTCTCATTATGTTAGTGAATTCCAATAGCCCACATGAGCAAATCCAAAGTTTTACATCCAAAACCATATTTTCCTACTGATCTCTTTCTAATCTACCATCCCAATTGGCTAATCTTAGGCAAACCAAATGCCCACTTGAGCAAACCCAATGCCTCACACCCAAACAATCATAAATTTCTACTAATCTATTAGATAATCTACTAATCCAATTGCAGGAAATCCAACATCTAATAAACTGAAATCTAACATCACTTCAACTCCTCAAACATCTATAATGACATCCAATGCTTGTCAATGATGACACACTAGGAGGGAAATCAGGATGACTTAGTCCAAGTCCCCACCGTGAGAAAAGGCAAGTCAAAAGGATATCACCAAGACTTGTTTCTATCACCCCATGTGAACTGCACTGCAGTTCATCATGTTTTACTTCTAGAAATGAAAAGCAGATCGGACAAGACTGAGTAGTCTGACCACAGATGAACAGCGAGATATTCTGAGACTGGGGATTGTGGGATACAGATATTATTATTATTACTTAATGCAATTAGCATAGCTTTAGTTGTCGCCTTTTCAAGAGGTGGGGAAAAAGTAAATGCTGGATTGGCAGGTATATATATCTAGCGTCTTGGCTTAATTCATTTGTATAACAGAGATTACATCCACAATAACGGAGAGTAGATGGGTGCAGTCTGTATAAGGACTTAAAAGAGTAGGTGGATCTAATTCTTTTATCTTACTACCCAACAAATAGGAAATACAAGTGAAAGGGAGATTCGTTAACCTAATCCTCTCCCTATCCTCACCACCCAACAAATAAGTGAGGAAGATTTATTTTTATTATTATAGATATATATTTATCTTTTAAGATGCTACTATCAATTAAAGAAAGAGAGATGATCATTTCAAAGAAGGGATTGTATAAGATAATGGATTAAGTCTATATAGACTTTATCTTTCTTAATCTTCTAAACAATAAGAAATGCTAAGATTTATTTTAAAGATATTTTTTATATCATTTTGTTTTAAAAAAAAATTGTGCGAGGGTGATAAAAATCAATCACAAAGAGATTGTATAGAAGAACTTATACATTGGTCCAATGCTCTCTCCTTCATAAGTTAATCATATGCATTAGACCTAATTTTCTAACCCTCACTATCTAACAAATAAAACACAAGTGAAAGGGAGATTGGTTAACCTAATCCCCTGTCCTCACCACCCAACAAATAAGTGATAGAAAAATTCATTTTAAGATGCTCTATCAATTAAAGAAAGAGATATGATCATGTGATGTCCCCTTCTCGCAAGCCAAAATTTCACAACCTTGGACACAATTTCAACTTGCAAAAAGAGTACATTAGAATCCAATTCTTCTATTTTAATCATAATAAACCATAAGAAATCTTAAATCAAACTTCATAAACATAAACCATATGTATTATACTTTCACTATAACTATTACACATATCCATTGAGAGAGTTATACTTAGGTCTACATGTCCATCAATTCACTTTCCCACGAGAGAGGGCCTATAGGAGGTACAATCATGGGGTCCATATTTCATTCCTTTGACTTGGAGACCAACACAAATCAAAGGCCCATCCCTTGCCTCGTGGGGTCCTCTAGACCAACATGAGACAAGGGCCTATCCATTGTCTCATGGGGTCCCTTTGACCAACATGAGACAATGGGAAACTTATCCCCGTGGGGTCCTACAGACCAACATTGAGATAAAGCCTATTGGGTCTTTAGCCCGAAAGGTTCTCTTGACCAACTCAGGCATCAACCAAAATACCATGTTGCATTGCCTCATTTCCCTTTGTCTTGATCCTTGGGATATTGATTAATGGGCCATAAGCTTATATTTCTAATCTCTCCTTCATTATTAACTTATCACATGTAATCAACTAACACTTTTCATCATTAGAATTTTGCTACTTCATACTTAGCATATTATTGGATTAAACATTGAACCATTATATATTGCAGCAAAGACAAATTGAATACAACTTACATTCTTATAAATCCTATATGTAATAATTATCAAATAAACATATAAAATATACTTACTTACCTGTTGGAGCTTTACCATGTATTTCTTACCTATGGCTGCGGTTTTCTTTCTATTTTCCAATGTTTTTCCTTTTATTTATTTATTATTTATTAAGGTGATCGCTGATGTCAACCAAATTAATAGCCTCATACATACTTTTATTTATATTTGATTGCCTTATAATAGATTGACTTTATTTCATAGGAACTACTTCTCTCACTTTATATAATTATAGGATAATAATAATATTATTATTTATTAGATAATAAGTATTAATAATAATATATATTTACTTAAATATATATTTTACCAAAGCAATTTCACCGACTTTTATATGTTGTTTAAATCTTTAATTTAAACAATGTCTTAATATCGGGTCATGATAGACTTTATAATATTTATAATAATTAACTTATAATATTGTATTTATGTTTATTCTTATATAATATAATAATATATATATTATAATAATATTTATCAATATTTATATTTATATTTATTATCATATATTGTTATTATATAATAATAATATGCTATTTTAATATTTATATTTATATTAATGATTATAATTGTTATTTATATTTATAATATTTATATATAATATCATATAATATTATATATATTTATTAATGGACTATGGCTAAATCTTTAATTTAAACAGTTCCTTGATATGGGGACATGACAGATCATTTCAAAGAAGGGATTGTATAAGATAATGGATTAAGTCTATATAATGATTTATCTTTTTTTATCTCCTAAACAATAAGAAATGATACAATTCATTTTAAAGATATTTCTTTATATCATTTTGTTTTAAAAAAAATTGTGAGAAAGGGTGATAAAAGCCAATCACAAAGGGATTGTCCAATGCCCTCTCCTTAGTAGGTTAATCAGATACAATAGACCTAATTTTCTAATCCTCACTATCCAACAAATAATATACAAGTAAAAGGTAGATTTGTATAACCATCTCAAGGAAGGGATTATATAAGATAATGGTGTAAGCATTTATATTAACCTAATATATAATCATTATCTTCTAGGATACTATTATCAATAAGGAAAGAAACATAACCATCTCAAGGAAGGGATTATTTAAGATAATGGTTTAAGGATATACATTGACCTAATCTCCTTGACCACTCAAGCAATAAAAAATGTGAAAACTCATTTCAAAGTTTTTTTTTAACCATTCATCTTTAAAAACTTTTGTGAGAAAAGGTTATAAAAATAAATCACAAAAGGATTGTCTAGGATAGTATATCCCCTTGGATAGTATAGGAGATCTTATACATTGGTCTAATGCTCTCTCCTCATCACACAACAACAAAAATACACTTTAAATTTGTTTATAGGATATTTCTTTTTCCATAATTCTAAAGAAAATTAAGAAGAAACGGATAACAATCACACTCACCCCAATGGAGACTAAATTGGTGTCTAAATGTTATTTAAAATTGTATATATTTTTAAAATTTTCTTTTGATCAAACTTGCAATAATTTTAAGTTATATTAAGTCATTGTAATGAAATAACTTGCATAATGGAAGAAGATGATATGAAATATTCTGTAAATACTTGATAATAACTGAGAATAACAGTCCACTTCAAGGAGGAAACCTCCAAATATCTCCAATGAGAACACACTTCACAATATGATCATGAAATAAGACTCACATCCTCCTATATATACCAAATTATGCTTAGGCTGAATAGAGACACCCCTATATAAGACCTAGTCCAACCTATCTAACTAAATAATAATATAATAATGATAACATGACTTAATTAGTAGTTAAGATAGCCACAAGATGACTATTCATAACCTAATGTACACCAATATTAAGGGCATAGCATGCCCCCCCTCTTCGAAGAAGCATTGTCCTCAATGCTAACTGTTACAGGAAAATGTGGAGCAATATCAATATATTAATAATATCCCAATAACTCAATGAAATGGAAATAATAAAGATTAAAAACATAAAGAACAATACCTTACAAACCTTGTTACTTCGCAGCTTCCATTGGTTGCCTATCTCAAATTGATCTTGTTGTATGAATGAAGCCCTCAGAAGATGCACTTCCTTGCTTTTTTCTTCAAGATGACAATAGAGAACGGCTATGATAGTTCTTGCAAAGAAGAGGATCTTCAATACAATGGTAATGGTGATCTCAAGCTATGGATATGGTTTGGGTGCCAAAGGAGTGCTATGATTCCTGCAGAGTAAGTTTACTGAAAGCTTGGATTATTCGAATGGAGGAAAAGGGTTGTACTTATAGACTTGTGAGAGAGAAGATCAATGGTATAGAATGAACAAGAAGACCAACGGTTGAGGAAACTTGAGAGGATGTGCGCAAATAGGGAGAGGACAAGTGTCTTGTTCCCTCATGCAACAAGAGGAGTTAACAGAATGGAATGAAGAGTTAAATGAATTGATTAATTAGTTAACAAAATAGAATAATTGTTAATTGATTTGATTTATGAGTTAACTAATTGGACTGGAGGATAAAAAGGACATGTGGGCGAGAGAACAATTAATTAAATATTAAAATATTCAATTAAGCGTGCACATGGATTTGCATGAATTATTTTTGGTGTTAATTCACTTTTGGAGGAAAATAGAACAATTTAAATAAATATTTGGATTTATTTAAATATAGAGGATGACTTAAATTTAGAAGAATTTAATTAAATAATTTGGTATTATTTAATTTACACTGATTTGGAGGATCTAATTAAATAATTTGGTATTATTTAATTTAGACTGATTTGGAAGAAATTGGGAAGACTTTAATTAAATAAATAATTTTATTTAATTTTGTGGAGGAATGTGAATCAAATAAATAAATTGATTTATTTATTTATTAATAGAGGAATTTAGAATGAAATAAATATTAAAAATATTTATTTAGACAAAGTCGTGTCAATTTTAGGTGTATACATTTTGCCCCTCTTTGATGCAATGTAGTTTACAGTGTTGCTTCAACGAATACAATTTTTTGATAATGATACGTGCCCCAGTTTGCCCCTGGTATAGGTTATGATGACGGTAGGATGCCCCCTCGGGAGATTGGATGGGAAGAAAAGGCAGAAGGACGTGAGACGAACAATCTCACGATGAGATAGGTTGAACAATTTGTTGGCAAGAGACACTATATGGATTCATGATTGTTGTCATTGATGGCAACAAAGTTCATCCCACACATCTGCAGGACATGGTGTGTCTCTATCAGAAGTCAGATTGAAGAATGTTGTGGTCTGGTAAGCAAGAACAGAGTATGTGGAAAGGTTCAACAGTCAAGTCTGGATCTCTCAGAGGAAGTATCTTGGTGAAGTGCGAATTTGAGGAAGTCAAGAGGACTACCTTGAGTGATAGATTCCAAGGATTTAGGCTTCGGTGATAGATGAAGAAAAAGATATGAATACTTGAGTATCGGGTTCCTGATTGGCAGTATGAACAGAGGAAGAACTGACTGGCAGAACATCAGACATTATTCCGGATGTGTTACTGATGATGGTAAAGATTCTTAAGCCATAAGTTATGATTGGCCGACATGATTGATGACTTCTACAAGTATATCCTTGATCCGCTTTACTTGGTAAGCAAGGATTCAGCCGACAGATCAGAGTTTGTGAAAAGATTGACTATTCCGGATGCCAACTAGAAAGGTGATGAAATCACTTGTGTGGATATATATACAAGATGGATTTAGTTATGAGAGGTGTCGTGGTTTTTGGTGATGTGCAAAGAAAAGCAGTAGAGCCGAATAAAAGCAGAAAAGAAGGTCCAGTATGTGAAAGGAGAGCAGCACAAAAGAAGAGGAAAGATGAAGTGCAGTAAATCAGTGTACTGAGCCTAACCGGAACTTAACTCCAGCATATGTTGATGCTCCTTATCAGTTCAAGTATTGTATTACACTCTTTATAAATTGTAGACAGTGTGTCTCTTGTAGGCAGTGTGCCTCTTGTGAGCAGTGTGCTCAGGCAGTGAGCCCTAATTGGCAAATGTCATTTTGTATTTCCATTCTTCTAACAGAGATTACAATCTTGGGTTAATCACCCCGTGGTTTTTTCCCTTAACAGGGTTTCCACGTCAAAAATATTGTGTCATGTGTATTTCCATTTCATGGTTATGTTTTCTTATTTGAATTAATGCTGCATTGATTATTAAGAAAGTTCAGAAAGTAGAAATAATTAGGATAATTGATTCACCCCCCCTCTCAGTTATCAACAATTGGTATCAGAGCCAAGTTCCTCCTAACAGAGTCTAACAGCTTGAGGAAGATCTAGGGAATTCAAATGGATGTATATGGTTTAAGGGAGTAACTCAAGACTGCCCTTGATGATCTTGAGCAGTCAAACTCTGAAGTCAATGAATTAAAGGAAAGACTCAAACAGACTGATGATTTCATGAGAGAACTAAAAGACAAATTAAGTCTCTCTATGAAAAAGAGAAAGGAGCTACTTTAGCAATTGGCAAGTCAAGGTGAAGCCAATTATACAAATGAAGATCTGAAGGAGAAAACCAAGTTATGTGAAAAGTTATCAAAAGAAATCATTATGGTAAGACATGAAATGGAATCATGAGTTATGAAGTTTACCCAAGAGGTTGAAGAGAAAAGAAAAACTGAAGATAATCTAAGACAATCTCTCAAGGAGAAATTAGAAGATTGCCACAAGATGGATAGAATTATCAGACATCTTGAATCTGATCTTGAAGATGCTAAAGATAATGAAGAAAAACTTGAGGATCAAATTGTCTCTCTCAAAAGGGATCTTCAAACAACAAATGAATATAAAGAGAAATTCAAGATAAGTTCTGCTCAACTTGAAGTTCTTCTTGAAAGTCAAAAGAGGGTAGATGACAAGTGTGGTTTGGGATATGAGAAAGGAGAAAGCTCCAGATCTGGTCAAAAGAATTTTGGATTAGAAAATCCAAGGAACAGGTCTAGAAGACCTCCGGTAAGGCAACCTAATGCTCAAAGATATCCATCCTTCAATGGATACTACCACAACTGTAATAACTTTGGTCATAAAGCTAATCAGTGCAGAAAGAGAATGAATCAGACTAATACATCCTTCTCCAGACAGTGTTTCAATTGCAAAAGGTATGGTCACAAATCTCATGAATGCAGAAATATGCAAATAAATAATTCATTCAATGGTAGATGCTTTGCATGCAATAGAATAGGTCATATGGCTAATCAATGCAGATCAAGAGGATATCAATCAAATATGCAAAGAAGTATTGTTTTCCAAATTTGCAATAGATCTGGTCATATTGCAAAATTCTGTAGAAGCAAGAATCAGGACAAAAGAGGTCCGGTATATCATAATCAGAATCAAGATAAGGGAAAACAAAAAGTGAATGTGGATGAAGTTCAAAGTGAGATGAACAAGATTTGGGTGAAGAAAAGTACATAGAATGTAGAGGATGGATCCACACCAGACTCTGGTGCTGATATTCCTTCTGGAAATTAAAAAGTGAGCTCTGGCTCAGGGGGAGACACAAAGAAAACCTTGTTCCCCCAACCAGTCAATTGGTGTCGGAACTAGCACAAGACGAGTTGCAGATTAAAGGGTTCTTAAGAGAAACATCCAAATAAACTATGGTTAAGATTTGGAAGATCCGCAAGATGTTTAAAATCAAGATTGATCTGGTTCTTCAAGTCATCCGAATAAGGCAAACCGGAATGACTTAGGTCGAACATTTATTGCAACTTAACATTAGGGTTTGCAGAGCAATATAAGGGTTTTCTCACCAAGCATTTGCTCATTCTGCATTCAAGAAGAAACAAAAAGAGAGGCTCTACAACAAAATTCCTCAAGCTCATCCAAGATCATTTGCAGAAGTCAATTCATCCAGAAATCAATTCGGCTAACTCCGTGAAACCGAAAGGCGCAAAAGGTATTCTCCTTTATCAAATATCTCTCTATAAATCCTTGAATGATGGGTACTCCAAATATTGTGAAGATCTCTGATAGGCCTCGCCCCAAATTCAAGAAACATCCATACAAATCCTTGGAAGTAGATCCCTTAGGAGCTTTTTCCAGTGTTCCGCATGGTGTCTTGCATACAGAAGATATTAGGGTTTACATTCACGCAAACATTGAAGAATTCAGAGAGTCCAAATTAATGGATATCTATCACAAGTAGTTAATAGATGATTCTTATGAGATCAAACCTCAGTATAAAGTCATCCGAGATAAGCATTTTGCACAGTGCATTCATTTCCCCTGTTTTCTGGAAGATGAATGGGTTCGGTATATCCTGAGCAGAATACATGACAACTTCATGTGGTTGAATAGGCCGTTTAAGATCACTAAGGATGCCATTAGGGCTGTAACCGGATTACACTCAATCGGTGAAATGCCTACACTCAAATCTGTTAAGAACCAAATCGTCAATGAGGCTACCGGATCAAAGTTTGATAAAAGAGCTATGACTATTGAGGATATCATAGATCCGGATATCAAATTTGCATCAATGATAATTGGATATAAGATATATCACTCTAGCAGGGAGAATTCTATTTCTGGAACTGCTATATACACTGCTTATGAAATGTTGAGGAAGAATGTAGACTATGATCTTTGTGAGCTCCTTCTGAACCAACTATTGGAGAATCTACAGAAGATAAAGAAGGATAAGAAGAACTCCTTCAAATATGGTGGTTTGATACTCTGTCTTTTCTTTTATTACATGAATGAGCTTCCCAGATCCAGTGGCTGGGTATGGTAGAATGATAGGCCAGTAGCCATTTAGGTCAGAGATTATATACATGGGATTGGTGATGCCAAGGCACAAAATATAGCTCTTTGGGGATATTTCTATTGTTATATGGAGCCTAATCAGACTCGGAGGTTATATTTACCCCACTTTTATCAGCGCAGTTTCCCCCCAAATTCCTACGGGGTCAAGGGGCAGCGCCCCTTGCAGGGGTTTGGGGGCAGCGCCCCCAAGACGGGGTCAAGGGGCAGCGCCCCTTGCGGGGTCCAGGGGCAGCGCCCCTGGCACGTTCCCTGTCATGATACAGGGTGGGGTCGAGGGGCAGCGCCCCCGTGGGGGCTCGGGGGCAACGCCCCCAAAACCTCACATGGTTTTTTATTATTTTATAATGCACCGGGAGTTAATTTTTTTCATTGACCGACATAAGAAAACCCTATTTTGTAACCGACAAAAAGCTTGATAAAAAGCGGCTAAGGGTTAGGGTTTTGATATTGTATTGTAGCATTTTGCAGCGGTATTGAGTTGCAGGGATTGCTGATTGTAATCGATTTGATTTACTGGATAATAATATTGGACTCTCTGTTTGGTGGATGTAGCCCGAGTTTGGGTGAACCACGTTAAAACTTGTCTCTCGCTATTATTATTTCTGTGTATTTCTATTTCTCTGTTTAATCTTTATTTGCATTTAATTGATATCTTCTGCCGGCTAACCCTAACAATTTCAAGAATTTTCAGAACATGATGCAAGTAAGAGAGAGAATTCCCCAGTCTCTTGTTGAGAAATACAAAGACACAGTATGCTTTATCGTAGAGACTGATCAGTGCCTAATGGAGGCAGTAGAACCAAGAACTGTATGGATCATGCCTATGGGGTATGAAGTTGATGAACAAATTGTGGAGCTGCATGTTCAACATATGCTAAGTCAGCCAAAGGATCCAAAGGCAGAAAGGTTTGGAACCTTTGAAGAGCTAAGTGTAAAAGTTCATGTGGAACTCAGACAACTGGAAATAAAAAGGAAAGTAAGAAAAGTAGTTCAAGAAATTGCCAAAGGCTTAGGCATCTCAAAGGAGGCACTTGATGCCAACAGGGAAAAGATGGAAAGCGCTGAGGAAGAGAAGAAAGAGGCAGAAAAGGGAAGCAAGGAAAGTGCTCCGGTAGAATCTTCCACCCGGACAAGATCATCAAAGAGATCAGCACCTGTCACTGCTAAAAGCTCAAGGACATCAAAACTAGAAGCAAAATCATCCAGCAGAGGAGAGAAAAGAACTAAAACAAAGGCCACAAGGTCTTATGTCAGTCAAAAGGATGATGAAGAAACTGAATCAGATGAGGAAGTGAAGAAAATAAGGAAAAAGAAGAAGATATCCAGTGAAACCAAGGAGGCAGAAGCAGAAGAGTTTGTTGAAAGAGCCACCCTATCCTTAGATGATATAGTTAAGGCAATCACTATGGATGGAAATCTAAAGCCATTAACAGAATTTTATGATAAATATAGTGAAGCTGATAAGAAGAGTCTGCAGGATGCCACAGTTAAGTATTTGAACATTTACAACAAGGCTTTCATTGAGATTGTATCTTTAATTCCTAAAAGCCTTGAGAAGGAACTTGAATTAAGGAAGAATAATGCCAAAGAGAAGGATATGGAGATCCGAGAGCAGATAGCTATTTAGCTATATCCTTCAATCACCCCAAAGCAGATTAGTATGATCTTCAAAGATTGTAAGGATGAATTCTGGAGCAAAGCCAGAATGAATCAGCTCATGCTCGGTGAGACTGACAAGGTAGCCAAGGAAACAGAAGAGATCCTCCGAAATGTCTTCAAAAGATTCAATCTTCCTGTCATAGAGGACTTGGGTGCTGATCCCTCGGCCACAAGTGTTGGAGAGGAATCTACTGATGTAATGACAGAAGAAGTAATGGACTCCGGTGAAGGTAAAGACAAGGGCTTAGAATCCTCTACTCCAGAAGAGGTGGCTCATGAACAAACAAATATCTCTCCTCCGGTTTCCCCTACAGTCTCTGGATCTAAAGGAGAAGATAGAATAGAGGAGAAAGAAGAAGAAGCAAAAGAAAGAGAAGAAAGTCAAGCTGAGAAGAACATAAGTGACAGTGCAGAAGAGAAGAAATCTCTGTCTTTGGCAAGAGACATTGCAGAAACTGTCAAGGACTTCTTGACAAAAGAAATGTTGGAGATTGATGAACCGGAGTTACTTCAAGGTCCGTTTAACTTTGACTCTTTCTCCCCAGTTCAAACAATGAAGATAGCTTCATTTTCCAATGCAAAGGCAAAAGAAAAACTCCTGAAGTCTCACATGGAAGATTGTGAGCTAATAGAAGTTGCATCCGGCATTTTAGAAAAGATCATGCCATCTTTTCTGAAGGATCACTCAGCCTCCTCATCAGGTAATCTTAAAGCTCTTGTTAGTTCAGTCAGCACTCATTTTGAGTCCTTAGAGAAATCAGCTGAGGAAAAGGTCTAGAAAGAGTTCTTGGATAAAAGATTCTCTAAAGTACTAAGTCTAATATCCAATGATAGAAGAAATATGGATATAGGGATAAAGAGCTTAGAAAATGCTCTTAAAGATGGCGGGGAAATATATAAATTTTGTCTATCATGGTCCAAAGCAACAATGGAGATTGAGACGAAAATGAAAGAACAGGAGATCCAACTAACAAAACTTTCTCAAAATTTTGATCCATTTACCTCATCCATAGTAAATCAAGAATGTCAGACCATTGCAGGCTTGGATGAAATTAAGAAGCTAGAGAAAGAAAAGAAAAATAGAATCGACAGGTTAAATGAGCTTAGAAGAATAATCATTCCTAAGTTGGAGGCCATGCATGAGGCCCTAAGTGATGCTCAAACCACCACCAAGACAAATGATCCAACAGATCTGAAGAAGGCTGAAGTTTTTGCATTCCTGTTGAGCGGTCATATATCAATTTTGGATAGAATGAAGCAAAGTTGGGCAGCACAATTCGTCCAATTGAAGACAACTTTTGCAGACATTCTTCAGTTTATGTGAGTATGTTATATGCGGCTAAGTATAGTTAAATTTTTGAAAATTTTGATGCACGGTTCCCACCCTTTGCCATTGATGTCAAAGGGGGAGTGAAGAGCAATGAAAAAATGTTGTATCCAACTAAGGGGGAGCTACGAAAAATAGAGCATCAGCCAAGGGGGAGCATAGTGTAAACACTTAGTCATTTTTCACTAAGTGTTGCCATCAATGCCAAAGGGGGAGATTGTTGGCAAGAGACACTATATGGATTCATGATTGTTGTCATTGATGGCAACAAAGTTCATCCCACACATCCGCAGGACATGGTGTGTCTCTACCAGAAGTCAGATTGAAGAATGTTGTGGTCCGGTAAGCAAGAACAAAGTATGTGGAAAGGTTCAACAGTCAGGTCTGAATCTCTCAGAGGAAGTATCTTGGTGAAGTGCGGATTTGAGGAAGTCAAGAGGACTACCTTGAGTGATAGATTCCAAGGATTTAGCCTCCGATGATAGATGAAGAAAAAGATATGAATACTTGAGTATCGGGTTCCTGATTGGCAGTATGAACAGAGGAAGAACTGACTGGCAGAACATCAGACATTATTCCGGATGTGTTACTGATGATGGTAAAGATTCTTAAGGCATAAGTTATGATTGGCCGATATGATTGATGACTTCTACAAGTATATCCTTGATCCGCTTTACTTGGTAAGCAAGGATTCAGCTGACAGATCAGAGTTTGTGAAAAGATTGACTATTCCAAATGCCGACTAGAAAGGTGATGAAATCACTTGTGCAGATATATATATATGGATTTAGTTATGAGAGGTGTCATGGTTTTTGGTGATGTGCAAAGAAAAGCAGTAGAGCCGAATAATAGTAGAAAGGAAGGTCCAGTATGTGAAAGGAGAGCAGCACAAAAGAAGAGGAAAGATGAAGTGCAACAGATCAGTGTACTGAGCCTAACCGGAACTAAACTCTAGCATATGTTGATGCTCCTTATTAGTTCAAGTATTGTATTACACTCTTTATAAATTGTAGACAATGTGTCTCTTGTAGGCAGTGTGCCTCTTGTGAGCAGTGTGCTCGGGCAATGAGCCCTAATTGGCAAGTGCCATTTTGTATTTCCATTCTTCTAACAGAGAATACAATCTTGGGCTAATCACCCCATGGTTTTTTCCCTTAACAAGGTTTCAACGTCAAAAATATTGTGTCATGTGTATTTCCATTTCATGGCTATGTTTGCTTATTTGAATTAATGCTACATTGATTATTAAGAAAGTTCAGAAAGCAGAAATAATTAGGATAACTGATTCACCCTCCCCTCTCAGTTATCAACACAGTTAGGGTAGGGTGAAGAAAATGGGTTGACACGAAGGAAAAATGGGATGAAGAAAGAGCCGAATGATATGTGATGCAAGATAAAATGATAACACACACAAGCAAGTAAGCAAGTATGCACAAATGATACAAGAACAAACAAGGTATTTCCCATGTCCAGTTGTAAACCAATGATTAATCGATAATGATTGACGATAGTGTTTTTCAGTGCGAGGAATGATATATCCCTAGATCAACACGATAGGCGTGGGAAAGATATATCCCACTGATAATTATGATTGATTGAGTTGGTTTACGACAAGATGAGGATCAAGACTATTGATTGCGATTGGATAATTTGACAAGATTGACTTAACTCGATTGGTATGGATTAAGGATGGACTTGCATTTGGATCATTGCTCGGATTGACTGGATTGGGATGAGATGAACCACACGAATAACTGGAAGATACAATTAGATAAATTTCCATAAAGGACTTAGATCTTTTGACACTTGGAAAAGGTTTATTATGGAATGAAATGCAATTTGATACATATGGATGCGGATATTTGTCACCTTGATATTGCAAGTATTTTGAAGTGCTTGTTTCATCATTGGGCAATTTTTTGTTATTTTTTTGTTTTAAAATGTTGTAAGAAAATACAAGCATCTAGGTATAATTAAACCGAGATGACCTGAGTATCCCTTACATGGATTTTGATATAGCAAGCTAATACAAGCATCTAGTCAAAATTGAATCTAGATGACGTGAGTATTTCCTACGTGTCAACAGACAAGGATTACACCTGTTTCATGTTTAGACCTTTGATGTCCTCGATGATCATTATGTTGATCATGTCTTTAGACAAGGCTTCACATTACTAAAGATAAACCCACAAGCAGTAGACAAATAAAAATAATCATGCCCCCATCATAGCATCTCTAGTTTTTGACATCCTTGAGTAGCGTAGAAAGACATGATAACAAAAATCAAGACTCTGTAACTTAACCTGCTCACAAACACAAAACATTCTTGCATTAGATGAGTCTTCTTGCCATAATTTAGATAAAATCCTTTTAAGTTTTTAGGTACTTGTTTACTTTGCTTTGGATAGGTTGATGTCTTTGTGTCAAAATTTCTGTTTGGAAGCGTGCTTTGTTACGCTTGTGTGTCTAGTGAAAGGTATCAAATTCCTTATTGGTGTCCTCTTAGAACATGTGGCATTTGCGGAATCCAACTCCATAACTAGGTCGAGGACTTGCCCCCAATCAAGTAGAAGTTTCTAGTTTATTATGGATGAACTAACAATGGATACAATGAAACAGACCCTAAGGGACTAACCTAGTGCCTTGGGGGTTCATTGCTAAATGGCCTTGCCTACATGAAGATGTAGAGGCAATGTAGTTTGGGGTGAACTGTGTGGACCTAAGACCTAGGTGATGAGAAATGGTGCAGATGCGGATGGACCAGAGGACGGGTGATAAGGTATGGAACAGAAAGAAGCCTCGGGGGTTTGATACAGGATGACCTTGACTACGTGAAGATGCAGAGGCGACATAGTTTGAGAGGATACGATACTGATGATGGACGCTATGATAGGCTGACACTATGGATAGGATACTGGATAAACCTTAGGTTGCAAGGTGATAAAGTTGATATAGTATCAAGCCATGATAGGTTATCGTTAGGTGGTGCGGTGAAACAGATACGATTAGATGATGAATGACAGTAGGAGGGATGGATGCAAGGCGATGGTTTCCCAAAGATGGAGGAAGCGGTTCTCATCACAAAGAGCACCTGTTTGCCAGGTTTTCACCACTTTGCTTTTATTGCAACGTTTCTTGAAATACACATGACGCCTGTTTACCAGGTTTTCACCAGAGGACGATTCTTTTTTGTTGTTTTTCTTTTTCTTTTTTTTTTTTTTCTTTTTTGCCTCGCTTACATTGGGGTTCTCTAGGTATAGAACCAGTGAAGATGCATACTATTGATTGGGTCATCGAACAACTCACCTTCTGATGTAGCCAAATGGTATGCTCCTGATCCATAAGCAACAATGATTACATAAGGACCAAGCCAGTTGGGTTCAAACTTTCCTTTCTTTTCTCAATCTTGTTGATTGCGGGGATTCTCTTTAAGTACTAGATCACCAACATTAAAGACCCTTGAATGGACTCTGTGGTTATAGCTTCTTGACATTCTTTATTGGTAGGCTTTGAGATGGTTGAAAGCATTCTGTCATTTCTCCTCCAATAGTTCTAACTCTTGTAATCTGGAAACTCTGTAGTCCTCATCAGTTATAAGACCTTTTAACAACACCCTCAAAGGTGGTAACTTGACCTCAATGGGCAAAATGGCTTCGGAACCATAGACAAGGGCATATGGGGTGGCACCTATGGGAGTGCGTATGCTTGTTCAATAGGCCCACAGAGCAGGATTTAGTTGCATGTGTCAATCACAGCCGGCGTCGTTGACAATTTTCTTGAGGATTTTTAAGATTGTTTTGTTGGATGCCTCTGCCTGACCGTTGCCTTGTGGATAGTACGGAGTAGAGAAGCGGTGTTGGATTTGGAACTTGTCATAGAGCTCTTGGCTTTCCTAGTTTTTGAAGGATCTTCCATTATCCATGACTATGGATGAGGGAATTCCGTATCGACAAATGAGGTAATTAAGGATGAAGGAGGGAATTTTCTTGTCTGTGACAGTAGTGAGTGGAACGGCTTCAATCCACTTGGTAAAATACTCAGTGGTGGTTATGATGAACTTGTGGCCATTAGATGATGGAGGGTGGATTTTGCTCACAAGGTCTAGTCCCCACTGACAAAAGGGCCAAGGTGTCGTTAAAGGTCACAATTCCTGAGATGGTGCATGGATGAGGTTACCATGAATATGACACTGTTTGCATTTCTTGACATAATGATGAGTCTGTCTCCATGTTCAACCGATAGTATCCCAAACGCATGAGTTTCTTAGCTAAAGTAGGACCACTAGAGTGTGATTCGCAAATTCCATCGTGTACTTCTCGTAAGGCAGTTTGAGATTCTTCACGTTCAAGACATCTGAGTAGAGTACCATCAAGACCTTGGTGGTAGAGGGTGTCAGTGATAATGGTATAACGAAATGTTTGGCGAATAAAGGTTTGGCGTTGGTTGTTGGATAAGTCAGGTGGTAAGGTGTTATCCTTGAGGTAAGTGTAAATGTTACCATACAAGGGTGAATCAGATCCTACTAGGAGGCAAATGGAATGGGTTTTGGGGATATCATAAGTTGGTTGCATGACTATCTCCACCAAGAACTCAAAATGTGACTTATTCTCTGGTATATCAAGAAGTGAGGCGATGGTTGCCATGGCGTCTAATGCTTTGTTCTCAATGCGAGGAATCTACTCAAAGGAGATTATCACAAAGTACCCTTTAAATTCATCCACCATACATTTGTATGGTATGATCTTGTCATCTTTTGTTTGATAGTCATCATTCACTTGGTTGATCACTAGTTGCGAATCTCCATAGACATGTAGCTCTTTCACTTTCTACTCTGCTGCCATCTTACCACTAATGACTAAGGCCTCATACTCTGCAATATTATTTGTGCAAGGAAAAATCAAACGATAGGACTTAGGTACTGTGTTGCCTTGCAGAGTGACTAATAGGATTCCTTCCCCTAATCCATGGTTTGTATAAAAGCCATCAAAGTATAGCTTACATGAATGTGTTGTGATACTAAAAATTGACTCATCGGGAAACTCGAATGTCATTGGAGTGGTATCTTGCAATGGAGCCTCTGCTAACTGATCTACAATAATTTGACATTTGATATCTTTTCTTTCCACATATTCTATGTCATAGTCACTTAGTAGCATTACCCATTTAGGTAGGTGACCTGTGAGAGCTGCTTTGCTTAACAATTACTTGAATGGATCTATCTTTGCAATGAGTTTGGTGGAATGTGCAAGCATGAAATCGTGTAATTTTTGGGAAGCAAAAACTACAACAAGACAAGATCTTTTGATTGGAGAATATTGCAATTCATACCCCACTAATGTGTGATTGATGTAGTAGATAGCCCTTTTCTTCCCTTCATAGTCCTGTTGTGCTAAGAGGGCTCCAAGAGCTGTTGGGGTAGCAGATATGTAGAGATACTCTTTCAATTTGTGAAACCCTTCTTCACACTTCTCATCCCATCTAAGTGGAATGTTCTTATGCAAGAGATGAGTGAAAGGTTGACACTTGTCTGCCAGTTGTGAGATAAACTGACGGATTGCCTGTAACTTACCTTGTAATGACTGCAGTTGGGTCATGTTCCTTGGTGGTGGCATCTCCATGATAGCTTTGACCTTCACAGGATCTACCTCAATTCCATTTGCTGACACTATGAAACCTAAGAGTTTGCCAGAGGTGACACCAAACACACGCTTTATTGGATTCAATCAGACCTTGAACTGTTCTAACCACTGAAAGACCTTCTCTAGGACATTTAAGTGTGATTCCTGTGTAAGTGACTTGGCAAGGATGTCATCCACATAGTCTTCCATGGTGGTGTGCATCATGTTGTGGAAGATAGTAGTCATTGCACGTTGGTATGTTGCTCCTGCATTCTTCAACCCAAATGGCATGATGTTCCAGCAGAAGGTACTCCATGGACAAGTGAATGCTTTCTTATGTTAATCTTCTGGTGCTATTCTAATTTGGTTGTATCCGAAAAAGCCATCCATAAGAGAGAGAATAGTGTGTCCAACTGTCAAGTCTATTATGATGTCAATGTTAGGCAATGGCAAATCATCCTTGTGACAGGCTTTGTTGAAATCTTAGAAATCATTACACAATCTGACTCTGCCATCGGGTTTTACTACTGGCACAATGTTGGATACCCACTTTGGATAATTGATTGCTCTTATGAACCCGAGATCTAGTAGCTTCTTGAGTTCCTCTTTGACTAGCAATGCTACATGTGGATGCATTTTCCTGAGTTTTTGCTTAACAGGTTTAACTCCAGGATTGAGTGGTAGATGATGCAAAATCAAGTCTGGATCTAACCCAGGCATATCTGCATAGGACCAAGCGAAGTTGACATGTTTCTTTTTGAATAAGGGTACAAATTTTGTCTTCTTCGGTGGAGATAGAGACTTGGCAAAGTGCATGATCTTGAGATTACCTTTGGTGTCAATGTCGACAGGTTCTATAGGTTCTACCACAATTTGAGACTTCTCCTGATACATGTCGTTGGGGAGAGTGTCAAGCCTTCCATCATTTGGCACCTCTGAGAGGTTTTCACCATCCGATGCGTCATTTATTTTTACTATTTTGGGATCTAACACTATCGCAGAATGATTTTCACCATCAGATAAATTTTTTATTTTTATGTTTTTGCGACTGGAAGGCTTGGCATCCTCTCTGAAATAAGCCACGGTATTGATTTTTATGGTGAAGCCAGCTTTATTATCTCCTGCGGGTAGGTGGTCTCTTAGTTCCATGTAGTCAATGTCGGCATCATCATTTTGGAACATGTCTAGTTGTGGGGTTCCTCGTAGATCCCAATAGATTAGTTCAGGATGTACTAGGGGGAGGGGTTGATGGGTTGATCTGATTCAATGGGTGTGATGGTAAGTATGGATACGTGGTCAGGATGGGGAGTGATAGGAACAAGGTCTGTGATGGTACTTTCCTCAAGATTGTTTATCTCATGCGAACTCTAACCCTCCTCGTAAGTTGTGCTCTCCAGAATAGGTGAATCACACTCTAATGGTCTAGGCCTTAGCGTTTGTCCCTCATGGTAGGGGCTATAGGTGCGAACGATATCGATTCTTTTGTCCTCATAGGAATGTTCTGTAAGTTCATCTCATTCATATTCATTAGAATCTATGTCACTATCTTCTTGGAGATTATGGATTTGTTCCACAAAACAAGTAGTAGCCTTAGCTTTGCCTTTGCCTTTAGCTTTGTCTTGGTATCCTAGTCCTTTTGTGTCTCAGGTCGATGAGGATGAAGAGGGTTGAATGGGTTCATTTATTTCTTCTTTTCTTAGGCTGATGGGACCTTGTCCTTCATAACCCATTCTGTGTAAGAATGACCACGCCCATAGATTTCTATTGGGAGCTTTGTATGTTTATCTTGTGGTGTGTCATCTTTGTCTATGTAGAGCCACTACAGAATGTCTCTTTTGTCACTTTCATCTGATAGGGTGCCCCACTTGAGAAAGGGAGCTTTGGGAGGGTTAGGAGAAGCAGATGGTTTTAGAAAAGGTGTAGGTCACCCAAAGGAACTCAGAGATAGAGGCATTTTGGCTAAACAAAGGTTGTGCTTGATGGAGTACTCTCCTACCCCTATTTCTCTAATCTTGACTTTCTACTCTTTGGGCTGCGATGTGGAAGCTTGGGAGCTGGGATCATGCTGGGAGGTGGAAGATGTGGAAGCTCTATTATTAGGAATGCTGAAATCTAGCTTAGATTGGATAGAGTTACAGTGTTGGAAAGGATTAGGGTCACCTTGGATGGTGATCTATTGGCCATTGTGAGGGAACTTCATACATTGATGATACGTGGAAGGCACTGCTTTCATGGCATGTATCCAAGGTCTTCCTAGGAGGATGTTATAGGCGATCTCCCTGTCAAGGACTTAGCAAACAACTTCTTTCTCCACTGGTCCAATTCTTATTGGTAACACCACAGTTCCTTTGGTTGTCCGTTCTTCTTCATCATAGGCTTTTATGGTGATCTTTCTTGGATCCACTGCATTTTTTGAGAACTCCAATGTAAGAACTAATTTAAGCGTGCAAATGTTCAAACCTGCTCCTCCATCAATGAGAACCCTTTTGATGCAATGTTTATTTGTGAAGGCCTCAATGTGTAATGATGTGTTATGGGGTTGGGATATAGATAGATCATCTTGCTCAGTGAATGATAGGATGCTAGGTGAGGTAAGATGACCTACCATGGCTTGAAACTTCTTTAGGGCCAAGTTGGTGGGCATGGTGATTTCCACTAGGGCTTTGTCGAAAATCTCTTTGTGGGATGGTGATAGACGCAACAACTCTAGTATGGATTTGAGGGTCGGAGTCTTCCATAGTTGGTCTATGATGTATTGGTGGGAGGTAGACGGTGAGGATCACGACCTTGGAGGGAGTGTCTGCAAGGTGACCTTTCCGCTACGGGTAGTGATGTTGCAATAAGATTTGGTGTTGGGATCTGATTATTTGATAAACGTGAGCACATTGATCTGCGGGATGTGCTTTGTTATGCAATTAACGGTGTACTCAAAAGGTACATTTGTGTAATTTGCATCATTGTTTCCTTTATTGTGATTCTGTCGGTTGTTGTTGTTGTTGTGATTGTTCTGCCTATCGTGGTTAAGGAGCAGATCCTTGTACACCACATGTGATTTGTTAAATGGGTGGTCTTTTGTGCTGACATGATTTTAGCCTGACAAGTCTTGTATGACATTTTTCAGATGAATACAATCATTGGTTTTATGTCCTTTTCCCCTATGATACTCACAGAAATTGGTATCCTTCCACCAAGGAGGTTTGACTTGAGGTTCATAATCACTTGTGGCGGGAAGGATGATCTCATTGTTTGCCAACAACTTTCTCAAAGTGGACTCATATGACTCTCCCAGTGGTGTAAATTTTTGTCTAGGAGGGTAGTTGTACCATTGTCTCGGTTCGGTTGATGAAGGTTTCTCAGTGTTGCATTGTTTAAGACTCTTGTGAGATTGAAAATTGGCTGTTTAAGAGCCGCTACTTTAGCATCAACCACTCCATCATTGACGATGTTCTTGTTTTTGGTCCAAAATTTGGACTTATTCATGGTATAGTTGGAGTTAGGAGTGTCTTTGAACAATTTTATTTGTCCTTTTGCAATCATAGCTTTTTCGATGAATAACCCCATCTCAATGACTTTCGTGAATGAGGTAGGGCATTGGATTTGAATTTGGTAGCTTAGATCGGGATTAAGATTATGGACAAACATTTCTATCATTTGTTTCTCGGGGACATGATATGAGCACTTGCTTTTGAGTTGACTCCACCTTTCTAGGAAAATGGAAAAAGATTCGCCACTCTTTTGTTTTGTGTTGCAAAGGTCAAGCATGGATACCTTATGTTCAATATTATACGAGAAATGTGTGACAAACTTGTTTACTAACTCATCAAAGGTACAGATACCTAGGGGGGGTCGAGAGAACCACTCCATGGCTTGTCCTCCTAGAGATCTAGGGAAGAGTCTCATGAGAAAGATTTCGTTGTGGGAATCCTCTAGACATGCGGCATTGAATTCTCTAATGTGGTCTCTAGGGTTACCCTTTCCTCTGTAGTTGTTGAATTTTGGCACTTCAAATCTAAGGGGAAAGGGGATCATTTTCAAGCTCTTATCGAAGGGACATGGTGAGATATCCTCCAACGAATAGTTTTTAGTGGATGTCCTTGTTTGGAGGTCCACTAATTGTTGCTGTAAGGTTTGAACTTGCTTCGTCAACATGTCTAAAGGCATGGTTGAATCTATAGTTTTCTTGCCTTTGTCTGTATCTTGGGTTCTTTCCTCATGTGTGTTGTTTTCATGGATTCTTTCTTCCTTGGTTTCCTACAAAGTTGTGACGTCAAAGTCTTTGGGGAGCTTAACTCATTGGTTTGCTAGGTGGAGGAAGAATTTGCTAGGGTTTTGGTTAAGCACTTTATCCATCATGCGTTGAAATTTTTGGTCTTGGAGGGCTTCTTGTAAGTCTTCATGAGAGATCTCCTCATCACTGTCGCGAGGGGAGGGGACTACCTTGTCAGACGTTTCAGCCATTCAAGTTGTTTTTGTTTCTTTGATCTAGTTAGTACCATGCAAGGGGATTTGGAGTGGGTTTGGGTGAATGTGGATGGTGGAAGGTGTATGGTCACGTGATTTTGACATTTGTAGGATGATGGAGGTGGAATGGCGACATACATTTTGGGCATATGATAGGGTTTGCGACGGGAAGTGGTGGATTTAGAAGGCATGGAGGAAGTACCAACATATTTGGATTGTTCACCTTGGGGTATGTATCCAAGGCCATACAAGCGAGGAGGGAAATTGACATGGATGAGCTCCAAAATACCTTGTTCATGAAGGCCTAAGCCTTTACCTTGATAGTTCATATGTTGGAGTATGCGGTGGACAATGGGATTTTGGGTGATTTGGGCACTAGATGTGAGCTCATTATTTGATGGGGAAGGTGAAGTGGTAGATAATGGTTGTTGGTCTCCTAAGGAAGAACATTCATGGATGAAGGTAGTGAGACCAAGGGGATAGGATAACAGATTTGCAACATGGTCAATAATAGATGGTGGAGGATTATTAGGATCTTGATTATCATTATGCTCACTAAGATCCAAGTTATTGGTTTGATCATCTATGTGCACTTGGGAGGCAAGTGTCTCATCAAGGAAAGTGGGCATTGTTGGATCATGGATAGGACTATGTGGAGGATGGATAGGAGTAATGGAGGTTTCTTGCACATGGATGGCTATGGGGTTGTGGATAGATGGGGTAATAAGCTCATGACCATGGAATGCATAAAGTTGGCTAAGAGGATCATCATGGTTCGCTTGATCGTAGATAGGATCTTGATCATAGACAAGATCTTGATCATAGATAGGATCTTGATCATACATAGGATTAAGCATGATGGGATAAATGTGCTCATGTATAGGTTCTTCATCAATGATAATATCTTGATCATAGAAAAGATATAGGTTATGGGTGGGTTGGATTTGGATTTCTTTCTCATGTATGGGTATAGGATCAAGTCGCTCTTGGATAGATTCTTCATAGGTAATATCTTGATCATGGAAAAGATAAATGTTATGGATGGGTTGGATGGGGGTGCTTTGATCTTGATTTAGATAAAGGGTTGATGTTTCCACATGCTCTAGAGTGTACTCTTGACATAACTCTTGATTTTCTTGAATTGAAGTGGAGGTAGAAGACTCTTGGATAAGCTCTTGGTGAACAACATGAAGGTACGATGGACCTTGACTTTGGTTCATGGTAGGAGATTCTTCAATAAGCTCAAGGGGTTGCAGATTATATGAAGGGGTTGCAGATTATATGAAGGGGTTGAAGCAATGGACATGTTTGAAGGCTCTTTGATAGGCTCTTAGGTAGGTGTTTTATGACATGGAGATGGTTGGTTCCTTGCTAATAGCCACTGGATCACATCCTTCATGAGTGTATGGGTGGATGGGCAATATAACAGATGGAGAATAATGGTAGAAGGCATAGGCTTATGATTAAGGTTAGGATTGCTTGTGCTAGATGGGGATGAAATTGGATGAGCGGATTTGGATTTCTCCATAGCTTTTCTTTTGCTTTTAGATTTTGCAAAGATTCTTTTGAGAAAATTATTTAAGGATTCTTTGGTTGATGGATTAGAGCTTGGGGAACTTGATGGTGGTGTTGGTGTAGAACTAGTATGCTTTGGGATATGTATTCTAGGGGATGGTGAAGGAGGAGTAGTAGATGGAGTGGTATATGATTTCAAACTTAAGGTGGTGTTTCCCTTGTCAATAGTATCATTAAGACGGGTTAAGGATGTACGATCTTGGTGCAAGGCGTGGCTAGTACTGCCATGCTCATGTTGGGAGGGATTTGGTTCACGTGGATCATCTTTTTCCCTATATTTTTCAAACATGGGCACATCAAAACTAGAAGAGAAAGGTATCTTAGCCAAGATTTTATCAAATGGATAAGGAGATATGCCCTCTAGCGAATATCATTTTGTGGAAGATCCAATTTGTAAGATCGCCACTTGTTGTTGTATGGCTTGGATTTGTTGGGTGAGTGCTTCTAATTGATTTGTCATATCTAATGAGTGCCAGGTAGCACCCATGAAATACACCCTTTTTACCTCTCTTTTTCTCCCTTCTTATTCCATTGTCCTGATGACTGCACCAAAATAAGCTAACAAGATTGTTCTAATGATGATTAATAAGAGATGAATTACTTAGAATCATGATTTCTGATTGAAGGACTAATGTGCATTGAATTGATGGAAATATACATAAATCTTCTCTTTTTGAATCAACAAGTGTAGGTATTCGGGTACACAATTTTGTGCATCTTTGGAGGTAGTCCTAATGATCTCTGAAGCCAACATCAGAATGCCAAGACTGGTTTCCAATGTTTCCAATTTGAATGGAGAGATTTTGGGATAAGGAGGTGAACCATCTCTGGAGCTAGATTGAAGTCACAAGCATCTCCAAAGCTAAACGAGAAGGTCACAATCATATCTCCGGAGCTACAAACTGAAACATACATCTCTGGTGCCTCTTTAGAACAATGCAGATTTCCAGCACAGCTATCGGTCAGACACTTCCTGTGGTGATCGGGATGCTCTTGATGTTACTCAAATCATCACCTGAGTAATTAAGGGCAGTCTATAGTTAACTGCTGGAAGTTTTTATCTCTTTTTGATTTTGCATGAGTTATTGATAAACTGATTTAAACACCTATATTTCAGGGCCTCACTGCCCAAGTGTATTTAAAAACTAAGACTCATATTTAGTATGGATTGTTGTTCCACTAAATCTATTTTAATTGCATGGATATTCATTCTATAGCTAGACTGTTAGTAGAATAAAGAGATTGATGTTATCTCTTAGATGAACTAGTAGATAAGGTAAGTGATATCTCACCATAGATTTAGATATAAACTTACAGAACTAGCAGCAGAAAAGAACATCGATTATTTTTTTCTAATTTCTGTAACCTTATTTTGATATAGACATTTTCTGAATACAAAGCTGATGAAATTGGACTGAATTGAGTTGTGATATTATTCTCTTGTGTTGGTTCTTTACTTTAGTCTTCAACCCTAAGGGTGTGGAGCAAGGGACCACTCTCACCACCAAGGAAAAAGGCTAGTACTATTATTTTCGTTATTTCAAATTCTGTTTAAAGAGAGTTACTGTTTTCATAGATAAATGCATGTTTCCATTGGAAGGAATAATATAGATTTACTTTAAGCAATTCATTGTTCACTTTTGTTTTTAGCATTCTTGGAATTCATTTCATAGCAGACTGATCATTAATATTAGTTTTTTTTTAAGCAGTAAAGGTCATTAGAGGTAGATAAAACTAGTAACTATAGGATTCCTAATTGCAAATAGCCAAGGACACAGCCTTGGATTTGACAAAAGAAATATGATTAAATGATGGGGTACAATGACCCTTGTCAATATCCTCAGAAACTGATACAAGACTGAAATGGGTGCTTCAAATGGTAGGTGTTTTTCTTACAAACTGTATGGAAGTGCTCACTGTGATAGATGCACAGGAACATATGCACAATTATAGAGTGTATATGTGCAACAATAGGAAGCAAAAGCACAGATTTGGTGAAAAAGTGAAAGCGCAGGAACAGACAATAGATGTGCAAGTCTGATAAAGAATAAATGTGCAGCAGAACATAAAAAAAGCACAGCAAAACTGAATGGATGTGTAGCAATAGTCAAATGCATGGTTGGATTGAACAAAAGTGCAGTAGGAATGAATAAATGCACAACTCTGTGTTTTTGGTTCATTTTTGACTAATTTTTCAATGTTTTTGATTTTTTTTTTGGCTGAAAGTTGGTCTCTTTGATTTGATTTTTCAACTATGGCAAGAAAGACACAACACACACAAAGAATATTTTCATGATTTTTGATTTTTTTTTTAGATTTTGACTTTTTTGACAAAAACAAGTACAAATCCTAGGATGGAAAGGGCAATATAAACCGAATTCTCACTTGGATTTCTCCAGCTACTTTATTCAAAGCAGATAACTTAGGAACTTGGGACACGGGCTTCCCCTTACAAGTACACAAACTTCTCTGGTACACCAAGTTCCAGGTTCCCAAGGCTCGCAAACCTTAGGATTTCCCTATTATCTCTACTATTGAATTGTAAGAACACGAGTCGTGTTAGGAAGATGATAATCGCTTTTTTCGACACTGGTTTATAGGGGATTTTGGCTTCTAAAACAATGGATAAGTAGTAAGGGCAACCGTTCGAGTGGTTATACGTGCGGCAGTGCTACTCTCCATTATGGAGTCTCCCAGCCTTCAAGGGTTGCACCTTGGAGGGTTTTGGGGGAGGTTGGTTGTCGGTATAACTAATCAGCACTCATTGCTTGAAGCTTTCACCTCAAACACAATTTATTTATAGTGGATCGAAAGAGCTTGGCGTTAGCTCATTACCACTTAAGGTTGTTCCTAGTTGGATGGAAGGATATCCAAGGGTAGGCCTCTGTAAAGGAAAAACATGTGAAATGATAATTCTGGCGTTTTGGTCACCTAGTTAAGGGGAGAGCATAGTCCTATTATAATCCCAAAATCAAGATAAACAATGGTTCTTTTCCCCTAGTTTAAAAAAGAAAAAGACTAAATGAGTTACTCTACTTGGGCACACACAAGATTTGTTAACTTTGAAAGAAGCAAATAGAAAGCAATGGTTCAATTTTAGATCCTCCTAGTTGGGACTATGTTTGAGTTGTTGGTGCAACAAGTTCAAATTATAGCCTTCCTATTTAGATCTAGATAAGATTTGCATGAACAATCCAATTACTTTCCTTGCTAATTAGATCTATGACGTGAGTTAACAATGCAACTAAATGTCTAACCAGTCCCTAACCTGCAAATCAGATCTGAGAATATTCCTTTGAGATATGTTAGCGTTAGAAAAATCAAAATAAATATCTCAAGAACCTTGTCGGAACAAATGCGTAGTTATAGAGGATATATGCACAGATATAGAGCACAGATGTGCAGAGATATATGCACAGTTACAGAGAATAAAAACATAGAAACAGGAAAATAAAAGTGAAGGTCAGATATATGTGTTGATTCAGAGAATAGATGCACTGATTCAGTGAGTATATGCGTTGATTGAACAGATGTGTTGCTTCAAAGAATAGATGCGTGCTACCAATGAACAGATGCACAAAAACTTCCTGTGTACGGACCCTAATGCACAAAAACTCATTTTGAGGTTAAATTGGGGACAAAGCCCCACGGTGGGCACCAAAAATGTTACGCAAAAATGTAGAGCAATATCAATATATCAATAATATCCCAATAACTCAATGAAATGGAAATAATCAAGATTAAAAACACAAAGAACAATACATTACAAACCTTGTTACTTCGCAGCTTCCATTGGTCGCCCATCTCAAATTGATCTTGTTGTATGAATGAAGCCCTCAGAAGATGCACTTCCTTGCTTTTTTCGTCAAGATGACAATAGAGAACGGCTATGATAGATCTTGCAAAGAAGAGGATCTTCAATACAATGGTAATGGTGATCTCAAGCTATGGATATGGTTTGGATGCCAAAGGCGCACTACGATTCCTGCAGAGTAAGTTTACTGAAAGATTGGATTATTCGAATGGAGGAAAAGGGTTGTACTTATAGACTTGTGAGAGAGAAGATCAATGGTATAGAATGAACAAGAAGATCAATGGTTGAGGAAACTTGAGAGGATGTGCGCGAATAGGGAGAGGACAAGTGTCTTGTTCCCTCATGTAACAAGAGGAGTTAACATAATAGAATGAAGAGTTAACTGAATTGATTAATTAGTTAACATAATAGAATAACTAGTTAACTGATTTGATTAATGAGTTAACTAATTGGACTAGAGAATAAAAAGGACATGTGGGTGAGAGAACAATTAATTAAATATTAAAATATTCAATTAAGTGTGCACATGGATTTGCATGAATTATTTTTGGTGTTGATTCACTTTTGGAGGAAAATAGAACAATTTAAATAAATATTTGGATTTATTTAAATATAGAGGATGACTTAAATTTAGAAGAATTCAATTAAATAATTTGGTATTATTTAATTTACACTGATTTGGAGGATCTAATTAAATAATTTGGTATTATTTAATTTATACTGATTTGGAAGAATTTGGGAAGACTTTAATTAAATAAATGATTTTATTTAATTTTGTGGAGGAATGTGAATCAAATAAATAAATTGATATATTTATTTATTGATAGAGGAATTTAGGATGAAATAAATATTTAAAATATTTATTTAGACAAAGTCGTGTCAATTTTAGGTGTATACACTAACCAAGTGTGGATTCTTTTGAGTGAACTCCTCATCCTCCCATGTGGCCTCTTCAACTGGTAAATTCTTCCATTGGATGAGATACTTCGTGAGGGTTCTATTCCTCAGCTTCTTTGTGCATGTTTGAAGAATGCACTCTAGTTCCAAAATTTCCTTCTTCATTGAGCTTTGGTAGTACTGTTTGAGTTGGAATATTATGCCCAATTACCTTCTTCAAACAAGAAACATGAAAAACTAGATGTATCTTTGTTGTTGGTGGCAACTCTAGCTTGTAGGTGTTGTGTGGTTACACAACATGCCCCATTTTGACTTGGCAAAACAGGGACCCAACTTTTTGGTTTGGCTTGTGCGTCTGCTTTTGGGCGGTTTGGTAAAAGTAAGTCGAGTGCATCATCATGCTAAACTAGGATGAGGGAAGTCATCATGAGGTCAATTTGTCAAAGTTTGTATTTCATCTCTGTGACCTCATATATTGAAAGAGTATTAAAATTCAGGCAGGTTTACCTTTTACATCATCTTGATATTCATCAGGATGTAAGAGTTATGAACAGTCAAAGTTTCGGTCAAACCTGATATTCGCAAGAGGAAGGTCATCTTTTTATATCCTCGGTCATATTGTTCAAGTTCATCATCATATTTGAAACATCCCCCCCGATATATCATGCGGTTCAAATATCCAGACGTCAACTTTAAATGATAGCAAAATCTTCCCGTCAAACGGTTTTATCTATCGTGAGCGTCATATTTCGCATGTAACCCGATATTTCTTAACATCCTCCTGACGCAAATATCACCCTTAGCAAATATCGTGATAACATCATCCGAATATGATAAACGAAGGAACATACATAATGATGACATCATCATCACATTCACATTACTATAGGATATTTTCTAAAAACATGATCATGTTCGCCTAATATGATGATGACGTCATGATGCACTCCCGATAAGAAGAGCGAATATCAGGATGACGTCATCCCGATATTCCAAAAAGAGAGACATATAAGTTTGTCTCGTCATCATCATGTTTAAAAAACATCACCCAATTCACTGAAATATCCTCCTGATGTACGAAGCATAAACAAAAGTGCTTTTGTCACCCGAATCTTGTCGTGATAACAATGTCAATGCGAGGGAGGAGGATGATATTGAAACTCAACCTGATATTTGCGAATATCATCCTGCCCTCATGATATCCTATCATATGGATATTCCCCGCTCCCCTCGCCGCCATTATCATTTAATGCGCGCAGACATGGTAGGTGGTTCCCGCCGACCCCGGAACCCAATGAAACACCTGGCGAGATCCTGCATTTTTGCACGAATAATCAAGGAACATGATCCAATCTGTCAGAGTTGCCCTAAATGTACCCTAAATGCGAGGTTAAAAGGTAATTCAACCGCCATTTTCACATTTACCTTGTGATAAACTTGTTTTACAGAGCACCAGCTTCCATATCTGCATACCAGCTACCTTTGCGCGATTTGAGCTCACGGGTAGAAAGAAAGAGGTGATCATCAGCTGAATTAGGAACGTCTCAGCAATCTACTGGTATAAAAGGGAATCTGCATAACCAGGTAAGTGAATAAAACCCTCATCATATTGTTTCTGTTTTGGTACGATGATGTAAGTTCTGGTTTATGCATCCGTACAATTAAGTAGTGTTAGAATTGATACAATAGGCATAATGATTTATAAAGTCAGTTGCAATATACATGCATGTATGTACCTGTTGTGAGATAGGATTGTCGTTAATTGCAGGTACTCATGGCTGAGAAGCGATTGGTCAAGTGTCAGGAAGAATTCAGCAAACCCATGTTCTTTGCTCAGAGGGGGGTCCTGTTTAAATATGGAGCAATTACAGACACTCATCAGGGAAGCACTAATTTGGAGGCTTGGTCAGTCAAGCTGAATAATGGACATGACAAGAGTCCTGTGCTGGACGCAGTGTTCATGTCCAGATTGTGGAATGCCGTTGGTTTTCCATACTCCATGGAATCTCTGGAACTCATCATTGAGTGTGCCTGGAATTATAACCCCCAAACAAGGCAAGTAGTGAAGCATGGGAGGATATATGCAGACCTCTCCATCAAAGGTCTCTCCCAGACATTTGGATTGCCACTGGGAAGTAAGGTTAAAAGTGTAGACTTGAAGAAGTCTGAACGGGAGTATGAAGCCAATAAGAAATCAGCCAGGAAGAACATGTATCCGTGGCGGGCTGAGAACATCACATATAATGCAGCCGCCAAGCTTCCTGTGCACCTGTTTAAGTATGATTTTAGTGAGAAGTATCAGTACATGATTGCACTCCTGAATAGAGTAACTGGCCAACCTGATACTGACAGTTTCAGGGATTGGATGTACGAAATAATAATGATGTGTCTATATTCAGACACCAAGCTGCTGTGGGGCCAAATTATAAGTGATGCTCTGCATGAGCAACTGATGAACCTGGGAGGTTCAAATTGTACATTTTACATGTCATCATATATTGTTTATTCTTGTGCCAACAGAGGTACTTTTGATGCCTTGGTTACAGATGGAAAGCTCATAGGCACAAATGCTGCATATATCTGGGATCATCATCCCCAGCTGCAGAGAACCAACTACCTAAAAGATTACAAACTGGTCAATGATGCATTCTCTATGCATCTGGTAAGGACCATGGAAGAAGACAGAACAAAGAGATTGAGCATGGAGGCTCAAGATGCAGTCTACAGGCATGGGGCCTGGTACATACAATTTGCAACCTTTTCTTATATAAGGGTTGAAGGTTTCGAGGGACATCCCCTGATGCTGCCAAGATATCCTACCGATGCCATAGTACTAATGGAATTCATCAGGCAGGGCTCAACCATGATACAAATGTACAAGGATGCCAAGAAGCTGCCACCAATTTTGTTCCCAGTCAGCATTGGCAACTATATGTGCCCTAACTCTGATAATATCAAGAAGGTGATGGTCACCCTGAATAAGATGAACCTGCAGCCTTTTCCAATAACAAGACCATATGATGCTTACGGCAGGATACAGAAGATACTAGGAAAGCCTGTTCATCAGAGGCACCTAGAAGATTTTTGGGCTGACTGTGAAGATGAGGCAGAAGCCAGAAGAAGGAGGTATCAGAGATTGACTCTGAACCAAATAAGAATTTTAGATTGTATCTCCATTCCCCAACAATTGAAGAAGGATGATGGCAGGACAATGGCAGACGAGTATGAACAGAAAAAGATATATAATGACACCATCTCTGCACCTGACCTCACTATGCAGGAGGATATATCCTTGGACCCATTCATTACCAGGACCCTACGCCTAACCCAAGCTTGGGTTGATGCACAGATAGAGGCATTGAAGAAGAAGGGTGTTGCCATTACGGTGGACAACAAGAAGAAGGGGCAGGATATCCCTGCGGATGAATATGATGACTTCTTGTTGGAGAAGAGGAAGACTAAGGGAGATAGGGTCCCTCCACCACAACAACAGAGCAAAAGACCCCCAAGGGGCAAGAAGGTGGAACAGGGACCAAAAGGGATTCTAATCGAAATGGCAGTATTTATAGCTGAGGAGGCGGCAGGGTCAGGATCAGAATCAGCATCCCCTCCAGAGAAAGAAAGGCCCAAGAAAAGTAAGACAGCAGAGGCTGGAATCACTGAGACCCAAGAAGTGGGTCAATCTTCTAAACAACCAGGAGAAGAGGATACCCTCATAGAAGAAGAGCCCGAGGAAGAGGAGGCTCCATTGGTAATAAGAAGGAAGAGGAGAGCTTCGCAGGTGCTGGTGTCTACCCCACCTAAGAAACAAAGAACCTCCATGAGAGGTGGAATAAGCCAACCCCCTACTTCATTACAAGGGGAAGGTAGTGAAGTGCACAAGGAACTTCAACATAATGTTCCACTTCCTACCATCGTCAAGTTCAAAACTGAACTTGCTAAGGAGCAGTTGAAAGAAACTCCCCAGACACAAGCAGAAGGGCATGTCTCGCTCGACGAGACAATAAATTTGTCTGATGATAAGGTGGTGCAGGATGTGGCTACATAGAAGATGGAAACACTTGCTACTGATGTAAGTATGACGCTTCACAAGCCTCCCCCAGTTCAAACTGTGCTTGAGGAGATGAAGCAAGCAAAAGAAGAGGAAGAAAAGAGCCCAGAGCAAGTAGCTTAGGAAATAGGGCTAGATACATTGATCACAGAGGTGACCAGTCCTGTAGTGGCGGACCTGACAGAGAAACAGGATGCAAGTCCTGAATAGCCAGCAGGATCACCTGATAAGGGTCACCTAACAGAAGAGATAGAGATGGCAGAATCAGAAGGCCATGCTCTTGAAACTGGCCAACAAAGCCCACATGACACAATAGAGGAACCTGCTATAGTAGAGGTTCAGGAAGCGAAGGCTGATGAGAAGGAAACACCGGAAGATCTAGCTGCCAAAGTACAAGAAGTGGATGGTGCAGGCTCAGAAGAAGTAGTAGCTGCAGAGCAATCGCCAACACATCAGGCAGAGTCCCCAATATCTGGTGCAGTTGATAAGCCACAAGAAGAAGAAGAAGTGGGAACAGATGAAATGATGATAGAAGAAGGTCATGATCATCATGATCAGCATATAGATGCGCCTCAAGGTTCCCCACAGCATGAAGATGCTCCTCTGGAGAAGGAAATCCCTCAGTAGGAGGAGGTGCCGCAAGATCAACAACAAAGGGAGCATCAAGTAGAAGAAATGGGAAAGTCACCATCTCCACAACACTTGTTGACCGAAACGGGAGATATAGGTGAACATCAGGATGATGCTGAAAAACATGATCAGGTGCCTCCGTGGTTGGCAAAAGAAGTAAATGCTGAGGAGGAGCTTGAAATTCAGGAATTCGACGTCTCCACCCTATTCTCTGCGGATATAATGAAGCCAAGGAGGAAGGCCAGAATGATTTCGGCCATCAAGAGAGATCCGGCAACAAGGAGAAGGACCGGACAAATTGCCATACCTGCGGTGGAGAAGGAAAAAGGTAAAATCACTGTCGATGAATTTCAAATCAGTAGAGTAGATTTGGGCTTTGCCAATGAGGACCAGGAAGGTCGGGAGGGCAAAGATATCATTGACTCTCTAATTCAGAAGGTGAAAAGAGAGAAGGAGAAAAATAAGCAACATAAAGAGCACATTGCTCAGTTGCATGCCTATATCAAAGGGCTGACCAATCCTGATGATACCACAACTGAAAATGCAGTCCCATTGACTATTATTTCTCAGGAGGAGGTAAATAAATTGGACCTCATGAAGCATGAGGCGTCCGTAATAAGGAGATGGATGTCATCCACATTGGATGATGCTGTAGAAATAATGAAGGCCTCTTTGAAGAGGTGGAGCACCCTAAGTGACTCCAAGGCCAAAGTGGATAAATTACAGATGCAGACCAGGAAGAGGTCTTACAAGCTGGAGAGGGTCCTGAGCCTACTAGGGGAAATAAGGAATATAAATCCACAACTGCTTATCAGTAAACAGGTTCTAAATAGTAATACCGCACTATGAATGGATATCTTGTATAAGGACACTCAGTTTGAGTGTGGAGTCCTCAAAAGGTGTAATAATAAGTTGAGGGATATCAGCATGAGGCTACGAGATTTGATGGCTGAAGAAGCCGTGATGCTAGAAGCATTGGAAGGCAAGGTAGAAGGAAAAATAGAAAATCAAGATGAAGAGTCCGCCATTAAAGTTGTACACAGCAATTTCCAATTAGAGGCAGACGGTCCACCTATTCCTTTGACAAAGGAATTGATAGATAAAATAATGAGGATCAAGGTCCAGATAGAGAAATACAAAGAGACACTGCAGGACAGGAAAAATAAGCTTGACAACAGCAGGGACAAGTATGAAGCACATAAACACGCCATTGTCAAAGCAAAGACTCAAGATGGCGGAGGGATAGATCAGGTTGTGCGTTCATACGAGCAGGTCCGCAGTAGCATGCAGCCCCATATGTAGCCTCGTCATCATCAGGATAGTGAAAGTTCAGAAAGTGATGCACATGATGATGACCTGCATGAATCAGCTGAGGAGCATGATGAAGATACATCATGAGGAGGATAATAGCATAAGTAGTATAGATAGTTGCCAGCTGGCAACTTGTGCCATTTTGTAAAGATTGACAAATTCAAGTGAATCATGACCATAGATTTGTATTGATGAATCAGGATCGTAGATCTTTTGTAACGGATTCCCCACCTTATTCTATAAAAGGTGGTGGAATGCCCTGTTGAAACATTCGAAACTTAATTGAAATCTGTTTGCTGAAGTATTCAGGGCTTATTTCAAAGTTGTTGCATATGTACATGTCTTTTGCATACTTAATGAAAGAGAAGAGTATTTCGATTACAAATCTTCGTAAATCTTGAGTAATCTGTGTCTGAATTCTGGATATGTGCTTTGATTTGCTGCATCCCTTGGAGTTCTTATCATGTTGCATGTATTGTTTTCATTCATCATCCTCTGAAGTTTGCATCAACTGTATCTAGCTGTGGAATATCCTGGTGAACATATGGTTTGATTTCTTCTCGTCATGACAGTATCTAGTATGTATGTGGATCAATAGCTGAAGGTTTAACTTTAAATTGTAGTATTCCTTTAATTTCTTTCAATTCCAGAGCATTTCATTATCACAATTGCAAATAACTGATAATCTTAAGTAAATAACACAAATATGCAGACATCTCGTAGGTAATCGCAAATATTTAGCATATTTGAATGCAAAGCATGCACAATTGAAAAATATCATGTAAAGATTGAAGTATTTTTACATCTTTTCATCTAATAACTGCATAATATGACTTCTCTGTAAAGAATTTCTACAGGAATGTCATGATGATGGCGCAATTTCACGTAAGGCCCCAAAATGGAAACAGCAACGCACATTAACCTCTGAGTAGCTTCAGACGATTAAGACCTAATCACCGGAGACTTGGGATCCCGAATTCTTTGAATTCACAGTATCTTTCAAGATAAATAAAGGTTAATGTGTACTTTTATTCTATGCTTGTTTATGACTAACATCATGACCAACATAAATTGGCACTAGAAGGAGGGCCAGATTTGGAATACTACGCTCATTATCATTATTTTCATGTTCTATGATGCAAGGAGTAAGGTAACCTCAGATCGTCTATGAATTTCAAATATTATGAAAATATTTACTATAAGAAGCTCGTATATGCTCATTTCGTGTAAAGCTTTCTAGATCTTACATAAATATTGCAAGCTTTATAGTAGATCATTCTGAATTCACTAATATTGGCCAAAGATCTGTAAATCTGTTCAAGCTTTGAAGAGTTTCAGCTTTAGATACTTGAGATCTCATGCTAGGGGTCATTATACCCCAAATATCCTGTCATACTTGCAGTATTTTCATAAATATTTCATAAATATCTAGTTTGATTAGCCATTTGACTGCAAATATCACCTCATTTGGTGAAATCCAGCCAATATTTGCAAAGTTTAAGCCAATTCGCCTCAAAATTGTGAAATCCTGGCTCACAGGATAAATACCAGGTCTAGATCTAGTGGAATCTTCGAGGAACTACCTGTTAGAAGTTTCCGACCTAGAACTGTAGACATTCATCATACTCCAGGGTCTAGTGCATCAAGAGCTTCACCAGAACCTCCTCCTGTAACTCCCGTTGGTTTACAAGTACCTTCCGAGATATTTGTGACACCTCCTGTCCAGCCTCAGGGTGTACCTTTAGTCCAACCTCAGTCAGCTCAACCTCCTCTGGTTGCAATGTCTTTCTTTGCAATAGAGTCACCTTTGACCTTTAATGCATATCATGAGCTACCAAAGAATCCAGATAAACTTTGTCCAAAGTATCATCCTTATCAAGATGCTGATGATCATATCAGGACATTTAAGGAAGCTTGCTGCAGGGCCAGAATAGAGCATCAAGATGTGGTGTGTAGGTTATTTCCTTTTTCCCTAGGAGAAGATGCTTATAATTGGTTCATTAGTCTTGGCCAAGCCTCTGTTGGTTCATGGGCTGTCTTAGAGAAAGCCTTTCTTGACAGGTTCAAGGTCCCTATTGATCCATCTATGAATTACCATATGTTTGCCATGATCAAAAGATTTGAGCATGAACCTATCGCCAATTTCAATGCTAGGTTTCAGAAAATGTTGTCCAAGTTAGTTGCCCCATATGTAGTATCTGATGCCTCTGCCCGGAGCATCTATTATTCAGCTTTGGATCCATTAACTTCCATGTTCATCATGAGAACACATCCTGAGATCACTACATTGACGGGAGCTTTTCAAGAAGCTATCAAAGTGAATCAGCAGTTGATACCTGCTCCTACTCCAAATATAGTATTTCCTACCTTGCCTGGCATGCATTCACAATATCCCGCATCATATCCTGCAACATATTCTCCGCAGTATCCTGCACAATATCCTAATGGAACAGTGATACCTCCAGCAGTCATGCCTGCACCTTTGCAAGTACCTCCACTGAGCATCATGCCCCCTCCTAATGGAAATGGCCAAGTGCCACAATACCCTGCACAAGCTCAGACACCTCAGGGTGCTGATCTATCCAATAATAACCATGGATCCTCTTTCTTCAAGCCTCAGACTGAAAATGTAGTGGCCAAAGCTCAAGAAGAAAAGGAGGAAATCAAAGAAATTTCTGCTCAATTAAGAAAACTCACCACAGAAGTGACACACTTGAGAAATCAGGGTTTTTATTCCCAGTCAAATCAGAACAGAAGTTACTCCAATGACAGACCAAATTATCTTGATAGAGGATATAACAACAATAATTTCAACAATAATGGTGGAAACAACAATAATCCACCTAGACAGCCCAGAGTATGGAATTCTAGGCCAAATAATGGTTCATTACCATCACCCCTGGTTAATCAGCCTCTTGGTGAAGCCAAACAGACTACTAGAGTCAATCTTGCTGAGGCAGCTCTCACTAATTGGTGTAGGATCCACAATACTAATGCACATGCAGAATTAGACTGTCCACAATTTAGAATTGTTGCTAGCATCTTTCAGACTGAAGTGTCTAACACTTCTGGAAATCCACCTCATGCAGAAGGAAATGAGATCGTTCCTTGTGGATACGACTCAACTTTTGTGCTAGAAGCCTATACAAATGAACCTCATCAGATTTATAACTAGGCATATGAAGAATCAGCCTTAGCTTTTGAAACAAATTATGTTTTCCCATTTGAAGACGAAAATGAGCCTATAAGGGAACGTGAAGAAGTACATGCATATCAGCAGCAATATCCTGGTAAGCACAATTATAACTTGAGGAGTAATGCCAATAGACCTACTGGTCCATTGACATCATCTCTACCTCCAAACAACTTCAATACACCTCCTGATCCTAAGGCTAGCAATAACCCAGGGTTCCCTAAGGTGAATGCTCAGTACTTGTCACCTCAAAACACAATATCAAAGATTGTGAATACACCTCATGAATCTGACAAGTTGGTCAGCTATCTCGCTGATGAAATGAAGAAAATTAAGATCAGCCGGTCCCTGTCTGAGTTACTGAAAACTCCTGCTATCAAAAGGGCATTTATGAAGTCCTTAGACGATCCTGCCCCTAAAGAGGATGGCCATCTTTCAAGTCAGTCCAGCGGCAAGGATCACGTTGCTAGGGATAATATTGTCAAGCCTAAAGTGTCAGCCACAGTCCAAGCTATAGAAACCTCCCACATGACCTTGTATAGGGATAAAACCGAATCACCTCCGTTCCTCCTTACCATAAGAATGTTTAGCAAGAACCTGCACAACTGTCTGGTGGATTCGAGAGCCTCAACGAATGTTATGCCTTTGTCAATATGCAATGCTTTAGGACTGCATCCTGCTAAATCCTTAAAGAAGGTCACACAGTTGGACAAAACAGAAGTAAGTGTAGTAGGGAAATTAACTCATATCCACATGCAGCTAGCTTCTGATCCCAGGATCCAGTATTACATTGATATTCAAGTAGTTGACATACCTGATACATATGGGATGTTGCTCAGCCGCGATTGGTCTAAAATGCTTAACAGATATATGTCTACAGATTTCAGTCACATGTGGCTACCATGGAAGGGTATACCTAACCAGATCAGGATTGATGTTGAACCTAGAATGAAACATATGATAACCGAGTACAACAAAACAAATGAGATCATGTACGTAAACGTAGAACCTGGAGTTTATTGTATCAGGCCGCAGACCGTCAAAATAGAAGAGATCCTGATGCTTAAGCTGCATCATCATCATGATGATGATGATCAGGAGGACATACCAGTCATAGAAACTGATAATAATCCAGATAATGAGAATGAAATAGATCGCTTCAGGGATTTTGAGGTACATCTGTCTAAACAGGTAAAACGTTGTCAATTGTTAAATATACCTGCTAATGATATTTTAATTGACAGATGGTGCAGATTACACGACGAGGCACATTCAGAAAAGACATGTGAAACATGCTTAGAGATGATGATGCTAGAACGAATGTACAGCGAGGCATCATCATCATGTTCTGAGGTAAATATTATATTTGATGATGATGACAATAATAACTCTTATCTGTCTTCTGTAGGAACTGAAGAACCGACAGATCATGATGAGCCTCCTATCCTAGAAACAGAAGAAGTGTTAGTCTCTCTCCAAGTAAATAATGAAATGAAAGAAAAGATCACCCCAGGGAGTGATTGCTTTATGGAACCAGATTATGAATTGTCCGATGAGGACAAAGGTAGTGACCTGACGAAGTTCGAAGAATTTTTGGAAAGGGAAATAGAGAAGGTGACACGGCAGCATAAATCTCCTCGAGAGGTCTTAATTAAAAATTGGTGTAGGTTGCATGAGGCACCTCACTCAGAAACAACTTGCTCACTATGTTTACATATTTTGAAAAAGCATGCAGCTGCAAATTCAGAAGATCATCCTCCTGCTGAAACGAAAGAGAGAATAGAAAAGCCATCAGGCTCACAAGAAAAGGGAAAGAAGAAACTTAAGGATGATGATGTCCCTAAGTTAAAATGGATATCAGGCGGAGCAGCCGCCAGAGCTGCGAAGGGAAAAGAAAGTTCAGCCAAATGTCCTGCTAAAGATAAACCTTGGATCCTGAGGTTTGATGGGTCCAAATCTAAGCAAGGTGCTGGGGTAGGAATCGATCTGATCGATTCAACTGGGAAATCCTATCTGGTAGCCTACAGACTACAGTTCCCCTGTACTAACAATGTAGCAGAGTATGATGCTTTGATTCATGGAATGCTGTTTGCTCATAAGAAGAAAGTAAAGATTCTGCATGTCTTTGAAAATTCAGAACTAGTTGTGAAGCAAGTAAGAGGAATTTATTCCTGTAACTACAGAAAACTATCAAATTACAGACATCGTGTATGGGACCTGATGGAAGACTTTGATGCCTTTAATATCACTCATGTACCAAGAGAACAAAACCATAGGGCAGATGCGCTAGCTCAAGCTGCCAGTACATTGGAGCCACTGTCCATATCTGGTCTAAAGAGATTTTCAATAGAGCTGGTGTCAGTGCCATCAATACCTGACAATGTGACTAATCTCCAGGTGTTTGATGATGATCAGCACATTCTGGACTTCATTTCAAATAGAGACATATTTGAAGCTCAGATTATAGATGAGAATGGTATGGAGGATCATGTCTGGGAAGAAGATGAGATAGTAGAGTTGCCTAGCAACAGGATCCCCAAAGGTATGATTGAGTTGGAAAGAGCCTTTGATTTGGATAACATGCTTAAACATAAAGATCTGCCCAAGGCAGATGGAGGTCAATATTCACAAGTGAATATTGGACAAGCTGATGACAAGAAAAGTGTCTTGTTGGGTAAGGTTTGCACACCAGAGGAGTTAGAAGGAATAACTCAGGCCCTCAAGGATTACATACATGTAATTGCATGGACTTATGATGAGCTGAAGACATATGACACCTCTATCATAACTCATACTATACCTCTCAAGCCAGATGCAAAACCTTTCAGACAGAAGCAAAGGCCAGTCAATGCCTTGCTTGAACCAATAATTCTTGAAGAAGTCAAGAAATTGTTAAATGCCAGGATAATATTTCCTGTTAGGCACTCCACTTGGGTGGCTAATCTTGTGCCAGTCAGAGAAAAGAATGGAGACATCAAGTTATGTGTAGATTTCAGGAACCTGAACAGAGCATCAGAAAAGGATAACTATCCTTTACCCTCATTGGATGAAGTTCTACAGATTGTAAATGGAGCTAAAATGATGTCCTTCTTGGACAGCTTTTCAGGATACAACCAAGTAATGGTTGACAAAATTGACAGATTGAAAAATTCCTTCACCACAAAATGGGGGATATTTGCATATAGACGTATGCCCTTTGGACTCATAAATGCTGGAGCTACATTCCAGCAAGCAATGGACATAGCTTTCAGAGGTTTAATAGGAAAGTGTATAGTCATCTACATGGATGACTTGACGGTATTCTCCAAGGAAAGGGGGAATCATGTTGCTGACCTTAGAAGTGTACTGAAGAAATGTGAAGAATATGGAATATCTTTGAATCCTAAGAAGTGCATATTTGGGGTCACAACAGGAAAATTACTAGGCCACCTGATCACAGAGGATGGAATTATCATTGATCCTGACAGGGTAGAATCTATTATGAAGTTACAACTTCCAGGAAGCAAAAAGGAACTCAAGTCTTATTTTGGTAAGATAAACTTTGTGAGGAAGTTCATCACCGGCTTTGCTGAGATTGTCAGACCTTTAAATGCTATGTTAAAAAAAGATGCACAAATTGAGTGGACACCAGAAGCCAGGACTGCATTTGAAGATATAAAAAAGGCCATTTCAGATGCTCCTGTCCTCATTAGTCCAGACTACACCAAAGATTTCTACATCTATTCATTTGCTTTAGAACATACCTCTGCAGCAGTGTTAACTCAAAGAAATGAAGAGAAAGAAGAGAAACTGATTGCTTTCATGAGCTGCCCTTTTAGGGATGCTGAGTTGAGGTATATAGATGTTCAGAGACAGGCACTTGCATTAGTCAGGGCAGTAAAGAAGTTCAGACATTACATACTCAGAAGCAAAGTGATTGCTGTGGTACCTGATGCAGCAGTGAAGATGCTGCTGATGCAGAGTGAGCCTGGTGAGAAAAGAGCTAAATGGATTACTGTATTACAAGAGTATGACATGGAAATTACACCAATGAAGCTGGTAAGAGGACAAGCTCTGAGCTAGATGATATCTGAGATTGATCCAAACATCACTAGCCAGCAATATGTGATCAATGAGAAAGACAATAAAGAGTGGTATTCAGATATCAGGCACATCCTGATTACTGGAAGATGTCCATCGAGAATGCAGGCTTCACAGAGAAGAGCCTTAAAGATAAGATCCCAAAAGTATATGATGAAGGGGGGAACCTTGTTCAAAAAAATTACGAAGGAATATACATTAGATGCTTAGAGAAGCCAGAAGCAAGTAGAGTCCTGACAGAATTACATGATAAGTTTGGAACGGCACCTGGATCAGCATTGGCCACAACACATGCAATCCTTCGAGTAGGATATTACTGGCCTACAATTTTTAAAGACACAACTGATCATGTTAAATGTTGTCATGTTTGCCAGGTTGTTGCCAACAGAGAGAAATATGCTGCACAACCATTGCAGCCAGTAATGGAAGAGTGCCCATTTGCACAGTGGGGCATGGACTTCATAGGACCAATCAATCCTCCGTCCTCCTCAGGGCATAGGTATGTTTTAACAATTACTGACTATTGTACTAGATGGACTGAGGTGATTAGCAGCAAAACTTGCACTACAGATGATGTCATTAAATTTCTGGAGAGCAACATTGTCACCAGGTATGGAACTCCTTATGCATTGGTAAGTGATAATGGGTCCGCCTTCATTTCCACCAAGTTATCCAGTTGGGCTTTTGATCATGGGATTATACTTAAGTTTTCATCTAACTATTATCCCCAGGGGAATGGTTTAGCAGAATCCACCAACAAGAATTTACTGAGTATCATAAGAAAACTGATAGAGAAGAACCCCAGGGAATGGAACTCATTTCTAAAGTATGCCTTATGGGTGGACAGAACTAGAATAAAAACTGCATTAGGAAACTCACCTTTCCAACTAGTATATGGAGTGGATCCCATCCTCCCTATAAACTTAAAAATTCCTACCCTACAGTTTGCCCAAGAATACCTAGGCATAGACAATAAACAAGAAGTCAGGTTGCTTCAGTTGATGCACCTTGAAGAAAAAAGGAGTTAAGCAATCGATCAATTTGCAAAACATCAGGCTGTTGTCAAACGCTGGTTTGACAAGAGAGCCAGAATTAAAGCTTTCAGGATATCTGATTTGGTCCTGATGTGGGATAAGGCCCATGAAAAGAAAGGTGATCATGGTAAGTTTGATAGATTGTGGATAGGTCCTTTTCAAATTTCTAAGATACTAGGAGACAGTACTTATAGGCTTAAGAACTTAACAGGTGAAGATGTCCCATTGCCAGTCAATGGACAATTCCTCAAACATTATTTCCAGGCCTGAATGATTTCATAACAGTCATGTGTATCATATTGTATATTTGTATAGTTGTTTGTACAGTGTGTCTGTTTTGCTTGTTTCGTTTTGTTGGTTGGGACCTTGTTCTGGTAAGTCAAGATTGTGCACTTCATCACCCTAGAAAATAAACAAATTGTTAAGATTCAAGTAATGAGATCACATTTAGACATAGGTTATGATTCATTGCAAGAAGAGTTCATGATCAGGTTTCTGATATCTTTTCATCAGGGTGCCTTTTCTTGGTCAAAGTGAATCAATCACAATAAAACACCTAACAGCCTTGGGTTTGTTGAACACATAAGTATAGGTGTTAAGTGAAAAATCTAAAGGGACTCCTTTGCTACCAATACAATCTCCAACCTAAAGCTGCAAGTGACTGTACCTTGTACAAATAAGCTAACATGACGATATCAGATACAAATTTTAAAGAGAAAATTAGAAAAGAAATAAAATTAGGCCATCTAAGTAACTCTACCGGGGCTATAGATGCCTACTGGCAGTGGGGCTCTACTTAGGGAGATTGTATAGATAACCTTGTCGGGGCTATAGACGCCTGCTGGCAGCAAGGCTCTATCCAGGTCGGCTATGAGGGATGATCCCCAACTATGTAGTTTAACACCAGTTACTCATGTTTTCAACTTGCTTTCAAGATGAGGATAATTAATCATATGCACACACATGGTCCTTTGTTAGCATTGTTATCATGATGAAATTTTATCATTCAAAGATCATGATACTTATGCTTATATGGAATTAGAATACTATAGATGAATGTGATCACATCACTTGAATCATTGGAATTTGTTTGTTTTCTTTGGTGACAAGTTGTTGTGTGGTTACACAACACACCCCATTTTGACTTGGCAAAATAGGGACCCAACTTTTTAATTTGGCTTGTGCGTCTGCTTTTGGGCAGTTTGGTAAAAGTAAGTCCAGTGCATCATCATGCTAAACCAGGATGAGGGAAGTCATCATGAGGTCAGTTTGTCAAAGTTTGTATTTCATCTTTATGACCTCATATATTGAAAGAGCATTAAAATTCAGGCAGGTTTGCCTTTTACATCATCTTGATATTCATCAGGATGTAAGAGTTATGAACAGTCAAAGTTTCGGTCAAACCTGATATTCGCAAGAGGAAGGTCATCTTTTTATATCCTCAGTCATATTGTTCAAGTTCATCATCATATTTGAAACATCCCCCCCGATATATCATGTGGTTCAAATATCCGGACGTCAACTTTAAATGATAGCAAAATCTTCCCGTCAAACGGTTTTTTCTATCGCGAGCGTCATATTTCACATGTAACCCAATATTTCTTAACATCCTCCTGACGCAAATATCACCCTTAGCAAATATCCTGATGACATCATCCGAATACGATAAACAAAGGAACATACATAATGATGACATCATCATCACATTCACATTACTACAGGATATTTTCTAAACACATGATCATGTTCGCCTAATATGATGATGACGTCATGATGCACTCCCGATAAGAAGAGCGAATATCAGGATGACATCATCCCGATATTCCAAAAAGAGAGACATATAAGTTTGTCTCGTCATCATCATGTTTAAAAAATATCACCTGATTCACCGAAATATCCTCCTGATGTACGAAGCATAAACAAAAGTGCTTTTGTCACCCGAATCTTGTCACGATAACAATGTCAATGCGAGGGAGGAGGATGATATTGAAACTCAACCCGATATTTGCAAATATCATCCTGCCCTCATGATATCCTGTCATATGGATATTCCCCGCTCCCGTCGCCGCCATTATCATTTAATGCGCGCAGACATGGTAGGTGGTTCCTGCCGACCCCGGAACTTAATGAAACACCTGGCGAGATCCTGCATTTTTGCACGAATAATCAAGGAACATGATCCAATCTGTCAGAGTTGCCCTAAATGTACCCTAAATGCGAGGTTAAAAGGTAATTCAACCGCCATTTTCACATTTACCTTGTGATAAACTTGTTTTACAGAGCACCAGCTTCCATATCTGCATACCAGCTACCTTTGCGTGATTTGAGCTCACGGGCAGAAAGAAAGAGGTGATCATCAGCTGAATTAGGAACGTCTCAGCAATCTACTAGTATAAAAGGGAATCTGCATAACCAGGTAAGTGAATAAAACCCTCATCATATTGTTTCTATTCTGGTACGATGATGTAAGTTCTAGTTTATGCATCCGTACGATTAAGTAGTGTTAGAATTGATACAGTAGGCATAATGATTTATAAAGTCAGTTGCAATATACATGCATGTATGTACCTATTGTGAGATAGGATTGTCATTAATTACAGGTACTCATGGCTGAGAAGCGATTGGTCAAGTGTCAGGAAGAATTCAGCAAACCCATGTTCTCTGCTCAGAGGGGGGTCCTGTTTAAATATGGAGCAATTACAGACACTCATCAGGGAAGCACTAATTTGGAGGCCTGGTCAGCCAAGCTGAATAATGGACATGACAAGAGTCCTGTGCTGGACGCAGTGTTCATGTCCAGATTGTAGAATGCCGCCAGTTTTCCATACTCCATGGAATCTCCGGAACTCATCATTGAGTGTGCCAGAATTATAACCCCCAAACAAGGCAAGTAGTGAAGCATGGGAGGATATATGCAGACCTCTCCATCAAAGGTCTCTCCTAGACATTTGGATTGCCACTGGGCAGTAAGGTTAAAAGTGTAGACTTGAAGAAGTCTGAACGGGAGTATGAAGCCAATAAGAAATCGTCCAGGAAGAACATGTATCCGTGGCAGGCTGAGAACGACACATATAATGCAGCCGCCAAGCTTCCTGTGCACCTGTTTATTTATGATTTCAGTGAGGAGTATCAGTACATGATTGCACTCCTGAATAGAGTAACTGGCCAACTTGATACTGGCAGTTTCAGGGATTGGATGTACGGAATAATAATGATGTGTCTATATTCAGACACCGAGCCGTTGTGGGGCCAAATTATAAGTGATGCTCTGCATGAGCAACTGATGAACCTGGGAGGTTCAAATTGTACATTTTACATGTCATCATATATTGTTTATTCTTGTGCCTACAGAGGTACTTTTGATGCCTTGGTTACAGATGGAAAGCTCACAGGCACAAATGCTGCATATATCTGGGATCATCATCCCCAGCTGCAGAGAACCAACTACCTAAAAGATTACAAACTGGTCAATGATGCATTCTCTATGCATCTGGTAAGGACCATGGAAGAAGACAGAACAAAGAGATTGAGCATGGAGGCTCAAGAGGCAGTCTACAGGCAAGGGGCCTGGTACATACAATTTGCAACCTTTTCTTATATAAGGGTTGAAGGTTTCGAGGGACATCCCCTGATGCTGCCAAGATATCCTACCGATGCCATAGTACTAATGGAATTCATCAGGCAGGGCTCCACCATGATACAAATGTACAAGGATGCCAAGAAGTTGCCACCAATTTTGTTCCCAGTCAGCATTGGCAACTATATGTGCCCTGACTCTGATAATATCAAGAAGGTGATGGTCACCCTGAATAAGATGAACCTGCAGCCTTTTCCAATAACAAGACCATATGATCCTTATGGCAGGATACAAAAGATACTAGGAAAGCCTGTTCATCAGAGGCACCTAGAAGATTTTTGGGCTGACTGTGAAGATGAGGTAGAAGCCAGAAGAAGGAGGTATCAGAGATTGACTCTGAACCAAATAAGAACTTTTGATTGTATCTCCATTCCCCAACAATTGAAGAAGGATGATGGCAGGACAATGGCAGACGAGTATGAACAGAAAAAGATATATAATGACACCATCTCTGCACCTGACCTCACTATGCAGGAGGATATATCCTTGGACCCATTCATTGCCAGGACCCTACGCCTAACCCAAGCTTGGGTTGATGCACAGATAGAGGCATTGAAGAAGAAGGGTGTTGCCATTACGGTGGACAACAAGAAGAAGGGGCAGGATATCCCTGCGGATGAATATGATGACTTCCTGTTGGAGAAGAGGAAGACCAAGGGAGATAGGGTCCCTCCACCACAACAGCAGAGCAAAAGACCCCCAAGGGGCAAGAAGGTGGAATAGGGACCAAAAGGGATTCTAATCGAAAGGGCAGTATTTACAGCTGAGGAGGCGGCAGGGTCAGGATCAGAATCAGCATCCCCTCCAGAGAAAGAAAGGCCCAAGAAAAGTAAGACAACAGAGGCTGGAATCACTGAGACCCAAGAAGTGGGTCAATCTTCTAAACAACCAGGAGAAGAGGATACCCTCATAGAAGAAGAGCCTGAGGAAGAGGAGGCTCCATTGGTAATAAGAAGGAAGAGGAGAGCTCTGCAGGTGCTGGTGTCTACCCCACCTAAGAAACAAAGAACCTCCATGAGAGGTGGAATAAGCCAACCCCCTACTTCATTACAAGGGGAAGGTAGTGAAGTGCACAAGGAACTTCAACATAATGTTCCACTTCCTACCATCGTCAAGTTCAAAACTGAACTTGCTGAGGAGCAGCTGAAAGAAACTCCCCAGACACAAGCAGAAGGGCATGTCTCGCTCGACAAGACAATAAATTTGTCTTATGATGAGGTGGTGCAGGATGTGGCTGCACAAAAGATGGAAACACTTGCTACTGATGTAAGTATGACTCCTCACAAGCCTCCCCCAGTTCAAACTGTGCTTGAGGAGATGAAGCAAGCAGAAGAAGAGCAAGAAAAGAGACCAGAGCAAGTAGCTCAGGAAATAGGGCTAGATACATTGATCACAGAGGTGACCAGTCCTGTAGTGGTGGACCTGACAGAGAAACAGGATGCAAGTCCTGAATAGCCAGCAGGATCACCTGATAAGGGTCACCTAACAGAAGAGATAGAGATGGCAGAATCAGAAGGCCATGCTCTTGAAACCGGCCAACAAGGCCCACATGACACAACAGAGGAACCTGCTATAGTAGAGGTTCAGGAAGTGAAGGCTGATGAGAAGGAAACACCAGAAGATCTAGCTGCCAAAGTATAAGAAGTGGATGGTGCAGGCTCAGAAGAAGTAGTAGCTGCAAAGCAATCGCCAGCACATCAGGCAGAGTCCCCAATATCTGGTGCATTGGATAAGTCACAAGAAGAAGAAGAAGTGGGAATAGATGAAATGATGATAGAAGAAGGTCATGATCATCATGATCAGCATATAGATGCGCCTCAAGGCTCCCCACAGCATGAAGATGCTCCTCCGGAGAAGGAAATCCCTCAGCAGGAGGAGGTGCCGCAAGATCAACAACAAAGGGAGCATCAAGGAGAAGAAATGGGAAAGTCACCATCTCCACAACACTTGTTGACCGAAAGGGCAGATATAGGTGAACATCAGGATGATGCTGAAAAACATGATCAGGTGCCTCCGTGGTTGGCAAAAGAAGTAAATGCTGAGGAGGAGCTTGAAATTCAGGAATTCGACGTCTCCACCCTGTTCTCTGCGGATATAATGAAGCCAAGGAGGAAGGCCAGAATGACTTCGGCCATCAAGAGAGATCCAGCAACAGGGAGAAGGACCGCACAAATTGCCATACCTGCGGTGGAGAAGGAAAAAGGTAAAATCACTATCGATGAATTTCAAATCAGTAGAGTAGATTTGGGCTTTGCCAATGAGGACCAGGAAGGTTGGGAGGGCAAAGATATCATTGACTCTCTAATTCAGAAGGTGAAAAGAGAGAAGGAGAAAAATAAGCAACATAAAGAGCACATTGCTCAGTTGCATGCCTATATCAAAGGGCTGACCAATCCTGATGATACCACAACTGAACATGCAGTCCCATTGACTGCTATTTCTCAGGAGGAGGTAAATAAATTGGACCTCATGAAGCATGAGGCGTCCGTAATAAGGAGATGGATGTCATCCACATTGGATGATGCTGTAGAAATAATGAAGGCCTCTTTGAAGAGGTGGAGCACCCTAAGTGACTCCAAGGCCAAAGTGGATAAATTGCAGATGCAGACCGGGAAGAGGTCTTACAAGCTGGAGAGGGTCCTGAGCCTGCTAGGGGAAATAAGGAATATAAATCCACAATTGCTTATCAGTAAGCAGGTTCTGAATAGTAATACCACACTATTAATGGATATCTGGTATAAGGACACTTAGTTTGAGTGTGGAGTCCTCAAAAGGTGTAATAATAAGCTAAGGGATATCAGCATGAGGCTACGAGATTTGATGGCTGAAGAAGCCGTGATGCTGGAAGCATTGGAAGGCAAGGTGGAAGGAAAAATAGAAAATCAAGATGAAGAGTCCGCCATTTAAGCTGTACACAGCAATTTCCAATTAGAGGCAGATGGTCCACCTGTTCCTTTGACAGAGGAATTGATAGATAAAATAATGAGGATCAAGGTCCAGATGGAGAAATACAAAGAGACACTGCAGGATAGGAAAAATAAGCTCGACAACAGCAGGGACAAGTATGAAGCACATAAACACGCCATTGTCAAAGCAAAGACTCAAGACGGCGGAGGGATAGATTAGGTTGTGCGTTCATACAAGCAGGTCCGCAGTAGCATGCAGCCCCATATGTAGCCTCGTCATCATCAGGATAGTGAAAGTTTAGAAAGTGATGCACATGATGATGACCCGCATGAATCAGCTGAGGAGCATGATGAAGATACATCATGAGGAGGATAATAGCATAAGTAGTATAGATAGTTGCCAGCTGGCAACTTGTGCCATTTTGTAAAGATTGACAAAGTCAAGTGAATCATGACCATAGATTTGTATTGATGAATTAGGATCATAGATCTTTTGTAACGGATTCCCCACCTTATTCTATAAAAGGTGGTGGAATGCCCTGTTGAAACATTCGAAACTTAATTGAAATCTATTTGCTGAAGTATTCAGGGCTTATTTCAAAGTTGTTGCATATGTACATGTCTTTTGCATACTTAATGAAAGAGAAGAGTATTTCGATTACAAATCTTTGTAAATCTTGAGTAATCTGTGTCTGAATTCTGGATATGTGCTTTGATTTGCTGCGTCCCTTGGAGTGCTTATCATGTTGCATGTCTTGTTTTCATTCATCATCCTCTGAAGTTTGCATCAACTGTATCTAGCTGTGGAATATCCTGGTGAACATATGGTTTGATTTCTTCTCGTCATGACAGTATCTAGTATGTATGTGGATCAATAGCTGAAGGTTCAACTTTAAATTGTAGTATTCCTTTAATTTCTTTCAATTCCAGAGCATTTCATTATCACAATTGCAAATAACTGATAATCTTAAGCAAATAACACAAATATGCAGACATCTCGTAGGTAATCGCAAATATTTAGCATATTTGAATGCAAAGCATGCACAATTGAAAAATATCATGCAAAGATTGAGTATTTTTACATCTTTCCATCTAATAACTGCATAATATGACTTCTCTGTAAAGAATTTCTGCAGGAATGTCATGATGATGGCGCAGTTTCACGTAAGGCCCCAAAATGGAAACAGCGACGCACATTAACCTTTGAGTAGCTTCAGATGATTAAGACCTAATCACCGGAGACTTGGGATCCCGAATTCTTTGAATTCATAGTATCTTTCAAGATGAATAAAGGTTAATGTGTACTTTTATTCTATGCTTGTTTATGACTAACATCATGACCAACAGTAGGCAACACTACCAATCTTTTGCATTATTTGGTATGGCCCATAATATCTTGGAGACAACTTATTATTCTTTTTGTGTTGCTTTAGTGAGATTTGCTTATAAGGCTGCAATCTCAAGAAGACCCAATCCCTAACTTCAAAATTTCTTTCACTACGATGTCAGTCCACCTATTATTTCATTCGATTTTATGTCATGGCTAAATTCTTCTTGAGTCTTCAAAGTACCTCTTGTTGATGAAGCAAGTGGTCCTCTACTATCTAAACTCTTGTGACAACTTTAATGATGATGTGATGGAAGGATGATGATATCCATAAAGTGCCAAAAATGGAGACATTTTTTATGAGCTATGAAAAGAAGTGTTATAGCACCATTCTGCAAGTGGTAGCCAATCTACCCATTGAGACTGTTCCTCTGAAGTGAAACAACGTAGATATCCTTCCAAACACTTATTAACAACCTCAGTTTACCCATCTGATTGAGGGTGGTATAAAGAACTATGAGCCAATTAAGTACCCAAACATGAGAATAAATCTTTCCCAAAGTGACTAGTAAGGATAGGATCATGATCACTGACAATAACCTTAGGGTACCATGTAACTTTTGAATATTCTCCAAAAAAACTTTTTCCACTGTACTTGCTGTAAAAGGATGTGATAATGCAATGAAATGTGCATATTTAGTGAGGCAATCAACTACTACCATGATGACATTATGACCTTTAGATTTGGGAAGCCCTGTGATGAAGTCCATAGATACCTCTTCCAAATGCTGGCTAGGAATAGATAAGGGTTGCAAGAGATCTAGTGTCTTAATTGTCTCCCCCTTATTTCTTTGACAAATCAAACATTCAACCGCAAATTTTTGAACATCACCTTTTAGCCCTTCCCAAAAAAATCTTGCTTGACCTGATGATATGTCTTCAAAAATCCTAAATGACCACCAACTGGGGACTCATGTAGCTCTGTGAGAATCATGTGTTTAAGAGTGGAATTCCTGCAGAGATACAAGCGCTCTTTATACCAAAGAGTATCCCCCTTCAAACAAAACTTATCTGAACTACCAGGATCACTTTTTAATTGTTGGATGAGATTACTTGTTGCAACATCATTTTGCCACTCCGCTTTGGCTTCTTCCACCCAATTTGCTTGTAATATTGAAAGGGCACACAATAAGGCTTCATCTTTCTCATCCTTCCTAGAAAGTGTATCTGCCACAATATTTTCCTTCCCTTTCATATATACAATCTCAAAGTCATATCCCAACATCTTAGTGACCCATTTTTGTTGCTCTTCAGAGGATAATCTTAATTTGTTCCAAAAAATATTTTAGGCTATCATGATCTGTCTTAACCTTGAAGTGTTGACCCATTAGATAAGGCCTCCATTGTTTAACTGTGTGAAGGATTGCTAGCATTTCCTTCTCATAAATAGGTTTGATCTAATTCTTACCCTTTAATTGACAACTCTCAAAAGAAATTGGTCGACCTTCTTGCATGAGAACTTCTCCTATCCCATTTCTAGAAGCATCACATTCCATAATGAATTCCTTGGTGAAGTCCGGAGTGGCAAGCACTGGAGTTGTACACATAGCCTCCTTCAATTTCTCAAATACTGCATTAGCAGACTCATTCCAATGAAAAGAATCCTTCTTCAATAGAGTGGTGAGGGGTGCTGCTATATGACCATATATCTTCACAAATCTTCAATAGTACCCTGTCAATCCCAAGAAACCCCTTAGTTTCTTATTGGTTTTTGGAATAGGTCATTATATGATAGCCTTAATTTTCTTAGGGTCCACCTTTACTTCTTCATGTGAAACTATGTGTCTCAAATACTCCACCTCCTTAAGACAAAAAGCACACTTGGATGGCTTAGCATAGAGTTGATGATCTTTGAGTAATTGTAATGCTTGATCTACATGCTACAAATGTTCTTCCCAAGTCTTTCTATAAATCAATATATCATCAAAGAACACTAACACAAACTTTCTAAAGAAATTATTAAAAATGGAATTCATCAAACTTTGGAATGTAGATGGTGCATTGGTAAGACCAAATGGCATCACCAAAAATTCATAATGAACCTCATGAGTTCAAAATGTTGTTTTACAAATATCTTCCTCCTTAATCTGAATTTGGTGATAACCAAATCTAATATCTAACTTGGTAAAATACATAGCTCCATTCAATTCATCTAGCAAATCATCAATGACTGGAATAGGAAACTTATCTTTAATGGTGTACATGTTGAGCACTCTATTATCTGGACACATGCGCCAAGTTTCATCCTTCTTACGCACCATCACCACAGGTGAGGAGTAAGCACTTTGGCTATGCCTGATAATTCCTGCCTCTAGCATCTCCTCAACATTTTTTTCTATCTCACTTTTTTGTATGTGTGGGTACCTATAAGGCCTGATGTTCGGTGGTTGGCTCCCTAGAACTAGTTGTATGGCATTATCATGATCCCTCTTAGGAGGAAGTCCTTTAGGAATATCTCCAAGAACCACTGAGTGATGATCAATTATTCCTTGTAAATCTGGATGAGTAGGAACTTTAGATTGAGAGACTTCTAATGAACATAGTTGGGCCACAAATCCATCCGCTCCTTTCTTAAGCAATTTTTGCATTTGATGAGACCTTACCATATGTGGGGATTTTGCCTTCAACCCCCTTAGCTCTGTTGGAAATTAAGGTGTCTCAAACTTGGTAATTCCTTATATTATTTTCATTATATTTATTTATTCATTGCCTATGATGTAAATTAATTGTAAATTTCATATTGTCATCTTGTGGGATGTGGCACGGTGATGTGTCATCCTACATGGAAGATGACAATTTGTAATTTTGTCCTCACATGAGGAGATAGGCGTCCCACTTTGTGTAAGAATATTTTTCCATGTGCCGGCATCTTGGATGTTGTGTAAGGGAATATTGACTGTAACGGTCATGACAGATTCCTATGACGAAGTTATGACATGTAAGAGTCAGAAATAAGAGATTCTATGATAGGTGAAGACATGTGTCAAAGATCATCTTTGAAAAAGGCATCTTTGGGCACCCCAAGGTGGACTATGACATGTTGTAAGAGAATATGCTATTTATAGCCTGTGTATGACAGATTCTCTTACAGCTGTAAGTTGTAACTGCTATGACAGATTCTATGACGGTCATAAGAGTCGTAAGAGCATCTGTCATAGCCCATTTTGGAAATAGGTGACCTCTTTAGGATGGGGTCTGTGGACAAGTGTCAGAAGCATCTTAAAATGTTGACCAAGTGTCCATAGGCATTGGTTTTGGGCCATAAGGCCAAGTTGGATGCCCATTCCAAGATAGAGGCAATTTTGCCTTGTATTTTCTATATAAATAGGTGCTTTGAGGAGAAGATGTACTACAGGTTTTACAGGTACTGTTATGCTGCCAGATCATCTCCAGATATGAGTGTCAAAGACTCCTACAAGAGCATTGGCTCTGATTTGTATTGTAATCTCTTTGTTTACATAATACAGTTGAGCAGTGTTTTGGAGTGTGAGGTTTTTCACCCAATAAGGGTTTTCCCCATGTATATCTTGTGTCTCTCTTCTTATGTCATTCTTTCTTCCTTATGTGTTTGCTACAATATCTCATGTTAATGGTTTAATGTTTCTATAATAGTTAGGATAAATTTGAATTTGCACTCTCCTCCCCTCATTAGATTAGTGTAGGAAGCGATTTCCGCACACCTAGCTTCCTTTCAAGATCTACTACCTTTCCTTCTAATTGAAATCTAATGAATAGTTCTTGGAAGTTCATCTCAATTGTTCCAAATGTAGTAAGCCATTGTACTCCCAAAACAATATCTACTGCACCCATGGATATCACATACATTGGGGTATCAAGTTGATAATCTCCCATGGATAATTTAATGCTATGACACTTCCCCAAACAACTAATTGTACCACCATCTACAATCAAAACATGAAACTCTGGGGCTGGATATATAAAACAATTTAGGCAAGTTGCCAACTTTTTGTTGATGAAATTATGAGTACTACCCGATTCAATCAACACTTTTACTTTCTACTTCTTTAAGAAACCCACTACCTTGAGAGTTTGTAGCGCACTGAAACCTGGGAGTGCATGACAAGAAATGATTGGTTGAGAATCATGTGATTCCTCACTTGACTCCCTATCCTCCTCTAATATGGGTTCCTCTTCTTCTTCCTCACTTGGACCTTCAATATAGAACAATTTCTTTTCACTACATTTATGTCCTCGTCTATATTTGCTATCACAATTGAAACACAACCCTTTTTCTCTTTTCTCCTCAATTTGTTGTGGAGTCAACCTAGTAGGTTGAGGAAGAGAAGGTGTTGAATATCTTTTCTCTCTTATCACATTAGCCCCCTGCTTCTTAGGAATCAAATACTTCTCCTCTACCCTGTGTGCCAAGATAAGACTCATTTACCGAGCTAGGACTAAACATGCGTACCTCATGTTGAATGTGAATCTTGAGACCACCCAAGAATAAATCATTCAAGTTCTCCTCTATAATTGTATCCACTCTTAAGGATAGATTTTGGAATTTTTGAATATAATCCTTAACTGATCCTCTTTGTTGAAGTTTAGCAAGCTAGCTGAAGAAGTTGTTTGTCACACTATTGCTATATTGTGCTTGGAGTTCCTTTGTAAAAATTGACCATGAGACGGTGAGACCCTTTTTCCTTTGATGAGTACAAAGCTAATGATACCAAATGAATTGATTTAGTTCTAGATATAGGGAAGCCATCGTGACCTTTTGTCCATATGGGATTTGATGTACTTAAAAAAAAACTCCATTTGGTTTACCATGTTAGAGGATCCTTGCCATCGAACTTGCGCATATCCACCTTTGGAACAAATTCCTAGACCCATAAGAGTATTAAAATTTGTGTCAGTATTAGCCGACTTGGAGGTTTCAACTTGGTTGCTTGAGAACTCCTTTCTTGGTTCATTCATATAGGCGCTTAACATGCTTCGTATATCTGGTAGATCTCCTCTTAGATCACACATATCCACCTTAATTGAGGAAATGTCTTCCTTGACCTTAATTATTTCCTCATTAGGATTAGTATCCTTTATTGTTACCCTATCCTTATCAGGAGTCTTCCCTGGTTTGACAACATTCTTTTTGTCCCTTGTTGTAAGCCCTGTCATGATTAGAACCAATAATTTTGAAATAAATCACACAAATGAAACCTAAATTATATAAATTTTTTACTATAACTTACTAGGGTCAAAATACCTCTCACCCAGAAAAATATCCAAGAAATAAGTAGATTTGCAGCCTTAAGAGTGAATTTTGTGGAAACACTAATTTTGCAATAACTCACTTATTTTTGCTCTAATTTATCCAAATTTTGGGCTATAGTTTCCTCTAGCATGTCTTCAAAAACCCAATAAAAATTAGACTCTAACTTAGGCAGATATGAGAGATATGTAGATCCGAAATAAATTGTGTAGAAACCGTAATTCTGCAATAATTTGCTCAATTCTACTCCAATTCCTCTGAAATCTGGACTGCAGATTCTTTAATATGGTCTTCAAAAACCCTATAAAAATTAGAAAAAAATTTAGTAAAATCTGAAAGATATGCACTTCCCAAAATCACCTCTAATATTGAGAAAAAAACCTTGCCTCTATGGTGCCAAGATCATGCTCTAATACCACTTGTAATGAAATAACTTGCACAAAGGAAGAAGATGATATGAAATATTGTGCAAATACTTGATAATAACTAAGAATAATAGTCCACTTAGAGGGGTCAACCTCCAAATATCTCTAATGAGAACACAGTTAACAATATGATCACAAAATAAGACTCACATCCTCCTATATATACCTAATTATGCTTAGACTGAATAGACACACCCCTATATAAGACCTAGTCTGACCTATCTAGCTAAATAATAATATAATAATGATAACATGACTTAATTAGGAGTTAAGATAGCCACAAGCCGACTATTTGTAACCTAATGTACACCAATATTAAGGGCGTAGTAGTCATCCAAGCTTAAGGTATTAAAAAAATTGTATAACCAAAATATGTCCACTCCCTAAATTTGTATTCTTCACTGCCTAAGAAAAATAAATACAACAACAATGTTATTATATAGAATTCACTTAGTAGTTTTGTTTAAGAAAATATATGTATGAAATAAATGAATTGGTGTCCCTAAGAATCAAATGCATGACTTGCCTCATTTATAGCCTTTAACTTAAACACTTTGACTCCACCCTACAACATTCATTAGCCATGTCCTCTATCTACAATGTTTCTCTTCCTCCTAGAGTTTGTCATCTAAGCATCTGTTGCAAGTATGTATAGTTAGTGTTGTCATTGATGTCAACAAGCTTGTGTTGTCATTGGTGTCAACTGTATGAGTAAGAGAATATTGCAAGAGTGTGAGCATTACTGTATGAGTAAAAGAATATTGCAAGAGTATGAGCAGTTGGTATTAAATTGATGTTGTCTCTGATAATGAGGAAGTGTTGAAGATGTTGATATATTTCTAGTGCTTGGTTTGCAAGTGCTTTTGAGAAAATTTGAATAATAGAGGAAATAGTGTGTTGTAAAGGTGTTTTGGCATACAAAGTGGTGTTCTGGTTTTTCTCTGCATTTCTTCTAAGTTGAAGATCTGTTCATGTGGTTTGGATATGTTGATCAGAGGTGTTAAGAGGTGCTGGATTCAGACTTTGGCGTGTTGGATCGTTGTGCAAAAGAAGGCGTGTTCACCAGTGTGTGAACTATGTATTGTAGAGGTGTTTGGGAGAAAGGTTTTTGCTCTGCATTTCTCTGCAGAGTGATTTTAGGTCTTGTGGTTCTACAAGTGTGTTTATAAGGTTCATATCTATCTTCAATTGAAGTTGTTCATGGTTTGGTAATCCACAAGTCGATGTCTCGAGTTGTAGTGTATGGCAGAAATGTTTGAATAAACTAGGTGTGTACTTTTTCTTCAGGTGAAAGTTGTTGCAGAGTAATTTGTTGGATTTTAGGATGTTTGTGGGATGTTCTAGAATGTGTTCAAGCATGGTGTGTGGTCCATGAGTTGTATTTGGTTTTGAGGAAGCATGTACTTAAATGCTTATGGTGTTAACACAGGTTCGACTGACCTTGGGTGTTTACACTAATTGTGGATTTGCTTCGATGATTGTGGAAGCATGGTGTGGCATGCTGAATGCATTTAGGTCCAAGCTAAGGTGTGTTGTGGTCTTCCTTCATTCCTTTCCATTGCGAGAATGTTTTGGTGCCGACATAATTTGAATTTACATGGTGAAGGTGTTTTGCCGACATTGGAGAATGTTTTCAAGGTTGAAGATGGTATAAATAAGAGTTGAGTTGTTGAGGTAGGAGTGTGTGTGTGGAGTATGAGATGTGAATGACGGTGTGGTAGAGAGCAAAGTGCAGTGCAAGATTTCATGTGTTAGATTACTGGATGCAGTGAGCAAAAGGTGTCTACAATTCTTCAGTATAACTGTGAAGGTGTTGGTGATGTTGTGGTGGACTTCTCGACTGTTGCATTGAGATGGTTTTCTCATTGTAACATTCTTCTCTATCTTCTATTTTGTTCTGGCAGTGAGCCTTTCCTTTAACAGTGAGCATTTCTTTTGGACAGTGAGCCCTATTGTATTTAGTGTTGATACTACTTTATATTGTGAGCTAATCCTCACCATGGTTTTTCCCTTCTTGGGTTTTCCACGTAAATCTGGTGTTCTCTTGTGTATGATGCTGATTTATTTCAGGTTATGTTATTTGTTTCCATGCTAAATCATCTTAACAGTTTAAGGGATAATTGAATTAATGTGGATCTGAATATGTGTGAGGGTTTTGGAATTATAAGTTATAACTGATTCACCCCCCCCCTCTTAGTTGTCTTGTGCAATCAACAACATCCTCTTTAAGTAGCCACCTTCATTTGTCTTCTAAGGTTTGAAGCAACTCTTCAAGCAATCAGTTATTACTCTTCTTATCGAGACCTCTCCCATCTCTCTTCCTACTTCAATCACCATTGTTACATCTCTAAAATTTCTACATGAGACACATGACCATATTACAACACCTAGTGGTAATGGCATACCCCAACAACTCTAAGGAGATGTCAATACGGGTAGAGGACATCATATCAACACATCAAATCATTAGGGAAAAATATGAAATTAAAGTGTTTGAATGAAATTTTAGATGTGATAATAGAATGTAATAAATGGATATCCATTATTTTCTTTCTTAGAGGTATACCCATTGAGTAAGAATTTTACATATGCCCAAGTAAAAAAATAATAGAAAAAATAGGGGATGTAACATAGAAGCCAATAAATAGCTAAAGGAGTGTTACATCTTCTATATGTTTAATAAACCTAAACATGCACACATTGTCCTATAGTATGGGACATGGATCATTTGTAGTCATATTTACTACCTCCAAGCATAGAAATTCAACTTCCATCATGACGGCACATCCCACTCAAGACACCCTCAATTTTATTTTTGAAACCAAACCTTTAGAATATTCTGAAAGGAAATTATTGGTCAATTAGGGAGAGCGATAAGGTGAAAAAACAACACCGATAAGTTTTCTTGTCTGAGAATCCAACCGAGGGCCTACATTGAAATGGATCTTCACAACTCCTCCTTCAAGCCATTAATTTTCTAGGACTAGGCTTTAAAGTACTCCAACTAGTGTATTTCCTGAACAAGTCAAATACTTGTTTCTCATATAGGAAATATGGTCACACTATTTAAATTATTTAATTTATGTTGGCGTATTAGTTAAAATAGAGATATTAATGCAAAGGGGATCCCATGAGTAAGAGTATATGGTGGTAAATTTTTTAAAATGCGGGAATATAGAGAGTCCTTTGAGCAGGCATGTTATGAATCTTTTCTACAAAGTGATACCCTTGTGATGGTGGAAGAGTAGCTAATGGGAGAAGTACAAATAAAATGGCCTTAATGTGTTTTGAAGAGGGTATAAACTAGTTGATGAAGACCCCATCCAATGAGACTCTTCAAAAGATATTTGTTGTTGTTGAATAACAATGTGTAAATTTTAAGTCTACATATGTTAAGGGGCTCTAATCCATTCATGTATTGATCAAAATAAAGATGGGGACATAGATTCAAAATTCTTCTTCCAATATCTCAAAAAAAAAAGAGAAAAAAATATCTCTTTAGAGACCCCTACAAAATGTAGTTACTAGTAATGATAAAATAAGTAGATTTTCTTTTTCCATTATAACTCATTATTCTAAGATTATTCTTGTGATTAAGATATTTAAGAAGAGCTAGATTATTTTGTTCATAATTCTCTACCTTGCAAGCTATTTCTTGAAATCCAAAAATGCCCTAATCAAACCTTATCTTTAGAGGAAATAGAGAAAGGCCTATTCTCAATGGTTAATGAGAAAACCCTTTAATATAGATGGTTTTATAGCTAAATTCTTTAAGGCCACGTGGATTTTTTTTCATCAAAATTTCTACAAGGTCCACCTTGAAGAAGAAGAAAACTGTTCTCTTGGTCCCATCATTAATCAAGGGTTTATCAAACTAATACCAAAGAGCAGTCAACGAGACATATTTTTATGATGGGGACTGATAACCCTTCTCAAGACTTCTTATAGAATAATTTTCTAGGCTATGAGACATTGCATCAAGTCTATTGCTTAAGAAATTATAAGTAAAGAGAAAATTATTTTCCTTGGAAGATACTATATTCTTTATAACCTTGTCCTTTGTTGGGAGACTATTGAATGGGGTAAACAATCTAACCAATATGTTATCATTGTAAAACTTGATTTTCATAAGGATTATTATAGAATTAGGTGGTCATTCATTCTCAAGATGTTGAATTGGATTTGTTTTAGCATTAGAATCATTTGTCATGTGCAACTCCTCTTCATAGATTCCTTAGCTAAACTTCTAACCAATGTATCCCAAATTGATGCTTTCACCCTACAAAGATCTATAAGACAGGGTTTCTCTCTATCTCTTTCCTCTATGTGTTGAGGTATATGCATTGGTTTGTTTGAAAATATTAAACAACTAGAGCATATTAACAGGATATACCTCCCCTATAAAGCCTATGCTCTCAAATATCATTTCATTGATGGAAACATGAATATTTTTAAAATAGTAAAGAGGAGGTAAGTAATGTTATGCAAACTATTGACATTTATTACTTGGATTCTAGTTTCAAGCTCTCTATGCATAAAATTGAATTCATTCTTACTAGGGGTGTAGTACCACAATTTATTAACCATTTAGCTATTGTATAATTAAGGCATTTTAGATATATTTTTATTATTTAAAAAGATTTTGGGATTTATGTATTTTTCTTATTTCATGTCATAATGAGTAGAATTAGATGAATTTTACAAGGATTTCTCCTTTAAGTTGTTAATTACAAAATCTAATGTGATGAGCATCTTGACTAATATGAGATGATCTATATGTTGATAGATTTGATTTAATTTTGTAATCAGAATTCATTTGATTATTTAATCATGAATTTTTAAATGACATGATATTATGCACTGATCATGTTTATATGTTTGAGTTTCGATGCAAGTTACTTGTCCTTAACTAGAGGGAGAATATAATGGGGGAGGGTGTCATCATAGCATAGCTATGAATAGGGGAAAAAATGTAAACCAATGTTGTTAGTTGTCTTAGTGGTTTTCACTTCATTTAGTTGGTCTTCTTAGTTGATATTGCTTCTTTTGATTGTCCATTATTTGATTGTCATATTTCTCTAACAACATGGGTTGTGATGTGCCATGTTTTTGGTGCTAATTTTGGGCATAGATGGTTAAAAAGGTCTTAAATATCTAATGTCACATTTGAGTTATCTGATGTGCCTTTGTGTTAATAATGTTGATCTATCACCAATTCCAATGCCCTATTTTGGTTGGAGCACAATATTAAATAATATAAAATATAATAAAATGCAAGAAAAATGCTAAATAATTAAAATAATAAATCCAAGAATTTGCAAGGTTGAGACACCTTAATTCCTAATATTCTCCCACTTGTTAAATACCTTTCAAGAGCCAGAGGGAAACATACCATCATTAAATCTAACTGCTAGGAGCCGAAAGGCCCATAAACTCCAAACACCATCTAAATTTCTCTATGCTCATAGACTTGTTTAAGGCATCTGCAAGATTTGTCAAATTTTTAACTCACTAATTTCACCCTTCCATCTTTGAAAATATCTCTAACAAAATTATGTTGCACATTTATGTGCTTGGTCCTCGGATGAAATACCAGGTTCTTTACTTACAAAGAGTGTAATTTGTTTAGCAAGTGTTGTGCCTTATGAAACATTCATTATAGATCTCCTTTAGCTCATCCATTGATGGAATTAGTATTAAGTGGACCATTCATTCTCATGAGAGATGGGTTCATGTGAACTACTACTCATGAAATATGGATCAATGAATTTTACTCAAAAACTATGTATTTGAATCTTGATATAAATATTATAATTTGACCCACTATAGAAAACCTCCTACTTGTCAATGGATGAGCTAAACATGCTCTATAATGAATGTTTGAAGGTTTTACAAATGGGTTCGTAAGCTAAGTGGGTTTAACCTTGCGGGAAACTCTGTGGTTAGATGTGCTTGAGTTAGAGTAGTATTGGGATGGGTGACCCCTTGGGAACTCCCAATTCTTCACCCTTGTGAACATCAGCTAGATGCAACGAGTGCTATGTGTACCATTCATTCTCATGAGATATGGGTTTGTGTGAACCACTACTCATGAAATATGGGTTGATGAGTTTGACTCAAAAACTATGTAGTTGAATATTGATATAAATATCATAATAACACACTATGGAAAACGTCATCCTTGTCAACATTTATAAATATATATAACTTCATATTCTAGTTCATTAAATTATACCCATCATGTATATAGCTATGAAAGAATCTTAAAAGATGGGAATGCGATTTGATCTTTTAGAAAAGACCATTGTCTTGTTGTCAATACTATGACATTATAGAATTGCATATTATGATTTTGTCTAATTCTTCTTTCAGATTAGTAAATACATGACATGGTTGTACTGTTACATTATGTTAATAAACTATAAAATTGCATTCTTTCTTAGAACTTAGAAAATACATTAAAATGGTTCTATAGTTATATCATACTAGTGAATATGCCTATCAAACCCATGAAAAATTCTATAAATATAGACGTGTGTGTATACAAATATGTACTCATATTTATGTAGAAATACTCTATAATGAGTAATAACATAATATTGAGTCCCACTTTTGGGCCAAAATGAAAAATGTGGCCAAAATTGATGCCCAAAATCATTAGAGTTTCTTTGATCAAACCTAGTCAACACTTGCATGGAACTACATAGAAATATTAGGTTCAATCAAAGCCACTTGATGGTTTAGTAGAAAGGTAGGGCCAGCTGATTATTTTGGAAATTTTCATACAAACCCAATGAGATATGTTTGAATTAGATGTGTTGCATAATCAAATTATCTATAGCTAATGTAGTATCTCATAAAATCCATTCCATTGATGTGTAGACTATATTGTAAATCTATTCTACAAAAAGGTATGCTTGTGAGTCTTGGGCCCTTGAAAGAGATTCTAGGTGTGTTAAAAACATTTAATGTGGAACTACATAGGGCACAAGGTGAGGAGGAATACTTTTTTGATTATGAGTTGGTAAATAAAACCCTAAAATTGATGGAAGAAATTAATGGAAGAAGGGGATATGGCTTGGTTGCAGGGTAGGCACTCTTTACTAGAATTCGATGTTATATAATAGTTAGAGTTCAGGTAGAGAATACTATAGAAACCCAAAGTGTTGAAGGGAGGAAAATTTTGAACCCTCCCACTAGGATTTTCCCTCTTAACTGGGTAACAACTCTTACTATGGTTACTCTTCTTGAGCTCTTTATTAAATAGATTTCCTCTAAATATAAAGAAATATTCATGATGGGGAAATTTGTTGGGAAATATCCAAGTATGGGTGGAAGAAAAATGGATGGAAGATTTATTTTACAACCTATCACCCTTTTGTCGAGTGACAAAGATGATTCAACTTTTAGTTGAACAAATAAGATTATTTGTCAAAATCTTGTGTATTCTATGGTGCATAGTTTTTGTGTTCATGGTTCACATGTTTTGTGCCCCAACTAGAGTTTTCTTTACAAATTAGATTGAAATTTGAATTACTTATGATGGAAATCTTTGTGGCTCATAGAGATGTATTGTTATGAAATTCTTGTTGTAGTAGAAGTTGCTAGTGTTACATTCTTGAGTTTGTTCATTAGTTTTTTTATTTTTCCACATGTGTTGAATATAGGTCTTTATGTTTGGTAAATAAACCGATTTTCATTAGAATACATAAAATAAATATGGTAATTAAATTAAAATATTGAAAATTATGCTTTTTTGAAATCTTACTCCAAGGGCTACAGTCATACAAATTGTCATGTCATGACAAATTCATTAATAATGGAAAACATGGATTGAATCAGAAATTTTACTCAAATAGTAGGTGACCATGTGGGATAGGTGACACATAAGTTCCACTTAGGCACCTTTTAATGAAGGTGACACTATCGTCTTCACTTCTTTACCCTACAACACTTTCCCAAACTTTCATACCACTTTTTTCTTATTTCACCTATTTATCTTATCCTCTTTCCTAACCTTGTAAATCCTTTAATTTGTTACAACACTCCAACTTTTTACAAGACCCCTCCAAGCTTTGTTATAACACTTTCATACACCTTTCCTACACTTCACTACTTCATCACTTTGGCCTCTTGTCCCTAGCCCAAGTTACTTAGTTCTACTATAACTTTCACAACACCCTCGTAACAATTCCCAACACTCTCTTCTTACAACCATCAAACCACCCCTTATAACACCTTTGTGTACCTTTCAACTTTTTACAACACCTCTTTACCTCATTCCAACACCTTTATCTTTCTTCTAAACACTTAATTTACATACTTTTACACCATATATGATTGCTCAAGAATATTAATTTGTAGATGATTTAAATTTCATCCTAAGGTGATAGTCCCATAGCTTAATGCACTATATATATAACATTAATGTGGATTCCTTTCATACCTTGGGATTATATATTAAATAAAATTTTAAAATGTAAAAATACTATGAAGGTTTTTGCACATTTTCCTTTCAAGGGTTTATACAAGACATATTTTCTACCCATTTTATTTTTTAGGCTTTTTTACACATTTTCTATCCATTTTCTTTTATTTTCTAGGGTTTATATAGCACATACATTGGAAAAAAAAGGAAAGATTACACTAAAGAAGCATAAACATAACACAATGAATTTTCTCAAGTTTACATGGTGAATAAAATGTAAAAATAGAGCACAATGTAGACAAAAATATAATTAAAATGCTTAAACAAGGCAAATCAAGTGTAGAAAAGGACATGCCTATATAAATATTGGATATAAAAATGTCTTTGACTCACTTCAGGAAGCCATGATAAATCTAATGTACCAACTATGGATGCTCACTATTATTGTAGAATTGGGTCATTAAGAGCAACAATTGCACATAGAGAATATTCAATTGAAGGATGAGAGCATGGACAATGAGAATCTTCAATTGGAGAACATGATAATTAAATAAGCCATGAAATTTCCATATGTAGCCGAGGAGCGACCCCATCTCTATTTAGGGGCTCGAGTCCTGAATATATATAGCACAGCCACTCTCCCTTGCCTCCTCTTTTGTCCGAGTGTGGTTAGCCACTAGGCATCACTCCCCTACTCCCTCCCCTTCAGTAGCTAGCTCGAGCCCCTGAGTACTATATACAACTGGGCACGAACAACTACTCCTTTACCCCTACCCCGCACATGAGTGCCTCCTATCCCTACTATACCCGTTAGGGGACACCCACCCCTGTCCTCCTATACAACTATGGAGGACTTGTTATTATAGAAACAAGTCTTCAAAAGTAGCAATTGAGCATTGATAATATTTAATTGAAAGATGAGAACATGGATAATGAGAATATTTAGTTGGAGAACATGGAAATTAAAGAAGCCATGAGAAATCCCATATGTACCAACTATGGAGGACTCACTATTATTGGGAAAGTGAGTCTTCAAGAGCAGTAATTATGTATTGAGAATATTCAATTGAACTTGATGAAGTTGGTTTTCACTACTTAACAAAAATTGATGCATGCATATACCATTTTATATTTTGAAATGCATATTTGATGGATTAAGGGTATGGAATAAAGGGATTGATTAAGTGAAATTATGGGGATGGGTTGGTTAAATTGGCATAAATTTCTTATTTTTTAAATATTAAAAATCATTAAGACATTTATATGTGATTTGATAGAATGAAGGTTGGTACAATTTTTTGATGTAACAACTCACTAGAGCTAACTAGCATGACTTGAATCTCAACCACTTCACTTAATCTAAAACATAGGCTTATCTATTATATTGAGGTTATTATTTATTTGTTCTTCGGTCAATAATCAAGTTAGTATTGGATGAAGTTGTTTTTCCCTCTATTCACATTGAAGGAAAATTGTTTCATATCAAGAAAAATATAGTGACCTACTAGAAAGTAAATCTATTCGAAGATAGAATAATTGCATTATTAGTTGGTTCAAATTTTTTTCTTCTCTATAGTTTACCTAAAGTTCAAAATCAAAATTTTCATGATTCTCTAAAGTTGCTTTAAAATATTTTCCAACTTCTTATTCTTTCTTTTAAGAACATTTATTATGGTGCTAACAATGAAGTTATGTCGATCATTTATTATCAAGGGAAATATTGGTTCACATTTGTGAATGCACCCTGTTAGTGCCTGAATTGACTGGTAGTTTTCTGAGCAATTTTCATTCAGGCACTCTCCCTAAGTATCCAAAAAATGTTCTAAGTGATGGACCTCCTCAGCTTTTTTCAGCTGCAGCATCATATTTTCCTGAGGAGGAGATCATCATCATCATCATGTTTGTTTCGATGAAGGTCAGCATCATCATGTTCTTCGTCGACCGGTTTCTCATCGTCATCATCATATTCAGTATCGGGTGATGTTTGGTTATTATCTTGATGATGCTGACGAGCTACAGTGCGCCCTGATCTGCTTGCGAGGGTGAGTTTTCAAAGTGTCCGGTGATCTTGCATTTATCACCTTGCCCAGACATGATGATGATGTTGCCCCGATATTCTGAAGGGGTTATTCTCTAAGTTGTTCGACCTGACTTGCTTCTTTCTTAAGGGTCGTCATCATCATCATCATATTTTCCTTTTATCACCGTGTTGCTTGCGTGGGTCATCATATTATCTGCATCATGATATTTCGCCGGGGTGATATTTCTATCATCAGGTGATCTTGGTTATGATCATCCTGATGATGTTGTTGAAGAGTTCTAAGTGCGACCCGATATTCACTAGGGTCGTCATATTTTGAACGTCAGGATGATCTTAGTCAATATCATCCTGATGATGTTGTATCACCTCTTGTTCATTGTTTTGTCATCCTGATGATGCTGACGTCATCCTTATATCAGGGTGATATCTTTCTTTCTTTCTGCCTATCTGCATCATGATATTTTCGAAGGAGGGGGTGATATTTTCATATCACTCGAGTGTGTTTGTTCCAGCATCATGATGATGCTGATATCAAGGAGATATCCGCCTGCCGGCTTCGCGCATTATCTACTGGGGGTGATCTTTTCAAGCAGCATCATCATATTCAGTTATCGCCCCGATCTTATAGTGGAGCTACAGTGCAACCTGATATTTGAACATCAGGAGGATATTCCAAATATCCGGTTGTCTTCTGAATATGATGATGATGTTAATATGATGATGACGTCATCAAGGTCCGGGGGGGGTCATATTTCTAACACTGATCATCTTATGATGACCCCCTGATATTTGCAAACATGATGATGACGTCATCCGGATATGAGGAGGTGCGCAGTAGGCAGATATGATGATGACGTCAGCAAATATGATGATGACGTCATCAGGATGTTCATCGGCCAGACTTTTGGTTTAAGCTCAGCAGGAGGATATTCCTCCGATGGATCAGGTTGTACCGATTATCATGAAGGTTATATTTCAAATATCATGATGACGTCAGGGTGATATTTCGGGCAACAGGATATCATGCTGCTGGAGGATGATGATGATGAAGTCTTATACTAGTGTCGTCAGGAGCAAAAGCACCGACATGATATATGCTCATGATCTAGTATATAAAGCGTTAAGGAGGTTGCTGCGGGGTGCATGTGGGATAATGTTATCCTGCATATTCAAAATATCATGATGATGAACCTCGGCGGGAAGTGGTTGCGATCGACTGTTTGATGTTCTTCCCGAGGCCGCGGGTTGGTGCGCCATCAATGGCGATTGTTGCAGAGGTATGGGCGATGGCGTGGGCGGATGTAGTACCTGGTTGAAGGTCTGGATCCCTAGGCGGCGGCGCAAGGCTCGAGAAATCTTCCTGTTTCCTCCCTTACCTGCTGCATTAATGTGTTTGAGCGCCATTTCTATGATACTGTATATCTGGCAGGAGTTTTGGTCAACCTGGTTGTTAATGCTGAATGCATCCTCCTGCTATATAATGCAGATGGTGTTATTCATTCAAGGTTGTTGAAAGTTAAGGATTTTTGGCTCTGTAATCCATAACCAGCTGATCTGGTTGCTCTGTACAGTTTATCTTGTGAGTTTATGTATCTCCTGTTGTAGGACTTGGCATGAATCCACTGATTTCATGGTTGATCTTGTATGAGTAATGCTGTCTTAGCATGTGTTGTGTTAATTCTGTCTCCAGTATTGCATGTATCCTTCTTCTGGATCTGGATGTTTGCTTATGTTTAGATTCTAGAGCATAGAATTCCTATGTTGAATGTCTGATCTTTTAACCTCTGCTCAAGGGGCAGATTAAACTGTTTTCAGGTTGAACATTGGGAAGGGTATACTGCAGTAGGGATGCCATAAGTAGAGATAGCTCAACACTCTATATTGGGAGATATCTGTAAGGCAGATATCATGTGTATCCCCCTGAAATCCAGTTTTAGCTATTTATGCTGATCATTCACAGGTGTATGTCTACCGACTCCAAGCCCTGGATAGGCACCAATCATGCTGTGTTCTTGTGTTATACACCATGTCCAGCTTTGCATCCAAATTCATATCAAACCATTTCATACTTCCACCTGTTAGTTGTAGGAGTAGGATTAGGAACCCCCTGCATGCTCTCATACCCAACCAGACATCATGTCCAAGAATGTTGCCAGCCTTGTGATCTATCATGCAGATCTTGGTCCATACATGAGAGTATTCTGCCTGTTGTTGTCAAGTTAGATCTTTCTATCTTTGAGCTTGTCAAGGTTACATCTTAAGTTATAGGGATACCCCCCTTGGTGCGGCAGAACCAGAAGTGAAGGGGAGGAGCTCACGCAACCTCCTGTATTCAGTTGGCCTGAATCTGCCTGTGCATTAGAAGTGGCAAACCCTAATGCTGATTCAGAAGAAATGTCAACACACCCAAAGACATTTAATAAGTTAACTATATTGCATGCATTATAGATACCAATGATGGCATGATGCAGCATAAAATAATTGCATTTCTAAAATTGTTTTATGTGTGCCACTATTGTTGTCAATTTATATTGGGTTCATTATTTTTTAGAATTGACTTTAATAACCCTTTTTTCACTTACCTTGATTTGTAAGCATGCATAGACTTATAATTATTTATTATCATGGACAAGGATGCCTCTACAAACTTGTATAGTTCCCACCAAAGCAACCATTTCATTTCACTTCCTGCATTCCTAGGCCACTATACACACAAACCCAATAAACATAGCATACCATATGAGAGAATTTAGCTTAATTTTTAACCCTAATCAACATTGTAACAAGTCTTCAAAATATGAGTTAGCCCTTATGAGGTTTATTTGGACTAGCATTTATGGAGAATAGTAAATGTTGAAGTAAAAATTAGTTGGCTAAAGAAGACTAACCACCAACTTTTTAATTCCCTCAGTCTTTATTCTTTTTCTTTTATCAAATAAGTCACTTTGTATGCCTATTTTTGAAGGTCCAAGTCTTAACCAAGCATCCAATTGTGTTAAGAGTCTTCTTAAGACTAGCATACCTATTTTGTAATGTGCATCCAAACATGATTTGGTTTTGTAATATGATTTGGTTTTGTAATATGATTTGGTTTAAAATTCAATTTTAATTTTAGTGCAAGTGCAAATGAGGTAGCTCTTGTGCTTTTATAGAAAACAAGAAGAAGAAATAGAATAATAGCTTATGTCTCCATGCATTTAATATTTCTTGGTCAATCCAACTACTAAAAAATCATAGAGCATTTCAATATTTTCTATTATTTGGAGTGGACCATGTTGAAAACTCTATTTTTATCAACTTAGCTTTCACAATTAGGGTTTACATGTTATTTTTTAGCATGCCTTCATCTCCCTATTTTTACTTTCCTTGAAACAAACATGTCATCACTCAAAGAGAAGGTCTCAACTCTCAATAATAGACTTCTATTTTTTCATGATTGTGAGTAAAATAATTATTGATAGCCATGTGTGTGAAAAAAAAGTTATGACACCCTAACTAGTTTGAGCATAAGGGGTTGGTGGTACTACAACAAGGAATTTGAACCCATGGACTTAGAAGTTTATTCCTCCACCATATCTACATGTATACACTCTCTTATCAATCTATCCACTTCCTCCATCCTCTTTTCTTCCCCTACCAATAGTGAATGTGCCCACAACTATTTCTTATAGTCACACGCCCCATTTTTCCAAATGGAGACCCCCTCTTTTGCTTTGGCTTGGAGTCTCAACCTTCCCTCTTTATGACAATGAGAAGGTGAATTCATGCTTAGAATGCAAGATTTGCCCTAGACTTGAGTATTTGGTATGTTTAGAGTCATTTGATGTCTTTTGGGATTGATTTGGAATAGTCTTGATTGGATTTGTGTTTAAGAAATAGCCATTTGTTTCCTTTTGTGTTGAAAGTAGGTGTTATTGCACTTTGCTTAAAATCTTATGTCACTAGATATAGTCCTTGAAATTGCTACTGCAGGATGTGTCATGTTGAAATTCCTAGTTTCTAGGTATTAGAGTTGCAAAATCACGTCAAATTCCACAATATTTCACTAAGGGGTTCATATACTTTCATTCTGATGCATGGTCCTGAAGCCCTAATTTGGCTAAGTCTAAAATCCTAAAAACCTTGAAAAATGGCTAAGTCTGAAATTTGGTGGAACCTCAAAAATCTAGAATCTGCATATTAAATCCTTTGGATCTAGAACCTATCTCAAACATCTTGACAATATATTTCAAAATATTTAAAGTATATATTTTTAAATATAGTGTCACCCAGGACATTTCAAAATCTGGTGCCAAAAACAACTGCTATTGCACTTAGCGCTAAAAAGTCACCTCACTGCCTTGCGCTAAAAACAGACCCTACCGACTTGCGCTAAAAACAGACCCTACCGACTTGCACTAAAAGGCAGTCCAACTGACTTTATCTATAACCCACCAAAGTCCACACTAGCCAAAATCCACACTAACTCCTTAAAATCATCCCTAGCGCTAAAATCAACTTCTACTGACTTGCACTAAAAATCGCTTCCACTGCCTTTTGTCAGTAGATCCTAAAAACCTCGCCAGGTCAGTAGCACCCCAAATCCCGGCTGGAAGGTCTAGCACTAAAAATAGTTAAAGGTAACAACTTTCATGAAAAATGGGATGCACTACCTTTATTTGGTAGACCCCAAAATCAGTGCTAGGTCAGTTGGAGCCAAAATCAGCGCTAAGTCAGTACACCCCAAAATCAACATTTTTTGCCAATTTGGGCCAAAAAACATATTTTTTGAAGGTACAACTTGGATTTTCTTGATGAATTTGAATTTCATATCAATATATCACATCATGACCAAAATTTTTACCAATTTTTTGTGTATTTTGGGCACGTTTTACAACAATTAATGCTACTGCACATGAAAAGTCAGTACCCCCAAAAATCTTGCTTTTTACAAAAAGGCTATAAAAATGCAAAATAAAAGTATCCAAATGGATCCTAATGCCAATAAAAACCTCCTTGATCAACATAGAGGCCAAATGGGTACTTGAAAATAGTAAAAAATGCAAAAAATCATGTGAAAATCACTGGATTTAAGAGGTTGTTCATAGTGAAAGCAACATTGACAATGAGTTGTTCCAGATGAATTCAAGGCTGCAAATGGATGTTTTTTGACCTATATTAATGGAAAATGATTATTTATGATTAAATTGATGCTTGGCCTTATTATTGCAGGTCTAAGAGGAAAAAGGAGCTTGTTGGAGTTGTCTTGGAAGGAAGTACACCCAGAGATGTCGTGATGACCCAGTTATGCAGAATCATAATTCTACCAGTCAAATCACTTTGCACCTGCAAGAGAAAGTTGGTATGATGTTCAAGATGATGAAGATGAGTCCCAAGAGCTTGAAGACATAAGATATGAGGTCCACTCCACTACTGCTCTTGCAGATCCAATCTAATGACCAGGACATGTTCATAGCTGCCTACAATATGTCCAAGCAGTCCAAGTCATCAAGAATTGATCCAACAAGCATCCAATTGGATGTATTCATCAAATATGTGCTAGATACTCTCCTTTACCATTCATCTCATTGGTGAAGTCATTTGTCCTATTAGATGACTCAAAGGTGGCAAGCAACAAGATGATCCAATCAACATGAGCAATCCCGTCAGTCCACATTAGCTCAAGTTTTCACATGCCATATGACTTCATTTTGACTTCCTTTCATAGATTGAAAAGTGGCTATTTGGCATGTATATCCAAATGGGTATCCATTTTGTCTAGATTCAATGTATTTGCAAGCTATATTTTGTCTTTTTCCTAAAGGACAAAGGTAAATCTAAAAATGTAACTAACTGATGTATCTCATTAAATACCATTAATCTAGACCCTTGGTGTTGAGTTAATCTCCACAGTCCATTGAAAGACTTAGTATGGCACCTTACCTATAAAAGGGCCATCATTCTCTCATTGTAACAAGTAAGATTTGATAATGAATTGTTGAGACTGCCAAAATTCAGTCAATATAAAGCAAGTTTTGCAGGTTGCTAGGAATTTGTGTTTCTGTGTTGTCTCATTTTGGATTTCATGGTTCATGTCAATCTGAAATTAGTTGATATTTAGTTACATTTTTAATTAATCATTTAGATATTTGATAGATTCCCTATCCATACCATTAATGGCTTGCTGATTATATGTCGTTGTGCATGGTTAGTCTGGGAATATTTCATATGAGCTGAGTTCGATTGTGTGAATTCATTGGGCTGTGCCAAGAATTGGGTGTTTGATGAACCCTCCACAATTTGAAAATCATTACATTCCCTTAGAAGATTGCACAGTCTCTGTGGCATTGTGAATTGTATGGTTAAGCAGAGATTTGTTTATTATTGGGAATCTGTCTATCTGGTTATTGATCATTTCTATAATTGTCTATAGGATCTCTTACCGCTTATCCCCCTCCCTTTCCTTTTGCATTTTATTTACATAAAGTTTGGTAGATTTAGGGTTTGAGTAGCATTACATTAATCATCTGCTGAAATTTTAGACTTCACAATCTGAACCACCTAGGGTTTCTACATATACATTGTTGCCATATTTCATAAACCCTTCATTTCATGGAAGTCCCCTTGTTGGTACAGCGAATCACATATCCATTGAATTTATTCCATGCAAGCTAAGACCTAGCTGTAGAATCCTTGGAGTAGTCCAATCTAGGATAGGATACCTTTTTCAAGAGAGGTGAGATACCCTATATTTCACCTGTGTTGTGTGCTAAAACCACCATCACCACTACTCTCCACTACATTTGCATATGAATTTATATTCCATCAATAACTCCAACTTCTTTCCCTATTATGGGTTTCTCCATTCCTATTTGTGTTGTAAATACACACTTTCCTAGTGAAAGAATAACTAGTCCAACTTCCTCTATTTTGTTGAATGCCAATTCCAACTAAGATTTGGGCATTTGTGGATCACAATCCAATTTATGGCACTGCCATTTCTAGTCCATCGATTCATGTTTGTGGAAAAAAAATAGATGGCCCAAAAATGTAGCATCATAAAGCAAATCATGATTTAGAACATTACTTCAATTTTTTTTCAATAAAAGTAATTTAAAACATTGGGGGGGGTAGCCCATTATGTGGGGCACTTGTTCTTTTATAGAATTACATTAGGGGTTCAATCTAAACCCCTTCGATCAAGGAGGTTCTAATGAATCCCCTTCTTGATTGAAGGTTATTCAATTGAACCTGCTTATGTGGTATCCCCATAACATCCTTTTCTTCTCCTATACACATGTTACATTGTTCTCTATCAAAATAATTAGCTTTGTATTGTGCATGTGGGGGGTTAAATTAAATTATGTGGAGATAAAAAAATTTGTGTACACAACACTTGGAATTAGCTTTCTAAAAAGTATAATATACAATTTTTTATATTATATTTTTATTTATTTTAAAACAAAGATAGGTCCATTAAAAAATAATGACATATATTCCAAACACAAGGAAAAATAGAAAACTAGGTCAATTTTTTTTGAAAAATTGCATTGCACTCCACATAGATGTCCTTGTTTCAATAAAAAATAATTTTCATAAATAGGCAAAGAGAAATACATTATGGTAAAATGTAGGTGTAAATTTGTGTTAGTACCAATTAAAAATTAATAATAAATAAAATATTCAATAAAAATTACCAAAAATATTTGTGCACTAGATATTGAAGTTAATGATCTAATTCTAAGAAATCCTAGAAAGATTGTACTTGTAGTAAAAGTTGTGTTATAGTAAAATATCACTCACTATAAAATAATGGAAAAATGATAAACAATTATTGAAAACTAACCAAAATGTTAGAAATATATATTTTGAATTTTATAAATTTTTTACATTGAATCTACAAAGAAAATGACACAAATTCACTAGTTTACATCATCTTTAAATTATTGACAATTTGTTTAGTAGAATTGATAGAATGTGTTAAATACATCTTAAAAGTTGATTTTGTGGTCCAATAATGCTAAAAAGTGGGACACGATGTTGTTATTTTTCCTAATGTTGAACTCTAGGCATGCATATACTTAGACTATTATGAGTCAAACTTGAATATGTTTGGGAAACAAAGACTTGTACAAAATAGTGTAAGAATTAGTAAGTAATTACTGTGTGTGTGTGTGTGAGTGTTTAATTATGCACATGACTAAATTGCTTCTCTAAAAATGCATGTGTTTAATTATGTGCATGACTAAATGCCTTCTTTCGAAAATGCTTTTTTTGTGAATATGTGTAATATTATATTTTTACAAGTAATATAAGTGCTTATTCGTCAAATAATGCATTGAAACTTGCACAACATGATTGGAAAATATGCTTGTATTTTGTATGTTGGGTATAATTTATGGTGGCAACTAGAGACTCATTGTTCTTATTTTGGCTTCCTTTATCATTATGTAATGGATGGTTGTCTTTCTTGAATTGTCCAAGAATTTAATCTTGGAAATGATATCATACCCATTAATATATTATTTTCTTGAAATTTGTGTGGGTTCTTATATGAATATGTGCATAGGGGATGTTGTGATATGTTGTAGTGGGAGATGAAATATCTATATTGTACCATGATGCCAACATGTGATGGGTAGAAGTGTTGTGTATAGAGGATATAAATATAGTTATATTATTTACATGGGCTAGTTCCATCTCCAAATAGTTATGAGAATTTTCCACTATCAAAATAGTTGGGGGAGTTTTCCACTATCTCAAATTGGACATTTTGTGTGTCATACTTTTATTAGCAATGTTACTCCTTATGGAGATGTGTGGCACATGAGAACCATTGAAATCCTTGTCCAAGGTATTATTTATGACATGATGCTATTTTTGATAAGTACATTGAACTAATTACCTTGATTCTTCAATGTGGTTCTCTTGTATGATCCATATGTGAAGGGTAGGGTTTCACCTAGTATTGGTGCTACATGGGGGAGCCATGTAGCTTTTTGGTTAAAGGAAAATAACCTGCATGATATTCTCCCTCCTCCTATTAGCAACATCAGCATGACATCAAAAACTGGTAAACATGGTAATTAATCTAGGTGCTAGATTTCTATGTTTACAATTCCTATTGTGTTTATACTTCTATACTCTATTTGTATAACATGTAGTTTGAGTTGATGGAATGAGCTAACATGACCTTGTGATTGTAGGTATTCACTTTTGATATGTTTGAGATCTTAAGACATTGGCATTGCTTATATATGCTTCTTATTTGATTATCATGATGGTTATCTTTCTTATTTGAAATATTTATATCTGTATCACTAATGGCATATTGTACTCATGAGATTGTGTAGCCTAGTCATGATCTCATAATGTGGGCCCTATTCATGATCATGATGCAAACCTTGATAGAGGTGATGCCTAGAGGGATTTGGGTGAGATCTTGGCCATATTGACCAAGCAACACAACCAAATAGGCATGATTAAGAAAAACTTGAATGATTTATGGGCTCTATGAGATGAGAATAACTACAAATATAATGAGGATGACTATTGGGATTAGGTGTCATATGTTGAATACAAAGAATACTAAGAAGGGGGGTGAATCAGTATTCTAATAAACTTTTCATTCACACATTTATTAATCCATTTACCAAATTCAATAACATGAAAGAAAAGTAAACACAAGAAGAGCAACCACAAATTCATAACACATAGACACCAGGATTTTACGTGGAAAACCCAAAAAGGGAAAAACCACGGTGAGTGTTAGCTCACAATATATTATGATAGAAATACCGAATTACATGAAGGCTCACTACCTTAGGGCTCACTGCCCAAGGACTCACTATCCAAAGAAGTGCTCACTGCCAAATAGAAGAGAAAAGAATATAGAAAGAAGTGGCTCACTGCCAGGAGAGGACTGCTATAGGTGCATCTACAAAATGTTGTGGTACAGTACCAATTTGCTCAGTATACATATTCAAAGGACTTCATATTGTCCGCCCTGCTTTTCTACTCTTCTTCACATATACTTTTGTCCTTCTGCCTTTACTGTCCCTTTGCTAATCACAGAACTACCTTAGGTCGCACAATCATGGAATTCACATTCTATTCACCCACTTCTACACACCAAACACTGAAATCCATCGAGTATATATATCTGCAACAAGATTCATCTCACAATCAGGTTGACAAGCCAGACATGAAACGTGTATACAAGTGTTAAACCTTGTCGGCTTGATCTTATGCACAAGAAGGAATGCGGACCCAAACAAACATACAATAGTCTTCATATAGGTCAGCATCAATCATTTAACCACTTGAATTAATTATTCAAACAATATATCCTTACCACATATAGATTTATCTTGCATGTCAGCTTTTCCCTTAAGTACACACTTGACCAGTTTAATTGTCATGCCAAAACATCCAATGTAGATCATATGAGACTCTGAAAATCATAGACAACATTCATTATGGACATCTTAGCATACCTTCAGAACCATGGATCATAATATTCTTTCATAGAGAAATGTGGATCTTAGAACTATTGTTCTGTCATAGAGAAATATTGTCAGATTGGAAGTCGATAAAGAAGAACTTGTCAAATATAATCTAGTGGACTTCAAGCACTACAAATCTGAATTTGGATGCTTATGACATGTTTCTACATTTCCTTAGAACCACAAATCAAAATACTCAACAACGGAGGAGTGTGAACTAAAATACTCAGATGCTTTACACGGTTTCAGGCTTAACTCTGTTCATTCAAACTTAGACAATTCACCATATGACTTTCAGAGGAAGTTAGAACTTGAGCACTGGAAAATGTGATCACCAAATATCAATGAACAATACCTAAACCACATGTAATGATCTTCAACTTTGGAGGCATACTGACCCAATCTCTGATACTCTATAGCTTTCCCATTACTTAGCCATTTTGACTAAGTTAGTCTTCCAAACCTTTGCCAAACCTTGTTGCCATCAATGACAACATTTAACACTCTGCCTTGATCATCAGAGTAGTGGCTCTTGCCAACATCATACACCTTGCAATTCCTAATGTCTATATTTATTAATTATTTTGGATTATTTGTATGCTCACATAGAAAAAGGTGTCCCACTTTAGGTGGCACTTTATGTCACATGTAAATTATATATGACATCATGTAAGAGCATCTAATGTCATGTAAGATGTGTAAGAGAATTTATGACATTGAAATATGTGTAAGAGATTCTATGACATGTAAGAGCATGTAAGAGGGAGTTATACAATGGACTATAAAAGTCATGGATGACTATTAACCAACTTGTGACATGTAAGATTATCTTTCCAAAGGAGGAATAAGTCCAAAATGGAGCACCCTATTTTGGTGGGTGGTTATGACATGGGAAGTTACATTTAGATTAGGAATGTTGACCCATTATGATATGGGTGTTGCTTTTGAGCTTGGGATTTGAGAAACACTTTTATCCCATGGTATTTGTTCATGGTTTTGGAAACCATGTGTGGTTTCCAATTTTGGGCTCAATCTCATTAATGGATTCTTATTGTGGATATGATGATGCACTTGTATTTGTAGAGGTTAATGTTGTTAGAATTTCTATAGACATAGTTGGTGATTGAGATTAAAAGAGTGGATGCTCTGTGAATGTATTTTAACCACAATGATTGTGTTAATACATTGAGTGATCCTTTGATCCTAGGCTTTTCCTGAAAGAGTCTTCCCAGGGTAGCTACTATGTTATGTGATTTTTCTTGTGTTTCATGTGTTTTCATGTTTGTAAATCTTTTAGAAATTGTTACATCCAAGTTAATTTAGCATTTATTTCCTCTCAAGATTAAGTAATAAGTTTAATTTTATTTGGATTCCTTTTAATGCATGGATGATGGTCATGAAGAGGAACCTTAGGGTGAATTTGATATGTTGATAGAGATATTTAAAGACCTTAAGAAGTTTTCTCCTCTTAATAATAGTAGATATAATGTACTTGGATGACACAAAGACATGGATAATCAAGATGCAAAATTATTTTGAGCTCCATAGTCATTTTAAAACTTGAAAGGCTTAGTGGGGCACCTATCAACTCATAGGTGAAGCTACCACTTGGTTGGAGAACTTGAGAGATGAACCAGGTCTAACTCATTAGAACATGACTTGGTAGAAGTTGTTTATCAACTTATTTAAGAGGTGATGTCTACCTCATTTATTTTACAATAAAAAGATGATATACTTATAGAACTTGAAATACGTAGGAATGATAGTAAATTAGTATTGGAAAAAGTTCACTCATTTACTGAACTATGTATCATAGTATCAAAAGGATGAATGATTCATGATCCAATATTTCATCATGGGCCTTAATATGAAAATTAGTGTTTAGGTGGACCTCCATAGTCATAATGATATTATTAGGGTTTGTTAAAAGTCCTTGATGTAAGATAAAAAAACTACAAGCTCTCTCAAACTTTTGAAAAGCTAACAAGGGGTTAGGGTCAAATGACCTAAACATTTGTCATTCAATAAGTTTGGGTGGTTCAGTGGAAACATAATATTTAGGTAAGACAAGGTTAACCACAATGGTAGAAACCCAACATGAATAAGAATGACAACTCTAATTCTAACCATGGGAATAACCCAAACAAGAATCAAAACCCAAGAGTGGAGTGGTATAATACTAGTAATTAGGGATAGAGAGATCTACCTCCAAATGTTTCATGCTTCATTTGTGGATATAATCACCATTGTTACTTGTTTCCTATAATTAATTAATAATAAGGAAAAATGGGTCAAAATAACCCTTGAACGAAAAATGCACCTTAGCAACTACCATCCCCAACGCATTGAATCCATGCAATAGCATATAATTTCCAAGTTGAGAATGAAGTAGAAACCATTGAGTTTTAATTTATGCATCTTGACCAACCTCTCTTGATATCTTAATAGATATAGGTTCAACATTAAATTTTATTATCAATATTTAAAGAAGTTAAATACATTTGACTGATTTATGAAGCATACATGGGATGTAGTTTCTGGTAATAACCAAGTCCACCCTAGGTCTAAAAGTGTCTCTTTGAGGCATGATTAGTGTTTCCTATCTTCACCACATATGTGAATCTATATGAAGCCCCATTTGGGTCCTATTATGTCATATTAGGGACTAACTAGTTGTAACATCACAAGGCCATAGTGATTGTTTTTCTAAATTAGTGGAGTGTCTAGATTAAGATGGTAATAGAGTGTTAATTCAAGGAATTATTAGGCCTATAAGTGTTAGGAAAGTTGGAACCATGCAATTAAAAAGGGTGTCAAGTCCATGCTTTGAAAATAAAAGAGACAAGAATGGACAAGGCACCAACATTTGAAGAATATCCTATCTTGTAGCCTTTTCAAGATGTGTTCCCTAAGGATTTTCTTGGTCTACCACCCAAGAGAATTCTTGTCTTCTCTATTGTGGTGTTGCTTAGTACCAATCTTATTTCTAAGTCTCCTTATTGAATTACCACAATAAGTTTTTTAGAGCTAAAGATGCAACTATAGGAGATGTTGGATAAAGGATTGATTAGGCCAAGTGTTTCACCTTAGGGTGCACTAGTAATCTTCATCAATAATAAAGATAGAACGTTAAGGTTGTGCATTGATTATTAAATCTTGAATGAGGTCATGATTAATTCATGTATCATTTACTTAAGATTAATGAACTCTTTAACCAAATGAAAGGGTAAATCATAATCTTAGTCATAAATCTTTGGTCAAGATGTTATCAACTCCATATCATAGATGGGGATATTCATAAGAAAACCCTTTGAGCTCTCTATAGGCATTATGAGTTCACCATGTTTCTATTTGAACTCATCATCCATGTTTACGACAATGATGAATAATATTTTTATAAATATCTAGATTTCTTTGTATTGGTGTTCTTCGATGATAGTCTCATTTATTGTAATAATAAGGAAGAGCATATAACACATCTTCAATTAGTGGATCAAAACATTAGAGAGAATAAATTATATGAGAAATTATCAAAATGCATATTCTTCTAGAAGGAAGTACACTATCTTAAAGGCACATAAATGTGCATGAAGTTATGGTGCAGTCACGGTAGGAGGGTTCACAAAGTGAACTGTCCAGGTCGTGCAGCAAGAGTAAACACAACGGAAACAACTTAAAGATATGCAACAAACATAGATTCAGTTATTCAGTATATAATAGAATTCAAATACAATTTGGTCAGCATCCCACGGGCTTACAATTCTGCTCACAGGCCTGATTACAAATATCAGAATATGGACAAGATATAGCTTTGAAGTCCCCCTCGTGAAGGAGCCAAACTATCTATCTTCTAAATCATGAGAACTATATTCCTTTTCTGCTTTCCTAGGGATCTATATTACATCCTTATATATCATCCCTGGAACAAAATATTCCTCCGCGTCGGCCAAGGAAGGTCACAAACTCCAATGAAGAGCTGTAACGTGTGTACATGAATAGGTCGGACCTAATCATGTAGAACACCTCCGCAAACAAATGGAATGATGTGCAGATCTCAGGGAAGGTCGGCCACGAACCAAAGATCATTGAATGATGTGTCATTAAGCTCCACAAGTATCAGAATGCTTCATAAGTCTTCTCTTGTAGCTGATTATCAGAGATTGTTAGGATGCTCTATTCTGAGAAAACAACTAATCTTCTGATAGCGATAACTTTCTGGTACTTAATCCAAATGCTCTAAATTCTGGATATGATGTAGATGAACATGTCTAGATGCTAAGTCCAGCTCTGTAATATGTGAAATGCAATTGCAGTAGAGTGCAGACCAAAATACAGAAACTGCCACTGACTGAACTGGAAAATGAAAGGAAACAAACTAAACTGCAAACAGACTGAAATGCAAATGTTTTTGGTTGATGCAAGATTGCTCTTGAACCAGGGATGCTCCTACATCAAGTTAGAAGTTTCATGGGTTTGATAGGATACTAAAAATGGTATGTAGAAGGATTCTATAGAATATAAAATCCTATTACATCCTTACAATGCAAGGGTAATAAATTTAAATGGTCAGAAAAATGTCAAAAGGTATTCTAGTTGCTCAAGAAAAAGTTGACTAAAATTACCTATCCTTAGGGTACACGACCCTAATGGACATTTTTTGTGATAAAAAATGCTTCTCTAGGATTTGTTGGATGAGTCTTAATACAAGATAGAGGAGTGATTACCTATGCATCTAGAAAACTAAAGACTTATGAGATAAATTGCATGCTACATGATCATGAGCTTGTTTCCATAGTCCATACATTATAGAAATGACATCACTTCCTTCTTGGAAAGCTATTTGAGCTATACATTAATCATTTTAGGTTGAAGTATATCTTCACTAAGCCTAAGATAAGCTCTTGTTGAAGGTAATGGTTAGAAATTTTCATTCTATATGACTTTAAAATTGGATGCATAAAGGACAAGAAGAATTGGATGTTGATGCACTTAGTTGGCCAAGGCATATGGTATAAATGTCTATTGCTAAGGTAAGTTTTAGGAAACACATTCTAGATCAATTAGAAAGTGATCCTTTATACCTTGAGGTACATGAAGATGAAGCTTTTGAGAGAAATTCTCAATTGTTGAAGCTTGAAGGATATTATTTGATGAAAGTTACTATGGAGGTCGAAATACCAAAGCAGGGGTTTGACTAAGGCAAACCCCCAAACAACCCCAAACATTTTTCCTATTCTGTGTTGTGCAGGTTGTGGAGAAAGAATCAAATTCATGGGAGTTTATCTTCTTTTCCTTTATCTTCCATTCATTTTTCTGTTAAATGCTTTATTCATGTGATTTCTTGTTAAATTTGACATCTGGGAACTTATTTCATTTTTCTATGCAAACTGGGTGAAATGATAGACTCATGTTAAGTCGTATAATATAGATTTATAAATTTTTGTTGCTACCTGGATGACAGTGCTACATGGCAATATCCTTGCGACACATTGGAGTCCGATCCTGAGGCTTCCCCACTTTGGTGACATATTCTTCTTTCCTTCCTCAAGTTCTTGCTCTATATTTAGTTTTTGGAATTTGTACTTATGTTTTCAGTTAATTCATGTTTTCAATTCTAGCTTATGTAATGTAATGCAAAAATTGATTCTATCACTTTTTCTATATTACATTTTGGTGAGCCCAATTGTCTTACTTAAAAAAACTTCTTTTTTATATTATGTTTTCTTCAAAAATCAAAGTCAAAAATTTTCTTTCTTCAAAAAATGTTTTTTGTCAATACCTTTCTTAATTTTCTCCTTCTATTTTTCTAAATAAGCATGTCCTTTTCTCTTCTTACATCACTTTCCAAATTTTCTAAAAGGGTTTGTGAAAGTGATGTTCCATTCCATGCATGTGATGGTGACTTAGCTCTACTTATGTCACTCTATTCTTTTGATTCCTCTCCTAAAAATCTCCATAGTTATGAGTATATTTTGGCACAAGAGGATGAAATAATTGATACATTTCTTAACATTACTCTACCCTCTCTTCATTTCAATGCTCTCCCTTCTAGAGATGAAACATTAGAAGATGAAAATTCTCACCTCACATTGGATCCCCCTCGAATATATGTTGAGCATACTACTATTTCTTCTCCTACATCGTGTCTTTCTCAAGGAAATATTAATGTTAATATAATAATTTTTAATAGACTTATCCCACCCACTAAGGAGATGTTGGATAAGTGCATTAATGTTCAAAATATTTCATATAACCCTAAAATCATTGTGCATAGGGTGCCTAATCAGCCCCCACCTTCTCATCTCATGATCACTGTTCAGGGTATTCCTGACAATCCTCAACCTTCGAATCACTTATTAGAAATTGCAAAGTCTGTAACTCAAAATGTGTTTGTGGCTCCTCACTACCATGCATTATCCCACACGTACAATACCCAATGAAATAAATAGGTTACTCCTATCCCTGTTTCCCTTCCTTCACCACATCCTATTCTTCCTCCAGCTCCCCGTCTTCCCCAAAAGAATGTTGGAGAGTATAATCTTGTTGCACATCTTTGTGCTACTCCTCCCAAGATTTCTCTTTGGGATCTCATTCAAACTTCACCAACACATCATGGCATGCTCCAGGAAGCCTTACACAAGATCCCCATTGCATCTTCTAATAGGCCAAATGATGTAGCTACCTTACTCGATTGCATATACACAAATTCCACAGATATAACATTCTAACAATATGAGTTGCCATCTATGGAAGTGCAAAAGAAAAATGTTCATCTTCTCATTATTGTTGGAATGAATTCTTTTAGAGTCAAGTGTACCCTTATTAACAATGGTTCAGGTCTCAACATTTGCAATGTAGACCTATTAAATCATATTAATATTGATACGTATTTTATCTCCCCTAGTAATCTTTATATTCATGGCTTTGATAACATTGCTAGACAAACACTGGACACAATCACGTTGTTGATTGAATTGGGCCCTATCACTTTGCCTCCCCTCATTCATGGCATTCCCAGTGTGTTATCCTATAATCTCCATCTTGGTAGACTATGAATTCATGCCATGGGTGGGGTCTCATCTACCTTACATGGTTGGATAAAATTTATTCATGAAAACAAGACTTACACAATAAAAGTTGATCCAGATCCTATGCAGTATTGTTAGCAAGTGGATTCTATGACCCATCTTGATACTTCTCCTCCTCTCCAAAATCTCATTCCTTCTTCTTCTTTCAAAGATGATTCCTCATCCTCAACTCCTACTCAAGAAGTTGAAAATGGTGTTGATTCATCCTTAAATGCATATCTTGGTAATGATTGGGGCTCCGTAGACTCACCCCTCATGGGCCTGGTGAATATAAGATTGACCTTTTTCACTCTGACATTCCCACATTCAACAAAGATATGCATTTTGGTATTAGAATTGATCAATCTTCTCATGTCAATTTTTCTACCACTTCTTCTCCCACATGTGCATACACTTCTCATTTTAACAAGGCTAGTGATGCTGATTTTCTGATTTGGAGACACATTATGGGCTTGGGTTCAAAATTCTTTTTAAACATGGATACAATGGAAATGGTCTAGGGCACATGGAACAAGGAGTTAAGGTCCCTATGGAACCTACACCATGCTTGAATTATATAGTGGGTTTAGGTTACTGACCTTCTCCTATGTATACATCTCATCCTCCATTCTCTGAGGTCTCTGTGGCTTCTTCTTTTAAGAAATTAAACCTTTCTCCACAATAGAAAGGGTTGCTTCCTACTCCACATACTTCTTCTCCTCTATCTAAGAAAGAGTGTATTTTGTTGAGCATTTTAAAGTCCCACTTGATCACTCTTCATCCTCATACACGCAAAAAGTTTCCTAAACACATTCAACCAACAAATCCTTTTGGTGCATATCATCGAGTTCTTGGACATTCCACTAGTGAATGCAAAGCCTTGAAGGATAAAATACAACATCTTCATGAAATAGGTTCTCTCACTCTTGTATCTGTTGAAGCACCTATATCTTCTCTACATGATAAGTGATATTGAGATTCACCTCTATCTAGTTCATTGTTATTCCTCTATTTTCTCATGAGACTATTGTGTTGCTACCCACTATGTGGCACCTATAGCTTTCTTTAATTGCTTGTTGCCATTCATGGTGGTACAATCTCATGCATAACCATACTTTATATTTGGTAACAACATAATATTATTTTTCATGGTTGTCCTCACTTATATTTTGGAAGGAAGAGACAACTTGTTCTATGGGTATGCATTATTTCTAAGGATCTCCCCTATTCTTTCTTTCCCTTTTCTTTACCTTAAAATATATGCATATCATACATGCTAATATTTTAAGGGGGGGGGGGGGGGGGGGGGGGTATATATTCTGCTCACATGTGCATCCATACATGCACCTTGATTTATTTTCACCCCCTGAGGTGTAGCTTATTAATTCACCCCTTTGCGGTGTTGTTTATTTTACTCTCCTTGAAGCGGTCACCCCTATGGTGTCGATGTTTGATAAGATCCCTTAGTCTTTGGTTTTGATATGCTCCCTAAGGCATTGGTAGTCTATGAGACATCTAGCATAATACAACTTGCTAGTCTATGTGCTTCATATGACTTACCTTTTTACACCCATGGTCACCTAGCATAACACAACTTGCTAGTCTGTGATCCATGAGGGTATTGTGATTTGCATGACCCCTAGTCACAGACCATGTACTCTTCTTCATTTGTATTGATTGATTCCCTACCTATTTTTATATCTTCTCTCCTTGAAGCAATCAATTGACTCATTATATTTTTCTCCCTATTTAAGAATTCCTCTATTTGTGGTTTTCTTTATTTTTGTTGTATTTTGGTGACAACACACAATATTGAGACAATCATTCACATTGAGGTCTCTTTCACTTTGTTGACTCAGAAATTTTCTTTGCTTGTTGTGTGTTTTTTTTTCCTCTATGTATGTGTTGTTCATGTTTATGTATATGTTTGTGATGTTCAGACATAGTGCTTTTGCAAGTTTATGCTCTAACATCATTGTCTTGTAGGTTTTTGTTGTCTAATGTACTTGTTTTGTAGGTTCTTAGTCTGGGGGCTTGATTCCTCCACTTGAAGATCTTTGCATCCTCCTGTACAACATCTTTTTGTTGTTGTGATTTTATTTACTTTTAAAAAACACTTTTTACTTTAGCATGCATATTCATGTAGTGTCATAATCCTGCTAAAGTGGGGGCTAAACATAACATCATAAATTGCGTACCCTTGTGGTGCAGGAGCACCAATAACACCAATTGCAATGTGATCATTTGAAGGTGTTGACAATATGGTCAACAGTGGAGTCTAGAAAGTTTTTATGCAATTTTGAGTCTTTTGATCATATAAATAAGGTCTTTATAGACCAATATCTATGTAATAAGGTCATATGATGACCCTTGAGTATGTTGAAGTCATGTAAAAGTCCTTAAGTCATACATATTTTGATAAAATTCTAAAGTATAGGGGTTTAGGAGTAATATTTAAAATTTTCAATAAAAACCATATGTATAAAAGTGATAGAACGACCACATGAGGTAGTTTTTCAGTTGGAGAATGATTCAAACTACTTGTATAATGTATAAGTGACTCTCAACACCTCAAGAATAGGCATGGAATGAATTTTGGTGAAGAAAATATCAATACAAACTCTATTTTTCTGTAAAAACCACATTTGTTTCTAAAATATCTTTGTTTTAAACCGCACTATACCTCTGTACGGAATTGTCATGTCCTAAAAATCATTGGAGGTGTTAGATAAATTGTATTACCTTTCATTTGAATCTATTTGTAGGGTTTTCCATTTTGATTTGAGTTTGATATCACCTATTTTTTGAAAACAGCCCTTTAACTGTCAAAAACAGGCTTTGAAGGCTGAAATGAGGAATTAGGGCATTCCACCCTCTGTGACCACTATATTTTGGGTGGAATGACCCCATTTGTCTGTTAAATGTTTCATTATGGATTCCAAGGCAAAGAATGTGGTTGGTAGGGTTTTAGGAGCATGCTCTTGTATGATTTGAAGTGTTTTCATGATAAAATGAAGGAACCAAAGTAGGGTTTTGACAAAATATTGATGGAACTGGTCTTGTGATGAATTCTTAAGTTTGTACAAAGTATTTGAAAGGTGTTTAATGCATTGATTTGGTCTAAGAAACCTGGGTTATATGATTTTCAATAAACCCTTGGTAACTACATTGAAAAGTGAGGGTTTCTTTGTTTACCATGTAAATTATCAAGCCTCTTGAATTTGATTATGGATTTGGTAGTTTGGGGATGTTTGATAAGACTATTCTAGGGTGTTGGGGTTTATCTTGATGTTTTGAGGATAGTTTCTTTGTAAATGTGGCCTAATAGGCCTAGTTTCAAGTAGGTCTGTCATAGGTTTTGAAGCCTCTGTTAAAAAAAAACCTATACCTATCTTCAGATATATTGTCAAACGTGATAATGGGTACTCTAAACTGGTTTTGTTTCATTGGTAACATGCCCATGATAAGAGTTAAGGTCTGACAGACCCTTAAGTAGGGCTACTAGAACATCAAGGCTTAGGGTAGACTTGTGGTCAAGAAGGAATCTCAGTGACTTGAGAGTGATTTAGGTGTGTTTGGTTAGTGGATTTAATCTTGTTAGATGCCTCTTTATACCCTGGTGAAGGTCTAGACCATTGTATCAAGTTGGAGACATTAAAAGCCTAGTCCATTGAAGAGTCCTTGTGTGGGTTTATGAAACCAATCTAGAAATCTAGTTGTGAAACTTTTGCATAAATCAAGTGATTTCCATGTTGTAGTGCATCAAGTGGTATCAGAGTTAGGGTTCTGATTTATTTTGGGAAAGGTTGATATTTGTTGCAAGTTGAAGGAGTCAAGATGCCTCCTAAGGGAAGTGCAGTTGCAAGAAAGATTGACAAGCAGGCCAAAGAGTTAGAAGCCTTGAAGAGAGAGAGATTGCTTCATTAAAGTCTACTGCTAGAGTCAACAAGGAAGAAAGTGACCAAGAGGAAGAAGCTTCTAGTGAAGAAGAAGAGTTAGATCCAGAGGATTTGAGGATGGCAAAGCTTTTGAAGGCTGTGAGAAGTGATGTACATAGCAAGATGGATTTGCCTATGTATGGAGGAAAGTTGGATGGTGAAGAGCTCTTGGATTGGATAGGAGCCATGGAGAACTACTTTGAAAGTGAAGAGATAGATGATGATCACAAAGTGAAGAAGGCTAAAGCCAAGTTGAAAGGAGATGCTTTACTATGGTGGGACTTTGTACAAGAGGAAAGGCAAAAAGAGGGAAGGGCCAAGATTACTTCTTGGGAGAGAATGAAGACAAAAATGAAAGGTAAGTTCCTTCCTAGTGATTATAATGTTCAATTGCTTAGAAAACTTCAAAACCTTAAGCAAAAGGACCTAGATGTACATGCATACACTGAGGAGTTTTATAGGCTAAGTATAAGGACAAGGCATGAGGAAGATGAGGAAGGAAAAGTAGCAAGGTATCTTGATGGACTGAGGTATAATATCCAAAATGAGATGAGTATGACTATACCCAAAAAAGTTGAAGAATGCTTTCAATTGGCTGTTAAGGCAGAAGAGAAACTAAAAAGGACACAAGAGAAATTAATTAGGGGCAGAGGAAATATTTCAAGAGGTAGAGGGACTTTTCCTATACCAAAACAATTCAATCAAGAACAAGAAGATGCTTGTAAAGGTAAGGAACAGTTGGCTGAATCTAGAGGTGGATGGAGAGGTGGAAGAACAAGTTTTAGGGGCAGATATGCAGACCAAGGAAGAGGTTCTAATATGTTTTCTGGAAAGTGCTATACTTGTGGTGAGTTTGGTCATCCATTCTTCAAGTGCCCTGAAAAGTTTGGTGCTACTTCAAGTGGGGGTGAGAGAAGAAGTGAAAAGAGAGTTCAAATTGTGCAAGAGGATGAGGAGAGTGTGACCTCACCCGTGGTGAATGTTACTTCAAAGGTAGGAGAAAGTTTGATGATCAGAAGGACATTGTTGCAAACACCTAAGCAAGAAGACATGAGTCAAAGGAGGAGCTTGTTCAGGACCACATGCAAATGTAGAGGTAAAGTATGCAAAGTTGTTATTGATTAAGGTTCACAAGATAACATGGTATCTAGGGAGATGGTAGAGAAATTGAAACTAGACACAGTGCCTCATGTAACACCATATAAATCCTCTTGGGTAAATGATAGTCAATCTCTTTTAGTGAATAAACAAGCATATGTGGATTTTTAGATTGGTGAATATAAAGATAGGGTCCTATGTGATGTCTTACCTATGGATTGTTGCCATTTTATATTGGGAAGACCATGGCAATTTGATAGGAAGTCATTGTATGATGGTTGGGAGAACACCTATCTTATCAAGAAAGATGGAAAAACATTTAGACTAACATCTTTGTAGGAGAATGAGAAAGGGAAAGATAAAACCAAGGTTGTTATATTTGGTAAGAAAGAGGCTGTGGATGCCAAGCCTAAGCATTTGAAAGGTGCTGCAGTTTTGGGAGATGAAGAAGAGGTTAAGAATGATAAGGTGATGATGTGTGAGAGAGAAGAACTTGTACAAGTTGAGAAAAAGGATAAAGAAGTTGCAACATTAGATGTGAAGATTAAATCAGGATCAAAGGGTGATATGACAGTGAATTGGCATGCAAATATCATGGTGGGGACAGTGGTATGTCCATTGGTTGGGAATAAGGTCATGGAACAAGTTGGATCTGCAGGTATAGATGATTATAAGCATAACAATACTGCTGACAAGACAGTGAACTCACTGACAGGGATAACAAGAGAAGTAGGACAATAGGGATAAAGTCATGGAAGTAGAAAGGATATCTGGACAATGCAGAGAGAAGTCACAAATGTCAGAGAGGTTAGAGGATGTTCAATCAATCCAAGGCAGTATTCTCAAGTTGTTCATAAGAATGGTAAATTTAAAGGCAGTTTTCAGACTTCACCAGTCACTGTATTTTCTGTAGGTCAAGGAAGTAAAGTTTTCAAAGGAGGAATATTACCATTTCACTTCCAAGAGACTTGGAACAGCTTCAAGGTGGGATGTATGGTGCAAGAGCATCAATAACACCAATTGCAATGTGATCATTTGAAGGTCTTGACAATATGGTCAATAGTGGAGTCTAGAAAGTTTTTATGCAATTTTGAGTCTTTTGGTCATATAAATAAGGTCTTTATAGACCAATATCCATGTAATAAGGTCATATGATGACCCTTGAGTATGTTGAAGTCATGTAAAAGTCCTTGAGTCATACATAGTTTAATAAAATTCTAAAGTATAGGGGTTTATGAGTAATATTTAAAAATTTCAATAAAAATCATATGTATAAAAGTGATAGAACGACCACATGATGTAGTTTTCCAGTTGGATAACAATTCAAAATACTTGTATAATGTATAAGTGACTCTCAACACCTCAAGAATATGTGTGGAATGAATTTTGGTGAAAAAAATATCAATACAAACTCTATTTTTTTGCAAAAACCATGTTTGTTTCTGAAATATCTTTGTTTTAAACCGCACTGTACCTCTGTACAGAATTGTCATGTCCTAAAAATCATTGGAGGTGTTAGATAATTGTATTACCTTTCATTTTAATCTATTTGGAGGGTTTTCCATTTTGATTTGAGTTTGATAGCACCTATTTTCTGAAAACTACCCTTTAACTGTCAAAAACAGGCTTTGAAGGCTGAAATGAGGAATTAGGGCATTCCACCCTCTGTGACCACTATATTTTGGGTGGAATGACCCCATTTGGTCTATTAAATGTTTCCTTATGGATTCCAAGGTAGAGAATGTGGTTGGTAGGGTTTTAGGAGCATGCTCTTGTATGATTTGAAGTGTTTTCATGATAAAATGAAGGAACCAAAGTAGGGTTTTGACAAAATATTGATGGAACTGGTCTTATGATGAATTCTTAAGTTTGTGCAGGGTATTTGAAAGGTTTTTTATGCATTGATTTAGTCTGAGAAGCTTGGGTTATATGATTTTCAATAAACCCTTGGTAATTGCATTGAAAAGTGAGGGTTTCTTTGTTTGCCATGTAAATGATCAAGCCTCTTGAATTTGATTATGAATTTGGCAGTTTGGGGATGTTTGCTAAGACTATTTTGTGGGTGTTGGGGTTTAGCTTGATGTTTTGAGGGTAGTTTCTTTGTAAATGTGGCCTAATAAGCCTAGTTTCAAGTAGGTTTGTCATAGGTTTTGAAGCCTCTGTTAAAAAACAACCTATACCTATCTTCAGATATGTTGTCAAATGTGATAATGGGTACTCTAAACTAGTTTTGTTTCATTGGTAACATTCCCATGATAAGATTTAAGGTCTGACAAACCCTTAAGTAGGGCTACTAGAACATCAAGGCTTAGGGTAGACTTGTGGTCAAGAAGGAAACTCAGTGACTTGAGAGTGATTTAGGTGTATTTGGTTAGTGGATTTAATCTTGTTAGATGCCTCTTTATACCCTGGTGAAGGTCTAGACCATTGTATCAAGTTGGAGACATTAGAAGCCTAGTCCATTGAAGAGTCCTTATGTGGGTTTATGAAACCAATCTAGAAATCTAGTTGTGAAACTTTTGCATAAATCAAGTGATTGCCACCTTGTAGTGCATCACCTTGCAATTTTACACTATATTTTGGCCTTCCTTTAGTGTCCATTCCCTTAGTTTGTTTTTAGGCTCATTTTAGCCCTTGCATTAGCCTTTTTCCCTCCCATGGTGCCTAGGATTTTCTTTCTATGTGGTCTTTATGTCAAATTTGTTGTTAGTTTTGTGTTAGTCATGTGATGTTCTAGTGCCTCATAGATTTTGAGCCTAAACTATCTAGACACTAGCACTTAGCATAGATGTTTGCGTGACGTGCTAGATGTTAGCAAGAGACACTGCTCCGGTATGGACCTGTATGTTATCATTGATGGCAACAAGGCTCAGAGATCTTATCACCATGGCTAGAAGAGATAACTCTAGAAGACCATATCAGATTTCAGGTCCGGTTGACAGACTCTGTTGGCAGAAGTGGCTAAGTATGAGTATGTACAGAATAGAGGACAGTAAGCTGGATAGTATGCCTCTACAGATGATGACCAATTAATACGGTTCAGGTATGATGTTCCCAGTTGTTTGATAGTGTTATGCTTCAAATCTTAAGTCATGATCTCCTCTAGAAGTCACCTTGAAGAATTGTCTAAGTTCAGATAAGCAAAGGTATAGGAGGAACAGTGAACAGGGTCTAGTGTAGTGGTCTGCATTCATCCGCATATAAGTATTTTGTTATGTGGTTTTAAGGTGTCGTAAACACTTGTATGAAGTGTCTTATTCTAGAGTTAGGAGATCTAAAGTCCATTAGAAGGTTATCTACAAGCTGCTAAGTATCAGCATAGTGTTTGACAGAGTTTGACAGAGACAGAGTCTGAGTTTTGATGGTCTGTATTTCTCTGCAAGATGATATCATGCCCTGCGGTTCTGAGGGTAAGTTTGGGAATGTGTAAAGATTCCTTGATACAATTTTGGAAGTGTTTCATGATCTATAGTAGAAATTGTAAGTCAACAGATGAATTGGTTAAGCATGTTCTTAAGGAAGAGTTTGACCAGTTTGTTAAATCTTTGTGCGGAGAAGAGTTGACATTTGGAGGATCTATGTAAGTAATTAAATGATTGGAGCCAACCTATACGAATACATTTGGGAAAATATTTGGGTCCGTGCGACACATAGTGCATTGGATTGAGTGACAAGGTACATCTTTCTATGTACATGTTTCATTTCTCAGATGCCGACCTGATTGTAGATCAAATCATGATGTGGATATATAAGAGCAATGAATTTCTGATGAGCGTAGAGAGTGTGGTGTAGAAGTGTGTGTGTGTGGTGTGAGCATGAGAATAAAAGAGCAGAGTTAGAAGAGAAGCAATGATGAAGACTTGGGATTCAGAATTCAGTTATTAAATGACTGCGCCCTGGCATAGTGGCAGATGCTTAAGCAGTATTTAGTTTTCTTGTGCAATATGATTAGAAGCAAGGTTTCATCTTCAAGGTAGTAAGCTGGCAGTGAGCCTTCAACAAGGTTTAACAGCCCTTAGGGTTTAGCAGCCCTTATTTTAATCTTGCTAGGTTTAGGGTTGAGGCAGTGAGCCTGCTAAACTTAATTGTACTTCATGGCAGTGAGCCAGCATGTTCTAGGCTCATGGAGTGACTAAGCCTGAACATTATTTTTGTAAGGATTGTAATATATATTTGAGAGCTAATCCTCTCCATGGTTTTTCCCTTTTTGGGTTTTCCACGTAAAATCTTGGTGTTATGTGTCATGCTTTTGTGGATGTTGTTCAGTTGTATATTTTGCTTCTATTTGATTATTCCTTTGAAATGGTTAAAAGTAAAAGTGCAAGAAAAGATTTATAGAACACTGATTCAACCCCCTCCCCTTAGTGTTCCTGACAATCAACACTAGCATCTCACGACAATTTTGTGTGTTGTGGTAGTTTCTAGGTGTTTATCCACTTGTCATCTTTGACCTGTTAGCTGCAATGCCTTGGGAATATATCAAATGGCTTGTTGGTTCCTCCTCTTCCCTCCTTTCCATCTTTTTGATTGGATCTTTTTCACTTTAGCAATCTTCTTGGATCTCTTGGCTCATTTTGCAATTGGCTTGCATGCTACAACACTCTCAAGCTCTACATCTTTCTGCAGCTTCCTATAGCTTCTTACAACGTCTAATTTCATCTTCCTTACTCTTGTTGGCTTCTTCAAGCCCTCACAGGTGATATTGTTGTTCTTCTTGTTTTATTGTAAGTATTTCTTTTGTTGTCCCCTTGACCACCTTAGGATCCTCACATTTGTTCTATTTCTTTCATTGTAATTTACACCATTCACACAATCACAACCCTTACCATTCCCAAGCACATTTGGGATAGAAGCATTCACACACATTTTTATTTATCTATCTATTTGGCTTATGTGGAGGTCAAAAGACCAAAGTAGGGGTTTGACTAAGGTAAACCCTCAAACAACCCTAAACATTTTTCCTATTCTGTGTTGTGTAGGTTGTGGAGGAAGAATCAAACACATGGGAGTTTGTCTTCTTTTCCTTTATCTTCCATTCATTTTTCTTGTTAAATTATTTATTCATGTGATTTCTTGTTAAGTTTGACATCTGGGAACTTATTTCATTTTTCTATGCAAACTAGGTGAAATGACAGACTCATGTTCAGTCATACAATATGGATTAATAAAGTTTTGTTGCTACTTGGATGACAACGCTACACGACGATGTCCTCGCGATATGTTGGAGTCTAAGCCTAAGGATTCCCTACTTTGGTGACAAGTTCTTCTTTCCTTCCTCTTTCTTGCTCTGTATTTAGTTTTTGGAACTTGTACTTTTTTTTCAATTAGTTCATGTTTTCAATTCCAGCTTATGTAATGTAATGCAAAAAATGATTCTATCACTTTTTCTATATTACAATTCCCAAAGAGAAAAGGAACAAGTTGGACCATAGGAGTGACAAATGCATCCTTTTGGGATATTTAGAATACTCAAAGGCCTATAGATTGTTTGATGAGAAAAACAAGAAATTTCTCATTATAAGAGATGTTGTTTTCTATGAAACCACAAAGGACACAACTAACATTGATCAAAAATTACATTGACTTGAGAAATTTACAAAATTTAGTATTTTAAAAGAGATTGTTATGGGGATTACAAACATTAAGGGGGAACATATAATTTGGAATCTATTAAATCCATTTTGTCTCCATTAATTGAACAAGAAACTCCCCCTAAGGAAAAATTTGAAACTTCATTAGAAGAAGAAAACTTGTTTCCAGATAAACAACCAAAAAATGAAGGAGTTTTAGATCAAGAAAATAAGGCACCAATTTCTCCACAAGTAACATAAAAAAAATATACCAAAATGTGCCACACAAATATTGAAAGAAGTCAAACATAATGAAGTTGGAAACATATGCACTAGATATGCATACAAAGCTAGACAACAAGAAGAAAAGTCCCTAGAGAACATTCAAGATAAGTTAGAAAAGCTTATTTTGGAAGGGCATTCGAAAGAAGAAATCAATATTTCTTTTGATTCAAAAACAACTTCCTTCAAACCCTTGTAGAAAAGTTTGATGTATGGAGAAAAGTGATGAAAGTTGAATATGATGCCTTGATCAAGAGTGACACTTGGAAGTTGGTTGATTCTCCACTCAATTGTAAACCCATTGGTTGCAAGTAGGTCTTCCAAAATAAATACAAAGTAGATAGCTCACTTGAAAAACACAAAGTATTTTTGCAAAGGGACATGCTTAAAAACAAGGGACATATTATGAGGAGACCTTTACACCTATAGTGAAATGGGCCACCATTCAGGTTTTGTTAGTTTTAGTTGTACAAATGGATGGAAAGTACATTAGATTGATGTAAAAACTACTTTTCTGATTAGTGGTCTAAAAGAATCAATTTACACAACTTAATAAGAAGGTTTTGCAATTGAAGGTCAAGAACACAATGTGTGTAAGTTGGTAAAATCATTGTATAGTTTGAAACAAGCCCCACATGTCTAGTATGAAAAGGTCACTGAGAACCTCTACAGCATAAACTTTAAGCATTTTGAATTTGAAGATTCAACTCTTTTTGTCGAGAAAATTAACAAAATAGTTGTATACCTAGTTTTATACGTGGATGATCCATTCATAACAAGAAATAATGAAAAATGCACTACTCAAGTCAAAGTAAAATCGATGAAAGGTTTTAAAACAATAGATTTGGGTTATCTTCATTACTATTTGGGTATTGAAGTGATTAAAAAATCCAAGTACATTTTCATCACACAAAAAAAGTATATTGGTGAAATTTTGATCAAATTTGGAATGACAGATTGTAAACCACTCAGTACACCCATAGTTAACAAAATCTAATATTGACATCAAATGATACTACAAACTTTAAAGATGCAACTAAGTATAGATAGCTCATTGGAAGTCTATTTTTTGTAACCACAACTAGGCCAAACATTTCATTTATCGTTGGTGTTCTCTCTAGATTCATGCAAAATTCAAGAGAAGGTCACTAGCTAGTATAAATAAGGTTCTTTGATATATGAAGGGAACTCAAAATTTGAGGCTTCATTACTCCAAGGTAGAAGATTTCAAACTAGTTGGATATTTAGTTTCAGACTATTTAGGGGATTTTAAAAATGGGAAATCTACTTTAGGTTTCTTGGTGAATTTAGGATCAACAATCATCAACTAGAAGTCAAAGAAGTAATTAGTGCCAACTCTTTCTTTAGTAGAAGTAGAATATATGGTATCTTCAAAAGCAACGAGAGAAATATTGTGGCTCAAAAGGGTTCTTGAGGACTTGTAAGAAAAACATGTTTCATTAACACCACTCATGGTCAACAACACTTTTATAATCAAGATGGCAAGGAATCCAATTTTTCATAACCAAACTAAGCACATCAACACCAAAATCCATTTCATTCAACATTATGTGAAAAATGGTAGTGTCAAATTGATCCATTGCCCAACTGTAGATATCCTAACAAAAATACTTGGAAGAGAGAAATTTGAAAATTTTAGAGGCATGCTTGGTCTCATGTATAACCCTTGTGGATTAAGGGGGATGTAATATAATGCAAATATTTTATAAATAGTCCTTGGGATATTGTAGAATCTAAACAATCATCTTGAAGATAAACTGAACAATATATGAAGTTGAACTAAAAGGTCACTTTGTTATTCTATTTGTATACTATTTTTCATTCAATAAAATAAATCTTTTGGGTTTGCACTTTCATTCATTTTTCCTTTTTTGTTTTTTAGTCCATTCTTGGCCTGACAATCTCTCTTGTGCTCACCTATGTCACAAACAAAATGGTATAACAAACTAATATGCTTTGTCTGTGCATGAAAAATACGGCTCTTGGCCAAACTAATTACACTTTGACTATCACAATCAATCCTTAATGACTCTTATCTTAGGCCAACATCTGAACACAATCTCTAAAGCTACACTACCTCCTTACAACCATGAGTATCTACCATGTACTCAACTTTTCTCATTGAAAGTATAATCACATTTTGTCTTTTGCTTAGCCAACTCATTACACCACTGAACTAGGTGACAACACAATAGTGTGTCCCAATCTTTGGCCTAAGTGGGATGGTCCAAAGCAACATGTTTTTAGTATTTTTTAATTTGTGTCAATTATAGGGAACAAATAGTTAATAATTTGAGGATGATGTGAACTAATGAGTTGTGGCATTTTCTATGTAGATTTTACCTATAATTTTTTAAGAATTATTTCTATTATTATTTTTCAATCAATTTTTATTTTTTCTATTATTTTTTATTGAATGACATTATTCCATAATGCAAAACTTCACTACAAATAAAAAATTTCTATGATTTGTTAGAATTAGATCATTAACTCCAATATCTAGTGCATGGATATTTTTTGGTAATTTTTTATTAAATATTTTATTTATTATTATTTATTGAATTAGTGCTAACAAAAATCTTAGACTTATATTATTCCATCACATATTTCTCTTAGCATATATATCAATTTTTTTTTCTTTTTTCATTAAAACAAGGACATCTATGTGGAGTGTGTGCAATGTTTGAGATTTTTCTAACAATATTTGTTATTTTTCCTAATGTCTTTAATAGAGTTAATTATTTTTTCTTAATGGATATACATTCATTATAAATTGTTTTAAAAATATAATATTAAAAAAAACATAATACATATTATAATTTTTGTAAAGTTAATACTAAGGTCCACATACTTACAAAATAGAATTTCCAAATGACTTCATTTGATCCTCCAAAAGGTGAAGAAAATTTATTTTTTTGTTAGCATTTTGATAAGTGCAGAGGAGACTCCATCAGGGGTTTGATTTAATCATGGGGGGTTCTATCCAAGGGGGTTTGATATAATCCCTTTCAATCAAAACCCCTTAGATGGAACCCATCTAGGATTAAATCATTATTTTTTCTAAAAAACATGTGATTTCAGCCAAAATTTATGATGTCCCACAAGTGGGACACACTATTGTGTGATCAACCAACTGGTTAAACACATAATCACTAATAGATCTCTTTTTGTCAACATCACCTAATCAATATTTATTATCCAACTTAGCAGCATTGAGCATACTTCTAGCTCTTTCCATTAGTGTCTTGTTCATCCTCTCTACAACTCCATTTTATTGAGGAATGTATAGAGTTGTATTTTGACTAGCTATACCATTGTTGCTACAATAATTCTCAAAGTTTGTAGTGAAAAAATCTCCACTATTGTATATTCTTAGAACCTTAATCTTCTTCTAAGTATAATCTCCACATGAGCCTTAAACTCTTTGAATATAATAAAGACCTTAGACATTTGTCTCAAAAAGAACACCTACATCTTCTAGGAGAAACAATAAATGATATATAATATAGGAAATTTTCTAATGAATGAATATTCATAGGTCCAAAAACATCACTATGAAGCAAGTTAAAAATCCCACTCAATCTAGTAGAGCTCAAGTTAAACTTGACATAGTTTTCTTTCCCATATATACAATGTCCATAGAAATTGAAATCCATAGAATAGTCTTCAAGTTCCTCAACCTTTTCCCTAGACTTCAAGGTCCTGAGACATTTCTCACTAATATTGCTCATTCTTTCTTGCCACAATTTTGAAGGTATCATAGTGGTGATAGCTTTAAATTTTTTCTCTAGTGAAATTTTAAAGAATTTCAAGTCCTTTTAAGGTATCACCTGGGTGTTACCTTAAAAATTTTCCTTGCCAACAACTAAGTTATCAATATGAAAAAACCTTAAAAAAATTCTTTTCAACAACTTGAAGTGTTACCTTGATGACACTTGGAAAATTTCCCTCCAAGTCACTTCAAGTGTTGTCAAAGTGATACCTTGTCTCTTATTCTCAAAACCATAAGTAAGGTATTTCCATGGTGATGGTTTGGGGTCTCACTTGACTTATAGGTGTTTCCATGGTGACACCTTGGGATAACCCTAGTCTTGAATGTATCACTTGGGTGATACCTCACTTAGGTATCTCATCACTAAGACTTTTGAGAGCTATAACTTTGTTATATGGACTCAATATCAGGTTTTATTTTTAAAATTGCATAAATTTTTAGAGAAATCCAGATATAAAATCATTTTGTCTTTTAGAGGTATAATCTAGTTGATACTTGGTCTCCTTTTTCTATAATACTTCTCTACCCTCTAAGGTGTCACCCTAGTGATAGCTTGAGGCAAAACTTTGGCACCAACTTGACTCTCTATGTCCAAGGTTTTGAGGGGGTGATGGCTTAAGAAATCCTTTGAACAAATACATTTTTTCTCCAAATCATCATGGATTCGATGGATTAAGTCTTTCATAAGTGTAATCATGGAATTTGCATACCTTTATTGCATTTTTGTGTCTATTTTAGCCCCTAGCCCATGTGTGTGCTTTGTATGCTATATTGGCCCCTTTTGTCCATCCTATGTCACCCCTAGCCATGCCAATTCCCTTTCCAACATTGTTCTTAATCCTTGTTTAGACTTCCTAAGTGTTTCCTTTTATTTAATTTTTGTCCCTGTCATATGTCCTAAGCCTTCATTTAATTTTTCCCTATTTTAGATTCCTTTACCCACTTTCTAAACCTTAAGTTATTATCCCTAGCCTTATCCTATGTGTAAACCCTTCCTTTTCCCTTCCTAAACCATGTCTTAATTAATTCCTAGTTGATGTATACACCTACCCCTAGATGGCCTCCTTCGAGATAGAGGTTCCTTAGGAAATTGAGCTTAATTTTCATTTGTGAACATTGCTGACAGTTTTCCACCTAATAGGGCGGTCATTTCTTTTTTTTCTCCTACCACAAGCTTTAAATCTAAGGTAATTAATTTATAGGGCTCCCCACCTACCAAGATCCCATCCTTGAAATCCCAAATCAAGTCTTTAAAAGATGACCACCTTTGCCTCATTTTGACATAGAAAAGGTGAAGTTTTTCATTGGTCGTAAGGATTTTGATATTTTTATTCATGCACAACACTATTAAACTAATTCAAAAATTCATGGGTAGAGCTAGCTTTAAGCCCGACGTAATTTTTATTTTGTACTTGTACATTGCTATAATAGATTTACTAGAGCTAGCTATCTAATTTCTAAGGTTTTGAGCTAAGTGAGCAATTTCTTCTTGTGTTATTTCATGAAAATAAAAGTATTTTCTAAAGTATTTGTAGGGACCTCTACCTACCTGATCCCATCACCCTCCCAAGCCTTTCCATCCTTTTACATCACTATTTTGTGTCATTTTTTCATCTCCTCATCTCCCCATTGCCTCTTTGCATGCATTTTCCATAGTGTTGAGACATTCAAAAGTTTTTTTCTTCAAAAAATTCATCAACTAGATTAGTTCTTCTAATTTTTAGACCTCCAAACCCTCCTCTACCATTCTCCTTTTTCTATCATAGTGCCATTTTTCCATTTAGGTATGTTTACCATTCACCCTTTGTGGGTGTAAGCCTCCTTTTTCTACCTTTTGAGGTTGTTAGCCATAAGCCTAACATACCTCCATGAAAGTACTTTAGACTTAAGGTTTCCACCTCCCATATTATGTACCTTTCACACCCCAAAAGCCATTTTTATCCAACACAAGCCTTGTTTCCAAAACCTTTCTCCTACACCCACTTGTCTATGTGTGTTTCCATGAACCCTTGAGCTTCAAATTGTAGGTTTAATGGATATGGAGTGATTCAAATTTATATTACTTCATAGATCAATATTTAGACTTGTCTTTTATCAATATTTTAAAGTGGATCCATGTTTGAAAATCCACAAGGGGGCTAACTGAGGAAAACTCCCCCTTTAACCTTTGTTTTTGTAGGGTTTCCTTTGATAAAACTTAATTGTAAGTTAGTTTTTGAAGATTTTGTAGTATTCCAAAAAAGTGAGAAGGAAATGAAGCTTTAAATATGATGATTTGGATCCTCTAGAACTCAAAGGTCCTTGTTTGATAGAGACAAGGCCACCCTAGGTAGACAAGACCATCTTATTGGCTATGAGACAAGACCACTTAGTAGGCTACCAGTTGTCCATTTCAAGCCTTAAATCCATGTATTGTTAGCCCAAATTAGTACCATAGGTCCACAATAACTTCCCAAATCCATCCCTGCCGATGATGGCATGGTTCAGTGGTTAAGTCGCTCGGTTGTAGTGGCGGCCACCAGAGTTCAAACCCCTGCTGGGCCAATGAGCTCGCGGGTTTGAAGTGTTCTTCCTAGGGGATGAGGTCCCCCAGTTGTGGCCTCACCGGTTCATTGCTCCGGGCAAAAGCATTCGCGTGGACCCGGAGGGCATGTCGCACCAGCGTCGCCGGTCACGTTAAAAAGTTTACTAGGCGCATTTTAAAAAAAAAAAAAAAAAACTTCCCAAATCCATCCCTCCCCAAAAGTGTTGCAAGGTGTGCGCCCTTGGTCTCCTTGTGTTGTGCAGCACAGTGCTTGGGTTCATGACAAGGCTTAACTGCCTCCCGTGGATTCATTATGTTTGGCAGTTGTATCGATCATTAAGAGGTCAATCTTTTGGTGCAACGACAATCATCTTACCAACAATTGGTATCAGAGTCTGGGTCACAAGTTCAAGCCCCTTGCTTGTGCTAGGGGGGATTGTTGCAAGGTGTGCGCCCTTGGTCTCCTTATGTTGTGCAGTGCAGTGCTTGGGTTTGTGACAAGGCTTAACTGCCTCCCGTGGATTTATTAAGTCTAGCAGTTGTATCAAGCATTAAGAGGTTGATCTTTTGGTGCAACGACAACTGTCTTACCAACAAAAAGCAGACATTTACTAGGTGATTTTGCTCCATTTGTGTCATGTTATTACCCTTTTTATCAAAATCAAGACATTAGGTCTTCATATGTTTTTCATGACTCAATTTTAGATTAGAACATGAAAATTTTAGGGATACATCCTCATGGTGTCTACATTGATCAATTCTAGTTTCAAGTGCCTATCATTCCATCTTCTAGGTGAAATTATTCTAACCTTTTGACTTAAATTTATTATTTCCATTACATTCATTAGGTCTTCACAAGTTTCCTACTGATTTCAAATCTTATATTGGTCACTGATAGGTGGGCATCTTTTAGAACCTTAAATAGACTATTATTAGGCTCCATGTCCAATCTCAAGTCTCTTCCAACTATCTGGACAAGGTTGCCCCTAGACATTGCAATCATGATGGTTGTCAAAATTGGACATTACAATTAGACAAGCCTTTTTACATAATGGTAGCCATGTCCTTTAGTTGATCACTCTTAGATTTCATAGAAAAATGCACAACAACATTATGAGCAACTTTCCTAAAGACCACTTCACTGTCTAGGTGCATCTAATACCATATTTTACTATTTTTCTACATTTTTGCATAGTAATTTCTATTTTACAAGTCTTGCATGATTCCAAATAGCATAGTTTGTCCCATTTTCAATCTTGCTCTTAGTATCAACAAGTATAGTGGTTATCAATTAAGGTTAGATTGATTGGAGATAGTCTTAATAGCTTTAATTTGCATACTTTATTTTTAACCTTAATTTTCACACACAACCACACTTAGAAAAAGAACTTCCAAAGTTTCATTTTTTTTGTTCTCTCACTAGGACAAATTCTGATCTCCATACATTCCAAGATATCACAATGGAAATAGCATGAGATATGGGTTGAGAACACATTTTTCTCCTTATCCAAGGTATTGTATTAACAATATTTTGAGTCCCTCCTAGAGTAATTGTTGCAAATATGTGCATATGATGTGTTGTCATTGATGTCAACATATCTCTTTGTCAGAAACAATGAAGATAGTGTAGTGGATTGCTCCATATTTCCAGTGAAACAAAGATCAGAGTTTGCGGATAAAAGGGTTTGCAGAGGATTGTCTAAATTTGCTCTAGTTAATATTTGAGAGGTCCGCATGAAGGATTGGCGAAGTTATGGCTATCCGAGTAGAACTAGGTTTTGCAGTTGTGCAGAGGTGACAGAGTGATAGGAATTTGGTCCAGATTGTTCTGCATTAGAATATTATGGTTTGCAGATCTAGAGGTATGTTTGGGATGTTGGTGTGTGTCCTCAACTCAAGTGGTTTGTGGTTTGGAGGTCCGCAAGCAATCTTTTTGGTGTGATAGTCATGACAGTCAGTGTTCTTTAGTTCCCGTCTAAAGGTACAAGTGATTCTAGTGATTTGAGGTGGTGTGGTTGTTCTTGTTGATTTAATTGAGCTTGTGGTGGTCTTTGGATCATGTTCCTATTGTGTTTATGGTCTACATTGAGGATTGAGCTTGCAGTTGAAGATTTCCTCTTGAATGTTGTTGTTCTTTCCAGTCTTGGCTGACCGGATGATTGGTGCATGTTGCGAATGATCTAAGAAGAGTTCTATGGAGCGTGGCATGTTGTTCGAGGAAGATTCAAGTCCTAGCTATGTTTGTCCGACAGTGTGATGGTTTGCATAAAGCATTTTAAGTCTTGTGATTGTAATTGCTTGTAATGCCTATCTTGGAGAATGTTCCAGATAGATTATTGTAATGCCAACTTTGATTTCATTCCAAAGTCGATGTCATGTATAAATAATTGTTGTGAAGTCATGGAAAGTGGGGTATGAGAGCGAAGATGTGGAGGTAGCAAGGAAGTATTAAGGGGGCAGGGTATAGGTGTTGTGCGCTTCAATGGAATTGACCTTGGCATGAAGAAGATGTTGTTTCTCAGTTCAATCTTTTTGTGGTAAACTTATAAATGTTTCTGTAGGAAGCGAGCTCTAGGCAGTACACCTGAAGGCAAGTGCCTTTCCATTTTTCTATTCTTTTAATAGAGAATAAATCTTGTGGGTTAACCCCCACTGTGGTTTTCCCTTAATCAGGTTTCCATGTAAAAATCTTGGTGTTATGTGTGTTGATTATGTTTCGGCTCATGTGTTGTTGATTCATGCTTTTATGGTTATATCATTAATTTGTTAATAAGTGGTAGAGAAGATTAAAAGCAGCAAAAGTTAAATTTTTGAGACAATTGATTCACCCCCCCTCTCAGTTGTCTGCCCTTATTTCAACAATTGGTATCAGAGTCGATTCTTCTAAAAGAAGCTTGACCACTTGAGGAGATCCAGGATGTCGACATACAAGAAGGATAGTTTGAGATTTGATGGAACAAATTACTCTCTTTGGAAGAATCAGATGGAGTGTCATTTGCAATGTATGGGTGATCCTTATTGGTTGATAACTAAGGATGAGTATAAGCCTCCGGAGAAAGGTCCTTCAACTCCAGATGAAATCAAAGATGCTAAAAACAACATTTGGGCTAAAGAAGCATTGTTGAGTGCCCTAACTGATATAGAAATGACAAATGTCCTAGAATTGAAAAATGCTCATGAAATCTGGAAGAAGTTGGAAACTCTATATGAAGGTGATTCATATGTCAAATGTGCTAAGTTGCAGAGCCTGAAGACTAGATATGAAAGTTTGAGGATGAGTGAAGATGAAAACACCACTTCCTACATGTAGAAGGTGAATGAACTTGTGTGTAGTATCAGGTGTGCTGGTGGAAAACTGGAAGAATCAGAGATTGTTGGCAAGGTGCTTAGATCCTTACTTGCTTCATACAAGCATAGAGTTGCTTCTATTGAGGAGATCAGGATTGTGACAACTGTTACAAGGGATTAGTTGGTTGGAAAGCTTTCAGCATTTGAAATGAGTGAGTTTGGTGATTCCCTTCCTAAAATAGAATCTGCTTTTAAGGCTAGTGTTTCTAGGAAGCAAAGATTTGATCTAGGTGAAAGCTCTTCAAGAAGACTAACCAGATATGAGAAGGCAAGGAAGGAACTTGAAGAAGATGAAATGGAGATTGAATAAGTTGAAGCCCTTATTGCCAAAAGATTACCAAGAGGATCCGGTAAGTATGAAGGAAAGTTGCCTTTCAAATGTTTTGCTTGCAATAAGATTGGTCATTTTGCTTCAAGATGTCCGGAAAGGGTTTCAAAGCCAAACCCTAACAGACCTAGGTTTCAAAAGAAATGCTACTATGTTCAAGAAGCTGCTGATGAAGGAGTGACAGATGATGAATCTGATATGGGAAGTACCTCTAGAAATGATTGGGTGTTCATTGCTATCAAAGAAGAAGATCCGGTGCCTACTAAATTTGCTAGCTGTGGGAATGTGGAAAGTGCCTTGGCTGCTCAGGTTGAAGTAAAGGATGAATGGGTGATTGACAGTGGATGTTCTCATCATATGACTAGTGATAAAAGTAAGTTTGTAAGTTTGGAAAGATATGAAGGTGGAATTGTGAAGTTTGGAGACAATTCAGCTGGTAGAATTCGTGGTAGATGATCCATCTCTTTTGATGGTAAGAATAACACTAATGATGTATTGTATGTAGAAGGGTTGAAGCATAATCTTCTCAATGTTGGACAATTGGTTGACAAAGGGTATGATCTCTGATTCAAGGATGGAAAATGCAGAGTTTTGGAAAGCTCCAGAACTAAGATTGCATCTGGTACACAAACTAGTGGTAATATCTTTCATTTAAGTGGTACCGGTAAAAGTTGTTTGATTGTTCCAATTGATCAGAGTTGGTTATGGCATAGGAGATTGTGTCATGTAAACTTTGATAACATTGTAAAGATAAGTACTACTCAGGTTGTGAGAGCTCTTCCAAGGCTTGTGAAACCTATTAATAGCATGTGTAAGGAATGTCAGTTGGGCAAACAAAACAGAGCTACATTCAAATGGATTGTTGGATCTGGTGCACACTGATTTGTGTGGTCCTGTTGGCCAAAGTTAGGAGTTTGCAAGGAGATAGATACTTTATGTTGCTGATTGATGATTACTCCTAGATGATGTGGGTCACTTTCTTGAGAGAGAAATCAGAGGCCCTTGACAAATTCAAGGTGTTCAAGGCTAGGGTGGAGAATGAGATTGGTGTGAAGATAAAGTGTCTGAGATCTAATAGAGGTGGAGAGTTTACCTCCAGCGAGTTTAATGCATTTGTGAAAAGCATGGGATAAGAAGACATATATCTACTCCTAGGACTCCTTAGCAAAATAGAGTTGTGGAAAGGAAGAACTGGACTATTCAAGAGGCTGCTAGAACCATTATGATGGAGGAAAATGTTCCACATGTCTATTGGAGAGAGGTTGTGAGTACTGTTGTCTACACTCTTAACTGGGTATAGATCAAAGGTAATACTGGTAAAACACCTTATGAACTTTGGTTTGGTAATGCTCCTACTATGAAATACTTCAGAGTTTTTGGTAGTAAATGCTATATCAAGAGAGATGAAGATCTAGGCGAGTTTGATGCAAGATGTGATGAAGGAATATTTTTGGGTTATTCTTACCAAAGCAAGGCATACCGGTGCTTTAACAAGAGATTGAAAATGATTGTTGAAAGTGCTAATGTCAAGGTTGATGAAGGCATTGAGAAATCTTCCAAGTCTTGTGGATATGAATCAGATGATGAAAAGAAAGTTCAAGCTCAAACTTTAAATCAGATTGCTTCGGAGAATCCAGTGACTCAAGAAACTAGTGCAAATATTGATGAACAAGTTCAAGAATCAGAAATTCAAGAAAATCCCAAAACTCCCAGGTATGTAAGGTTGAATCATTCTGAAGATTAGATCATAGGAGACAAAAATAAAGGTGTTCAAACTAGAAGAAAAATTGTTGAAGATCAAGAGGAGTACTGTTTGATTTCAAAGATTGAACCAAAATCAGTGAAAGAAGTGTAATGATGAAAATTGGGTAAAAGCAATGGAAGAAGGACTAATGCAAATTGAAAAGAATCATACTTGGGATCTTGTTCCTAGACCTGAAAACAAAAATGTAATTGGAACTAAATGGTTCTTCCGAAATAAATTGAATGAAGATGGTGAAGTTGTGAGAAATAAAGAAAGATTGGTGTGCAATGGATACTCTCAGGTAGAGGGAATTGATTTTGAAGAAACTTTTACTCCGGTGACAAGAATTGAAGCAGTTAGATTATTTCTTGCCTTTGCTACTTACAAAGACTTCAAAGTTTACCAAATGGGTGTCAAGTTAGCATTCCTGAATGGAGAGTTGGAAGAAGAGGTCTACATTGAGCAACCAGAAGGATTCCAATTGTCTGATCAAGGAGATAAGGTCTGCAGATTGAGGAAAGAATTGTATGGACTTAAACAAGCCCCAAGAGACTGATATGCAAGATTAGATAAGTATCTACTAAAGTTAGATTTTAGCAAAGGCACAGCTGGCAGTAATCTTTATATCAAAATTGATCATGAACACATCTTGATTGTTGAGGTATTTGTTGATGATATCATCTTTGGTGGAAATGAGAGCATGTGTAAAAAATTTACTGATCAGATGCAAAGTGAATTTGAGATGTCCGTGTTTGGTGAAATGAATTTCTTCTTAAGTTTGCAAATCATTCAGTTAGATAAGGGTATCTTCATATCTCAGTCTAAGTATGTAAAAGAGTTGTTGAAAAAGTTTGGAATGGAGGATTCAAAACCAGTGAGTACTCCTATGATAACTGAATGCAAGTTGAGTAAAGATGATGATTCCCCTAAGGTAGACCAGAAAAGGTATAGATCAATAATTGGAGGACTGCTTTATCTAACTCATACCAGACCTAATATTATGAATGCAGTTGGCCTTGTTGCTAGATTTCAAGCTGATCCTAGAGAATCTCATGTTGTAGAAGTCAAAAGAATTTTTAGATATCTGAAGGGAACATCTGATTATGGCTTATGGTATCCTAAGGGTGATGATTTCACTCTTCATGCATATACAGATGTTGATTGGGCAGGAGATGTGGACAACAGGAAAAGTACTAGTGGAGGTGCATTTTTCTTGGGAAAGAGATTGGTCTCTTGGTTGAGCAAAAAGTAGGAGGCAATATCTCTGTCTACTGCGGAGGTAGAGTATATAGCAGCAGCAAGTAATTGTACTCAAGTTTTATGGATGATGCAAATGTTGAAGGATATCAGAATTGTGTTTGAAGAGCCTATTACAATCTTCTGTGATAATTCAAGTACAATAAATATTTCAAAGAATCCGGTATTGCATTCAAAGACAAAGCACATATCCATCAAGTTTCACTTTTTGAGAGAGAAGGTAAATGAGAAAGAAGTCAGATTGAAGTTTGTTCCTTCAAAGGATCAGATTGCAGATATCTTCACTAAGCCTCTACCTAAGGAAACTTTTGATTATCTCAGAGGGAAGATAGGGGTGATTACCCCTCCTATTCAAAACTAAGGTGCACTAGTGTGCATCAGTCCGATGGAACTCATAGTTATATCTTGTGATCCAGATTGATGGTAAGGGGATGCTACTCAGGGGGAGTAGTCAGTATGTTCCAAGTTTAGTTTGGTCTTGTCTAAGAAACAAAAAGAGTGAGAGATGACTGTAAATATGTGCCCTTTGCCATTGATGTCAAAGGAGGAGAGAAGTCATGTGAAAAACTTGGAAGTAAGGAGTTGCTGGTGAAAGAGGGAGCAGTGAAGAAAGTGGTTGCAGGTGTGATAAGAGAAAGGGGGAGAAGTCCTTGTCTTGATGGTTGAATCAGTTTTTCACATCATATGTTGCCATCAATGACAAAGGGGGAGATTGTTGCAAATATGTGCATATGATGTGTTGTCATTGATGTCAACATATCTCTTTGTCAAAAAAAGTGAAGACAATGCAGTGGATTGCTCCACATTTCTAGTGAAACGAAGATTAGAGTTGTAGAGGATTGTCTGAAGTTGCTCCAGTTAAGATTTGAGAGGTCTGCATGAAGGATTGGTGAAGTTATGGCCATCTAAGTAGAACAGGGTTTTGCAATTGTTCAGAGGTCACAAAGTGACATGAATTTGGTCCGGATTGTTCTGCATTGGAATATTATGGCCTGCGGATCTAGAGGTATGTTTGGGATGTTGGTGTGTGTCCTCAACTCAAGTGGTTCGTGGTTTGGTGGTCCACAAGCAATTTTTTTGGTGTGATAGTCATGACAGTCAGTGTTCTTGAGTTCCCATCTAAATGTACAAGTGATTCTGGTGATTTGAGGTGGTGCGATTGTTCTTGTTGATTTCATTGAGCTTGTGGTGGTCTCTGGATCATGTTCCTATTGTGTTGGTGGTCTGCATTGAGGATTGAGATCACAGTTGAAGATTTCCTCTTGAGTGTTGTTGTTCTTTCCAGTCTTGGCCGACCAGATGATTGGTGCATGTTACAGATGATCTAAGAAGAGTTCTATGGAGCGTGGCGTGTTGTTCGAGGAAGATTCAAGTCCCAGCTATGTTTGGCCGACAGTGTGATGGTTTGCATAAAGCATTTTAAGTCTTGTGATTGTAATTTCTTGTAATTCCTATCTTGGAGAATGTTCCAGATAGATTATTGTAAGGCCGACTTTGATGTTCATTCCAAATTCGATGTCATGTATAAATAAGTGTTGTGAAGTCATGGAAAGTGGGGTATGAGAGCGAAGATGTGGAGGTAGTGAGGAAGTATTTGTTGGCAAGAGATACTACTAGGATTCATAAGTGTTGTCATTGATGGCAACAAAGTATATCCCACACATTTGCAGTACATAAATTACTCATACCGGAAGTCAAATTGAAGATAGGTTAGTCTAGTAGTCAAGAACAGAGCATATGATAGGGTCCGATAGTCGGGTCCGAAACTCTCTGATGGTAAAACCCACCATGTTTCAAATTTGGATGAGTAATAAGGAGTATCTGAACTATTGTTTTCTAGAGATTTAGCCTCCGGTGACAAAGTATGTGAAAGATATGAGCATCTAAGTATCAAACTCTAGTTTGACAGTGCAAACAGAAGAATAACTGGCCAACAGGGTATCAGACCTCAATCTGGATGTGTAGAAGGTGTTGATCAAGTAACTTGAAGTGTTATATGATTTTGGATGATGTAGGTAATGATTTCTATGCCTAAGTTTTTGGTGTGCATCATCAATCAAGTATGGATTCAGCCAACAGAACAATAACTTGCAAATATCCTAAGTATTCTTGTTGCCGACTAGAAAGTTGTTGGAAATCCTTGATGCGGATCTATATACCTGATGGATTCAAGATTGTGAGGGTGTGGTAGTGATAGAGTGATTGATTAAGTGTGAAGAAAAGAAGAGGCAAGTGCGAAGACAGTAATCCAAGCTCAGAATGTGACAGAATAGTAATACTAAGCAGAGGAAGGATGAAATGTACTAGATCGGTATACTGTGCCTAACCATAACTAAATTCTTGCATATGCGGATGTTGTTCACCAGTTCAAACACTTGTTATCATCTGTAAGCTTTTGTAGACAGTGAGTCTCTTGTAGGTAGTGAGCATTTTGTGAGCAATATGCTCGGGCAGTGAGCCCTAACTAGCAAGTACCATTTTGTACTTCTTTATTCTTTTAACAGAGAATACAATCTTGGGTTAATCACCCCGTGGTTTTTCTCTTAACAGGGTTTCCACGTAAAAATCCTTGTGTTATGTGTGTTGATTTAATTTCATCTCTTATGGTTGCTTATGCTTTCATGTTTTCATATATCATTGAATGATAAGATAAGAAAAGGAAGTAAAAGTAAGAAAGTTTTGAGATAACTGATTCACCCCCCCCTCTCAGTTATCTTCCTTGTTTCCAACAATTGGTATCAGAGCTAAGTTCCTTAGAAAAAGCCTAACAGCTTGAAGAGGATCTGGGAATCTCAATGGATGCACATGGTATGAAAGAACAACTACAATTTGCCTTAGATGATCTTGATCAATCCCAGTCTGAAGTCAATAATTTGAGAGAGCGACTTAAGGAGGCTGATGATTTCATCAATGAATTGAAAGAAAAACTCAATAATTCCATGAAAAAGAGAAAGGAACTACTTCAGAAGTTAGCAGATCAGAATGAAGCCAATAATACTGATGAGGACCTAAATGAGAAAACAAAGCTATGTGAAAAGCTATCAAAAGAAGTTGTCATGCTAAGACATGAAATGGAATCAGGGGTTATAAAATTTACCCAAGACATTGAAGAAAAGAGAAAGACTGAAGATAACTTAAATCAATCCCTCAAGGAGAAAACAAAAGATTGCTACAAAATGGACATAATAATTAGACATCTTGATTCTAATCTTGGAGAAGCCAGATACAATGAAGAACAACTTGAGAGATAGATTGACATTCTTAAACAAGATCTTGAAACTGCAAATGAATACAAAGAAAAATTCAAGATAAGCTCAGCCAAACTTGAAGTACTACTTGAAAGTTAAAAGAGGGCATATGATAAGCATGACTTGGGATATGAGAAAGGTGAAATCTCTAGATCTGGTCAAAAGAACTTTGGGTCAGGAAACAGGCCTAGAAGACCTCTGGTAAGACAACCTAATGCTCAAAAATATCCATCCTTTAATAGAAGTTGCTTCAACTGCAACAAATTTGGTCATAAAGCAACTC